>OX940985.1:15678881-16092582 GCA_954871275.1 Leptopterna dolabrata
CATGCTCCATTTGGGCCCTAGTTGTGTCCCGAAACTTTTCAGCCCGATCGGAATATTCCCAGGGGTGTTGTGAGTGAAAATGTGTGTAAAAATAGGTACTTTTTGCGTTTTAGCAACATGTTGGTAACATGAGCTTTTGAGGTATTGTTTTCCATGTTTTTGGGGACGAGAAGATCGAATATGAGGTCGATTTTGGCCAAGGAGTGGAAAATTGAGTTTGTACCAGATGTTCAGCTCCCAAAATTGATTTTGTATGAGTCAAAAACCTGCGAAATCGTCTAAAATCACCATCAGTTTGTAGAATAACACTAGAAAAAGTGTCAACACGTGGATCAAGACGATTAAATGGCACTACCAATGATCAAAGTTAATTTGAAAAAAAAAAAAGATCGTACCTACCTACCTAATTTGTGTTTTGGGGGCCAAAATTGTTGGAAACCATCAGAAATAGCTATTTCAATTATTTCACATGAAACAAACAATAAATGTACAGCCAACATTTCTGTAGAATAATAAACCCCATGTGACAAGGACTTTGCAGCGTTTTGGAATCTACGCACCTTGAAACGGAAAAGAAAAAATTTTGAGGGGGTGTTATAACAATTTTTTGCTGAGCGAATACATAGGTGTATTATTCACAGAATAATAAACCAAAATGCAATGTCCGTCCGCCGTACGCCGTATCACGTGTACCGGCTTCATTTTCGGTCTAAAAAACGCGTTCTTTCGCACACATGCTCCATTTGGGCCCTAGTTGTGTCCCAAAACTTTGCAGCCCGATCGGAATATACCCAGGGGTGTTATGAGTCAAAATGTGTATAAAAATAGGTACTTTTTGTGTTTTAGTAACATGCGAATAACATGAGCTTTTGAGGTATCGTTTTCCATGTTTTTTGGGACGAAAAGACCGAATATGAAGTCGATTTCGACCAAAGAGTGGAAAATTGAGGTTCTGCCAAATGTTCAGCTCCCAAAATTTATTTTTTATGAGTCAAAAACCTGGGAAATCGTCCGAAATCACCATAAATTTGTATAATAGGCAACACTAGAAAAAGTGGATCACGACAATTGAATGGCACTGCCAATGATCAAAGATAATTTGAAAAAAAAGGAGCTTACCTCATTCGTGTTTTGGGGGCCAAAATTGGTAGAAACCATCATAAATAGCTATTTCAATTATTTGACATTAAAGAAAAAATAATTGAACAGCCAAAATAATAGTAGGTGTGTCCAGTAGAACAATAAACCCATGTGACAAGGACTTTGCAGCGGTTCTTTGGGTGTAACGAGCTTTCGATACGGATAACGGGGGGTCTAGAGCCGTGGGAATGGTAACGACCCCGTAGCTACAAGTTATCGACAGTTTAGCGCTAACTGGCGCTATTGAGCGCTTACAGAATACCAATCGTCGGTATTCAGTGACATCGATATTTTTCGTTATGCTAACGATACCTTATCGTCGTTACGATGACATACCGAGTTGCAGAATCGCACTGCCGGGCTCTGTAGTACACACAGTTGGCAGGTTGAAAGATAGCGCGTCGGGCTGTAGCCGGTTCGACCCAAGGCGAAATCTGCATCGGTCGAGGAGTAGGGAAAAGCCTTCACTCTGGCGATCCGGGGGGGTTCCTGGAAGTGACGCCTCTGGTGGGGCACGTCCGTGACGTCACTCGCCGTCATCCCTCCCGGTATTCGTCCAAAAGAGTCTTCATTCCCGCCGCCCATAGGAGTCATGAATGGGCAAATGTACGCGGAGAGTGTTGTGCTCGGGTATCACATGGCACCAGTCGTGCCGGCGGTTTACGAACGCGAGTGTCACCTGGAGACCTTCACGATGACCCTCGTCGATAGTTCGGTGTCAGTTCCTACACCCAGTACTCACGACAGTTCTGTGATCCCTCAAGTTCCTCCGATTCAAACGACTGATGACAACTCGAATTGGGAGCGAGGGAGAATACCCTATTGGACCCCACCTGGTAAATAACGAGTCTTTGTTTATTCTGTTGTCTGCCAATAAGGCGCATTTCGTGTTTATTGTGTTGTCTGCCAATAAGGCGCATTTCGTTCGTCTACTACAACTCTTATTTTGTGCTTCATTTTGGTATCTTTAGAACCACTTATTTGCTTCTGAACTACTTTGCTTATTGTTAAGGAGTTGATGTATTGAAACTTTACAATATTATACATATTTTACGAACAATAATGCATTTTGCAATCCTGCTCATCGTCTCATCATCAAGTTCATCAGCAAATTTAAGACAAACACGCAAAGCAACACACACAAACACACAGCAAATTTAAAACTATTCATATAACAATGAGTCTTGGAGTAAAAAAAAGAAAAGAGTTCCAGTCATGCAGCATGGCTATAAGAACAAATTTTCGTGATTTTTAGCCATTTTCACAAATTTTTAACTAAAAAGTCAAATTTGACCCACTCTCTTTTAAGAAAAATATTTTCATAATCGAAATAGTCCCTCTCTTTCTGTCGTGATTCACCATCCCACACAATCAGGTGAATTAATATTTATTTAAGCCCTTAATAACAATTTTTGACCCTCAAAAAATCCAAACCTGACCCCTATTCTGTATTAAACTGAAATGGTATTTTTCTGTCTTTATTCACCCTTTCATACCACTTCCAGTGATTTTGTATCAGTTGTTCGCGATTGTAGCCGTTTTACAGATTTTTGCCCCTAAAAACTCAATTTGAATTTTTACAGATTTTTGCTCATCTTCGGACTCATCCTATTGTCAATACGAACGTTTTGGTGAAATTTGGAATTTTTATCTTGTACCCAAGGACAGATATCGTTTGGACTGACATGTAAATAAATAAATATATATTAACAAAAATTTATGTACATACATAAGTATATAATTATATGCATATAAATTGTTGTTAAAATTTAGGGATGAATTTAGGATGCTATGAAACGGCCTATAAAAAATTTCAAAAATTCATGTTTTAGAACATTTCGGACCCATTGCAATAGCTTAATTTTCTTTGAAAATTCGCTAAAAAGAGAGAACGGCCTGGACTGGTCGACGACCTGCGGCCCATGGACAGAAAATTTATGAGTTTGTGATTGTCAGTGCTGAAATTGTATCATCTTGTAAATTATATAAAAAAGATTCTTAAAAAATAGCTATAATATAATAGGTTACAAAAAAATGAAAAGAACTGGGCACATGTTTATAATGTTGTCTTACCTTATTGGTGGAATTGACCCAGAAGGAATCCAGGCACGTTAGTATTTTATTGTCCTTTTTTACTGTTGGCGGTGGCGTGAGTGAAAAATTATGCCTATCAAAACTACTCTCACTTACTTCGTGTATATAAAATTACAATGATTATTTTTACGAATACTGCATAATTCAGCAGTTATTTAAATCCTTTTTCAATTTTTCAACTTTTTCAACTGTTCCATTTACCTATATGAACATCAGTTTTCATGGACATTTTCATTAAATTGTGCATTTTTTGTCATCCTATAACGTTGTCATACAAACTTGATATAAACAACGTGAAGCCAGCCCGCGGCACATATAAGTAGTTGACTGAATTATTTTGTTCTTGAAAAAATGCATTGCAATTAATTTATTTATCAAGACAACTGGGGTTTTTGGTCTCAGGAACCGCTAGATCAAAGAGAAATATTGATGAATTTCCTTGATTTTTCTATGCCTAATAAATTTTAGATGAAATTGCCAATTGGCCAGCCATGGCTGTTTAATATTCACAGAATACGTTCATTTAATCTCGCGTTGAAATAATTTATATTTCCTATGCTGTGCGCCCTAGACGTAAGTGTACAATTTCCTCCGGTCCCAAACGTTCAACTTGAAAATTCCTAAGTTTTCCATACTTTGTTGTGTAATTTACAGTTTGTTTTCAGATAATTATATTGATATTTTAGAAAAAATCGAAACGCGGCTATATTTTTGTCAGGTTACCTACGTAAATGGCTCTTCATCTCCCACTTAAAATAGTTTTTTGCATCAAAATAATATATCATCAACACAAGCGTGAACCAGATGGTAAAACGACACCCCAGTCATCACAGCAATGAGAAGTAGCTGATCAAACCACACCTAATACCAAATCAGATCGAGTCCCCTGTTCCAATATATTTTTCGTGTCCACACAAAAAAATGGCAGAATCCCGATCAGAAGTTAATTTTGAACAAGAAGTTAACAAATACTTTTTATTAAAAAAAAAGTTACAAAATATCATAAATACCACATTTTGTAACCAAAATAACGAATAATATATGTTTTTGGTTTATTATTCTGTGAGTAATACACCTATGTAATCGCTCAGCAAAAAATTTTTATAACACCCCCTCAAAAATTTTTCTTTTACGTTTCAAGGTGCGTAGATTCCAAAAATACAATGTCCGTCCGCACCTTATCACGTATACCGGCATAATTTTCGGTCTAAAATTCAAATTTGCACACATGCTCCATTTGGGCCCTAGTTGTGTCCCGAAACTTTGCAGTCCGATCGGAATATACCCAGGGGTGTTATGAGTGAAAATGTGTGTAAAAATAGGTACTTTTTGTGCTTTAGTAACATGTTAGTAACATGATCTTTTGAGGTATCGTTTTCCATGTTTTTGGGACGAGGAGACCGAATATGAAGTCGATTTTGACCAAAGAGTGGAAAATTGAGGTTCTAACAAGCCTTAAATTGTTGTTTCAGCCTTAAATTTACGTTACATTTCTGTCTAAAATCGTCGTTCTTCCGCACACAGTTTGTGTCCCCCAATATTTGGATTCTAATTGTGCTCCGAAACACGGCCGCTCGATAGGCATACACCCAGGGGTGTTATGGGAGAAAAATGGGTGTAAAAATAGGGGGTTTCGAGGGATTTTTGAGGTTTTAGTGAACATGAGTTTGTGAGGTATCGTTTTCCATGTTTTTTTAGGGCGAGAAGACCGAATATTAGGTTGATTTTGACCGAAGAATGAAGAACTGAGGTTGTAACGAAGGTTAAACTCCCGAAATTCATTTTTATTAGTCAAAAACATGGGAAATTGTCTGAAATCACCATAAATTTGTATAATAACACTGGAAGTAGTATCAACAAGTGAATCAAGACAATGAAATAGTGCTATAAATCATCAAAAATAATCTGGTTGAAAGAAAAACCGAGCCTAATTCGTGTTTTTGGGGGCCAAAATTGGTGGAAACCATCAAAAATAGCCATTTAAATATTTGCACATGAAAGAAACAATAAATGAACAGCCATAATTTCTGTAGGTATGTCCAGTAGAATAATAAACCCATGTGACAAGGACTTTGCAGCGTTTTATAATTATTATTTGCTTTTGCTGCTGCAGAAGCTAGAGACATCTCACGCTGTTAGGAGGGACGAACTCAGGTCGCACTATCTTCTAGCCACATTTAGGGCGGAATTCATAGTCCTCACAGCTGACCGTTTACTTAAGTGAACACTATGAATAGCCACGTAAGTGAGCGTTTGAGGACACCCTTAACTTAGGTGAGTAAACTCTCACCTTCTGAGTGAGTGAGGACTCAGATATTCCACCCTTAGTGTACTTTATAGCCAATTGTGCTGCAGCTGCCATATTTACACTCTATTCTTTATTAGCACTTTTTCTTTCGAAACTTTCCCTGTTCTCCACTACTCTCAGCAAGTTAGCTGCGTTTATAAATAAACTCAACTTTCTGGGCTGTGAATATAGTAAATACCATGGGAAAATACTTTCGTCATATTTTGTGGAAAGAAGACATAGGTACCTATAATATAAAAAATTATAATTCTGTCTCACGTTGTTGGCCTAGGGCATTCTGAAACGCGATTTTCACTCCTAAAACGCCTTGTAGAATGCGACGAGTAGCTGATGAGATAACTCATGTCCGAATCAAGAAGCCAAGTTTACATAAAATTCCTTATCACCCCGTGACCGGGACGGGCCGGCTAAAAAGGCAGATAAAATGGCACCATTTAAGATATCCGCTTTGACGGCAGCAGAGCCCACTGTTCCCTAGAAAAAGCCTCTTGTCAGGAACTGGCGATTAGCGAATCAAACACGATCGGAACGCGCACAACATTATTTGTATCGCTCGAATGTATTCGCCCTTAGGAATCGAGGATGAGAATATTGTGCAACCGGAACGAAGCCGCTAGCAGAAAAATTAGAAACGCAGAATCTATTCTAAATGTAAAGCTCCATACGTATTTATTGTGTATCTATATCTGTTGTGCTTGTGCAGTATAATTCTTAAGGGCGAATAATATAGATCGAATTAAACCTTTTTTCACTATCAGTTAAACTTGAGTCACAAGAGTGAATGTCGCCACATTTAGGCCCATCGACATTTGCGTTACTTGTCAGTATCTTGTGTATGCGGTCTGTACCTTCTCTGTGCTAGTATTGAGCAAACAGCAAACGGTTGTTTAAATAAAAATTATCTACATATTTATTAGCTACTTACATAGTTTGCTGATTTGTTAAACATAAAAATTTGTCGAACTTACCTATGGAATATTTGAAGGTTTAATTGAAAATAAAAAGGGGTTGATTGAAAGTGAAAAACGTTGAATTGAACGTGAAAAAAGATTAATTGAAAATAAAAGAGGTTTAAAAGTAAAAACGCTGCAAAGTCCTTGTCACGCGGGTTTATTATTCTGTTGGACATACAGAAATGTTGGCTGTTCATTTATTGTTTCTTTAACGTGAAATACTTGATTGAAATAGCTATTTCTGATGGTTTCCACCAATTTTGGCCCCCAAAACACAAATTACGTACGCTTTTTTTTCTCCAAATCATCTTTAATCATTGGTAGTGCCATTTTATCATCTTGATCAACTTTTTCTAGTGTTATTATACAAATTGATGGTGATTTCAGACGATTTTCCAGATTTTTGACTCATAAATAATCAATTTTGGGAGCTGAACATTTGGTAGAACCCCAATTTTCCATTCTTTGGTCAAAATCGACTTCATATTCGGTCTTCTCGTCCCAAAAACATGGAAAACGATACCTCAAAAGCTCATGTTACTAACGTGTTACTAAAACGCAAAAAGTACCTATTTTTACACACATTTTCACTCATAACACCCCTGGGTATATTCCGATCGGGCTGCAAAGTTTCGGGACACAACTAGGGCCCAATTGGAGCATAATGTGCGAAAGAACGAATTTTTTTAGACTTAAAATGAAGCCTGTACGCGTGATACGGTGTACGGCGGACGGCGGACGGACATTGCATTTTTGGAATCTGCGCACCTTGAAACGGAAAAGAAAAAATGACGAGGGGGGGTGTTATAAAAATTTTTTGCTGAGCGAATAGGTACGTAGGTGTATTATTCACAGAATAATAAACCAAAAGGTTTAATTGAATGTGAAAGTACTATAGGTACTATCTATTCTACCCTTTAACAACTTGGATTTATAGAAACAGTCCATGTTAGTTCAAAGCTCTGCTGCATTAGAAAAAAATTTAAATTTCACCTAAATATTGGTAATTACTAAAGAAGTAGAAAAATAAAAATATTCAAAAATCACATAAATTTAACAACAGATATGTGGTGACTGTAATCGAAATAGCTGAAAGTATTTTCAATGAAAAAGAAGAACGCAAATTGTATTTTTGTTATCCAATGATTTCTCAAACCGAATCATTCCCGTAAAATTAATAATTGGAGAAGGTGGACCGGTAGTTCGATCCTGTAAACAAGTGAGTAGATGAATTTGCTGTATTAGATGCAAAATGAGTGGATATTTTAATATTTAATTTTTTATTATTATTTCTAAAATAACAGCAAGACGTTTGGAAGGCAACAAACTAATCTAAACGGTGGGAAATGTTCAGTGCGAAATGTAATTGGTTGAGCAGTGGTTAAATAGGTACCTGAGTAACTTCGAAAATTCGCTGGTCAAGTCATGCTGCATAACTGAAACTTTTCAAGCTAGTGTGGCTTTGGATTGATAGTAACATGAGGGTGAATTGTACAAGTAATAGGTAACAGGGACTTGCGCAATGTGAACCCCATTGACATCGTTGTGTAAACGTGTAGAGGTACTTGATTGGTACAAGGTGATAACTTTTATTATCCCTTCATGTCTAACGACCAACTTGTTATTTAAAAAACCAATTTCCTGGTGTTAATCATCAGAGATCGATGTATGTATATTATGTTCTGCCCGTGGTGTTCACAGTTTGAATAGCTTAGAATACTATTTTAATAATTAGTCCTTGGCGTTTAGGGAATTACTATGATGAATTGTAAAGAGAAATCAGCTGTGTGGATGAGTCATGCAGTCCAAACAAACAGTGACTCACACTCCGGCAGCCGGTTGATAAATAAAGGAAAGAAACCCGCGAAAATCGTTTTCATCGCGCTTTACACACATTTTATATCAGGCGGGTTGCTTTGATTCTGTCAAAATATGTAGGCACTGTTTTGGATTTGATTCAGTTAGTTCTTGCAGCCTTGAATTCATATTTTTGTCTGTTTTTTACTCACCATCTGCGTACTGTCTGATCAAATTTGGTTTTGTGTCCGTCTGGCTAAATCATTCACCTGTCAAATCTCCTTTAATGAGTTGAAGAATTCGATGGAAATTCTGGGGATGTAGAATGATGAAACATATAAACCTTCCGTTTACCATAAATTTATATTTAAGCACGAAGCTTTTCACTTTCGTTCTGAGCAAACTTAGGTACATGAGGATGCTCAGAACCCGAGCGAAGAACTTCGTGCTTGAATATAAATTAGTGGTAAACGGAAGGTTTATTTGTTTTATTATTGTACATCGTATGATGATTTATCACAGAAGGTCTGCATTTAAATTCGATGAATTGATAAATTCTGGGGAGTTTGCGTTTTGGCGTGATAAATTGCATTATAACGTAAACGGAGGAGAACCATATTCAGATGAGAAGAGGTTGCCATGTTGATCTTGCTGGCATTTACGTGAAACACCTTTCATATAGGTTATGAGAACGTAGATAGCTAGGTACCTACACATTTTATCTGTTAAAAAGAGAAAAGTTGATCTGGGAGAAAAGTTGTACAGAGTTTTTCAAATGAGTAGGTACCTACCTAATTAACTTGATGTACAAAAAATATGCTAGCTCGAGCAGCATGATGTATTTTTCACTCAATACCTACTGGATGTAAACATACTGGTTTCCGATGTTCACCAATCGGAATGAAGCTGTAAATGTTTCTCAATGGCCGGAGGGGGTGGACGCTGTAGAACTTGTTGAAATGCCTATCCCGCTTTCCCACTACACCCACCTTTCCATGGGAACCCAAGCAATCAAACCCTCTCAAAGGGAAGGGATAGGGCTGGATTCCTTCTCGGTGGTTCCCGGAAATTTCTAGGGCGGGTGAGTCAAACGCGGGTGACTCATGTAATTGTCCTTGTGTTACCCTCCCGAAAACCGGGAGTGAAAGGATTTCAAAACCCGCTACGTGATCGACAATAATTGTACGATGGTCCTTTCACATTATAACAATATGGAATTTCCACCATTTCCGCTCAATAGGCAACTGCTGCATGACAACCGCAGGCTAAAAAATGCTGACCAACAAGAATTTTATATTTCCAGTTTTATGTTTCCGAGTTAGAGAACGTAGAACAGGAGAAAAAGTTCGGGATATGATGATAAAAATGCGGTTAGTGTGCAAAATTATGGGTTTTCGGACGATACAAATCGGGTGAAGGGGGGGGGGGGGAATTCCGCCATTTGATAATGAATTTGCAAACAATGAAGGTATGTACCGATTTTTCTGAAAACGTTTTTCGACTCGTAGGAATTCATTAAAGGGCCTTGATTCATTGAAAATACGCGACTCCCTACCCGTATTTTTGTCGCACCTAAAGATTGCAAGAAAGTTCGTATTTCACCTGAGCTGATTCTCGGAAGAACATTTCGGGAGTAATTTTTTTAAATTAATAAAAATTGAATTTAGTTTAAAACAAATTAATTTGGCACATTTTCATAATTAAATTAGTTTACTCTCACTGTTCTTCCACATCTGAGGCAGTAATAAAATGGGTAGGTACATGTTTTCTAGATGTGTTCCGATTCTGATAGAATCGTTTGGATACGTAGGCCACTTACAGAGAACTCAACGAACAAGATGATCAGCATCCGAGATATCAGCAAACGTTAAAAGCTCTGTTTGCAAGGTGTGAAAAGTCGTAATTAGTCTAAATCTCATTGGAAGCATTGTTCAATGTTGTTGACCCAATTAATGTGGATTTTGGCAGCTTTGGGCATGTGGTCCTTTACGAGTTTCATCAATGTCCCGCTGCTTGCAGTCGGTGCAATACAAGAATCCGCTCAAGGGTCAAGGGCATTGTTACCGATATCAGTCGATACATGATAAGGGCTGGATGATGGCTGGATGGATGATGGGTGATAGGTAGTCTTGAATACGTGTGATTTGTCTGCTGGGTAAGTTGGATGAGCACCAAAGTGATCGTGATGTTTTCTAGTCTAATATGCAACAAATTACACTGTGACGATAGTTGCATATCTCCACCTCATCCTTCCGGGTTTTGTACAGAAAAGGTAGATACTTGTATATAGGTAAAGATGTCGCAGAATAAAGTGGCTACCTCCACCCACACGCCTTGTACCAGTCTTTAAACGTTTCCGAACAGTCCTTCTCTTAAACCCCCATAGAATAACACAGAGAATATGTCCGCCAAACGCCTTTGTTTTAATTTTTAGAGTGAAGATCCCTCTGCAGTGGCGTAGCCATGGGGGGGGGGGGGGGGGGGTTTAGTGGGGGTCATAACCCTCCCCATTGGCTCGAAAACCTTATCACAAAATAAAATTAAATCTCATCAAACACAAAACCAACAATAACAAAAGTAACCAAACAAACACAACAATACCAGATTAAACGGTAAATCAAAATATGGCTAAACAGTTAAATAAAATATTACGTTTATTTTATTACGAACTATCTGTCCCAAAAATTTGACCCACTCTTTTTGACAAAAATGTTTATCGAAATAGTCCCTCACCGTCACCATCCCACACTTCAGGTGAATAATATTGATTTTAGCCCTTAATACCAATTGTTGACCCCTAAACATCCTAATTAGACCCCCATTCTGTGTGAAAAACAACTGAAATGTTATTTTTCTGTCTTAACTTATCCTTCCATAACACTTTCAGTGATTTTATGTATCAATTTTAGCCGTTTTTTTACTCATTTTTGACCCCAAAAAACTCAAACTAGACTCCTTTCGAATTTTTGAAAATTGTTCATCCTTTTGTATGGCAATAAGAAAATTTTGGCGAAATTTGGAATTTTTATCACATACCCAAGGTCAGATATCGTCTGGAGTGACACATACGTATACGTTTTTGTTAAAATTTAGGGGATGAAATCAGGATGCTCTGAAACGGATTTGCCTATAAAATAATTTCAAAAACTCATGTTCTGAAAATGTAGGACCCATTGCAATATCTTCATTTTCCTTGAAAACTCGCGAGTAGCCAAATAAATGTTTTATTTCATCTGTTTATCTTACCTAACGTTACCTGTAACATTTAGTGCTTTGTTAAATTTAATTTGAATTCAGCTTTGTTTGTAATGTCAAACCTTATTATCGAACTTTCAAAGAAAATGAAGCTATTGCAATGGGTAACATTTTCAGAACATGAATTTTTGAAATATTTTTATAGGCAAATCTGTTTCAGAGCATCCTCAGTTCATTCCTAGATTTTAACAAAAATTTATATATTATGTATATTTATGTGCCACTCCAGATGATATCTGTCCTTGGGTACACGATAAAAATTCCAAATTTCTCCAAAACTTTTGTATTGCCAAAACAAAAGGATGAGTTCGAAGATCGGTAAAACGGCTAAAATTGTAAACAATTTATATAAATCACTGGAAATGGTACGGAAGGGTGAGTAAAGACGGAAAAATACAATTTCAGTTTTTTTTCACACAGAATAGGCGTCAGATTTTGATTTTTGGGGGTAAAAAATTGTGGTATTAATGGCTAAAATCAAGATTAATTCTCCTGGCATTGTGTGGGATGATTAATCACGATGGAGGGACTATCTCGATGATGAAACTATTTTTCTAAAAACAGGTGGGTCAAATTTGACTTCATTGGGGTCAAACATCGGAAAAAAGGCTAAAATCACGAAAAATTATATAATTTTAAGAAAAGTTGGTATGGTTTCTCACTATATCATGTTTTTACACAATAGCAGGAATATTTATTTGAAAATTCGCTCTTATAGCCATGCTGAATGACAGGAACTTCCGACTGACTGTTTCCGATAACCCCCCCATTCAATAATCCTGGCTACGCCACTGTCCCTCTGATTTCTTGTTTAACACACCGATTGTGGCCAGACCATTCAAGCCTTGTACTTACGACGTCCTCTTGGTTCCAGTTACTCCTTGTAGTTGGTAGAGCTACAGAATAAAGTGATTCACTCGTTACGATTGATACGTCCACCTTCACCGCGAAGAGCGTGAATCAGTTTGGCTTTTCGTGAATGATGTCAGTTGAATGAGCTCCGTCAGCCTCCACGTCACAACCACTCGCCCGTTTGAGTGGGCGAACTCGCGAATCTGCTATACGTATCTTCATGCTCACGTGATGTGCAAACTTACAGCCAAGAGACGTTCTGATTTTCGATTAATTTTGGCTTGAAAGTCACCATATCAATTCATTCTAGCAACAACTTGAACGGGCAATTATTATTGTGTTTCTTCGTTTCAACTGTGGTATTTTATTCCATATAACAATCCAGAGATATTGTTATATGGAATAAAATACCACAGTTGAAATGAAGAAAAAATATTTCATAGCTCTGGAGTGGAGAAGGCTGTTAGGACTAAGATATAGGGATGGCAACAAAATATCGGAAATATCGATATTTAGGTTCCGATATATCGATATATTGGTATCGGTTTTGGGCCTTCGATAGTATCGGGAATATCGATATTTTTGAACCGAGATATCGGCCTAGTAGATGTCTTCAGTGATGTGCAAAAACTCGCACATTCTACATCCACTCGACTCTAAAAAGTGGGGTTTCGTGGTTCTGATCACTGATTCAACACTTAGTTTTGACTTATGATTTGATTGGCGTATAGGTACCGATATTTTACTAACTTTATTATGACTAACCTTCATTCATTTTTGTTTTATTTTACAGTTATTGTAGCGTGCGTAGGCCTAGTCAGTTTGTAATATCATGTTGCACTAAAGTAACGTAAGTAAGGAAGTGAAAAATGTAATAGGCTTAATAAATTTGATACTTTTACTAAATACTTATGTGCTATTGAATGTAGTATGTGTATATTGTTTATTGTTCGATATTTCTATCACTCATTTAACCCTCAGTTTTGACTTATATCCAGCGATGTATCGCAATTCCGATATATTGTATATATCGGGCTTGCCCGTATTAACAATAAACAATAAACAATAAACAATATCGATATTTTTCACCCGAAATTTTTGTACCATCGATATGTTGCTTGCGATATATCGGAACTACTTAAAAATTTTGCCATCCCTACTAAGATATCAGCCGTTTGAATAAAAGGTGGCATTCCAGTGGTTCTGGAGGAACTCTTTTCGACGTAATATGAAAAGAACTGAACTGCAAGAGAGGCTGAACTGACTGTAATCGCGGTCTCGAGCCCAAACATCTTTTTGGGCTTTTTTGTTTCCACGTTATCTGTTTTGCGTGCACTTTAGCCAGTGCTGCCAACTCGGGGATTTATCTCATTTATTTATTTTTTATTTCGTAACAAAACCTCAACAGAAGGTAACCACAACTGGAGCACTTTTCGGTTTTGTTTTGCGTGTTGCTTGTTCGGCCTCAGTGTACGGGTTGGCCAGTGAGAGACGACAGACGACACCCTTTCGTATGTTACTTTCCCACCATAGGACATATTTCAATAAATTTTCTTAAATTTAAAGCGTGTACACTGCGTGTGCCCTATAACTTCATTGTTGTTTCGTTCAAGCCATTACGTTTCAGCCCCCCCCCCCCTTCCCATAGTTTATGCAAATTCCCCGTTGATATGAAAAATCCTCATTCCCCATTGGTTGAAATAGCGCATTAACTTGAAATTTATTGTTGTTCAACTCTAGCTTTAAGGCTACAAAGACGGGAGACATGCACACTTTCTTGCAAATTTTTTCCCTCATTCTTTATTTATAAATTTGAGGGCTATCTAAACTTTTAATGATGTGATGGCGTCTGGGTTGACAGGAACTTGAGGGCCATGTCAAGCTGGTCCTGCACACAAAAATTTTGATGATAAGAATTTTCAAAACTGATTGGAGTAGGAAAAACGGTCAGATCAATTCACATTAGTTAAAATTAATTCAAATTAGTAATGGGTACCTATACACTTCAGTGCCAACTAAATGTTTTGTCGTGACGGTTTGTTTTGAATGAAACTAAGGAAGTATGTCGAGGGCAGTCTAACTTGACACCCCTTCCTAATGTATGGTCATGGGATGATACCTTTTTTTTTTTGTTATACCACGTATCCAGTAAGTGTAACAATATTAAACACGTTATTGCAATACGCAGTAGTCTGTTAATAATTTAGCGATCCACGACCGAATAATGTCAAGGTCGATTGACCCAGCCAGTCTGCTGTCGGCATATTTACCGTTGAGTACGATCTAATCCTCTCTTCTTGAGGGGGTTTACCCGGTTTTTACTCATCTGGGAGATTTTACTCCCGGTTTTTACTCCTAGAGGGTTTTACCTGGTTTTGTCATTTGGGAGATCCGAAGTCAGTAATCTGCCGGTCAAACATGTAACGAGTGCCAAAACAACCTTCTGTACTTGTCATTGGGTCTGCAACAAGAGGTTTTCCCATTATAAATGAGTTGACGAAAGCTCGTTAGCCAAACCGAAGCGTCTTTCGTTTATTGAAGTTCTAAGCTTTTTGGATCACTCCTTTATTTGGACTGGGGAGTACACATTTCTAACTTGGTCTTCGAAACTCCCACTTTTACCCCCAAAAACTGTTTTGAGCGCAGGAGAGATAGACAACTGAAATTTGATATTGCATTCTGCGGTTCACTCCAAGTTCGTTACAACCAAGCCTGCCAGTGTGGACTGAACAACTACTGATTTTGCTAAGATTTTGAGGGTATACGTGATAGCTGGTTCATACTGTCCACTTCGGTCCATAATGCCAGGAAGTGAATCACATCTCAGTGTATCCCAGAACTACACAGGATCCTTTTATCGTTTTTGATGGCAGGATGTGGCGTTCCTAGGTGTGGCCATCCTCCCTCGATTTGGTCGATCTCGTCCATATTCCAGGAGGATCCTGCTTATTACGAGGATACATCAAAGTGATTCAGGCAGCAGGAATCCAACTCTCCTGATGGGCTTTCGCTGGTTCCCAGTAATGGGCGCTAGGGTCCTGGAGGATCTGGATCCCCTTTCTCGCTATGGGCACGAAGGATGCGTCACTTCCTGCCCTCACGATCTAGCCTCGATTCCCTACTGGTGAGAACGGTATGCCTATGAATCATCAGCAGATGAGAGAACATGTTCAGATTGACTATAATCTGTTGTAAGCCCTCCCCTCATTCACCCTTTGATGAAATATTTTTGACTTCGGAAATATACTTCTTGTTGTGTAGTGATCACCATTTTATTCCTCTTTTGGTGATATATTTTAAATTTTATGGTATGTCAGCCATTTTGATAGATTTGAGAGTGATTTTTTTGTGTGATAACTATAAACTCAATTTCAACCCGCTTTGAGAAGAATTGTTGAGCCTTGAAGTAGTTGGCAGTTTTATGTCTCAAGTCGCCTTTTTGGATTTTGTTGATTTTTATGTTGTTTTGGATTTTGTTGATGGGTACTTTCATAACTCAAAAAAAAAAGAAAAAAACGGATCGGTATCTGTGTGTTTGCAAATCCTTGCCACTCGCATAATTTCCTCAATTCTTTTCCGATTTTGCTGGAATTTGCGGGTTGGGCCCCAGATGGTCCCCGATGAGGCCACTACGTATGCGCAAACGCGAATCCGAGGTACTGATTTCTCGCGGACCACTCGCCCGATTTCTCTCAAATTCTGTGGGCAGTTGGGGTGTAGGTAGCTTCTAAATGGTCCCCTTATGAATTTTAGAACGTTCGGATCATTGGTATGACCACTGCCCCTGCGCCAAAGCGAAATCCGTGGTAATTTCTTACGAACCTATGGCCCGATTTTGCTCAAAATTTGTTGTAGATCATGATTACAGATACTGCGCATGCGCAAACGTAAATCTGAGGTACTTGGGTTAGGTTAGAGGTCTCCACGGAAAGGGGCTCATTGGCCCCAGGCACTTCAGCCTTAGGCTTATTGTGCCTTCCGTGGTGATCTGTTACCTTCACACAGTTGCTTCAGTACTTCATCTCTAAGGGGTGAAAAATAGAGGTTGAAATCTCCAGGACGCCTCGAATTTTTTTACGTTTTTAAATAGTTCTTGAACTTCCTCGACTTACTTATGTGGTTGAATTGCTTAAATACTACTTCAAGCATTATCTCCCGCACATCCCTCGTTTACTCAGTATTACACGATCTAAATCCGTGTTTAAGATACCGATCCCTCACCCTAAATGCGATTTTTTAATAGGCAGTTTCCGTTTTTTTCAGAATTGCCTGTACATATTGGTAAATTTAAAACTATAATTAATGTTCTTTTTAAACATCAGTATCAAAATGACCCTTCTGAGCTTCATTCAGTAATTACTTTCAGTTATTGTACTATTATGTTTTTCATCTTCACTTGTATATCCTAATATTTATGCACCTATTCTCTTAGGTCAAATTATTAATTTCATAGATTGATTATCATAATTATGTGGGATGGTTGCACTCGTCATGTTGTTTCTCGTATCTAGTCAACTCCTGATCTCCAGACAATTTTCATAAATTATGGAGATCAGTAACTGCCTTTCTGTTTCTCTCATGACGTTTACCTTATTTCTGTTTGCACTGAAGTATCAAATACTTCTTTTTTGTATTACTTATTTGTACATTGTTGTAAATAAAATGGCATTTAAAAAACAAAAACAAAAAAAAATTTGGGAGATTTTTGAGACCGCCCGGCCATTCGTTCACAGTAAGGCCCAGAGGTGTGCACCGACAGGCTCCATCAACAGGGGGGGGTGAATCAAATTGTATACATTCAGCCCAGATATCATTGCTAGGGACGCGGCAACAATTGGGATTGGCCCGAGATAATCATTGCTAGGGAGCACCTGATTATAATCACGGGTGGCTGTATGTAATCGAGTTGGTCGTTCCGTGATATTATTCCATTTGAAAAATGATGGCTGTTTTGGATTTTGTTGGTACTTCTGCAACTCGAACAAACGTTTAAGGGGTTGGGGAAATTATTACACACCGGTAAATTATTACTTAACGGTTTATTATATTATCTACGCAGAGGGGGGGCACCTGCACAGGTAAATTATTACACAACGGTTTATTATTTACCTTATGCTCCGTGAGTAACTCCAAGCAATTAATGATTTAATTATTGAATCTCGCCCGTTTGTGTGAAACTTTAATTTCCGGGCCGGCTCCAGTACTCCACTCAGGGCTTTCCTGGGGGGAGCTCGAGGGTATTGACCACAGAAAACAGTGATTTACGCAGAAGGGGCACCTATACAGGTAAATAACAAACCGTTGTGTAATAATTTGCAGCGTTTTTTGATCATATTTGACGTTTTTGTGGATGGAAGGGAGTGGGAGGGGGGGTCTAAACGGGATTACCACAGATGGTAACAAATACTTCGTTACGCTCGCCGTTCATCAGGAGCCGTTCCGAGGAATCCCCCTGTTGAAAGAGGATGACTCAGAGGGAGTTGAGTCTCCGCGGTTCTCGCGACCGCGTGTCGAACGGCCCTCAGCGGCTGCTGCTCGAAACGCTCTGCAGGATTTCTTTCGGTGTCTGGTGGCCGCCACGGTGGGATTCCCCAGGAACGCTCGCCGGGTGAGTCACGAGTGACGTCATCGCGAGATTCTCCGGGTCAGCGCGTCTCCTCCTCCGTCCTGGCCAGCGTTGGCGCACTTTTCTTCCGTGGCTACTGGTCTGGTATGAAGGGTTAGGACCTACTATTTGGTTTATTATTCTGTGAATAATACACCTATGTATTCGGTCAGCAAAAAATTTTTATAACACCCCCTCAAAATTTTTTCTTTTCCGTTTCAAGGTGCGTAGATTTCAAAAATGCAATGTCCGTCCGCCGTACGCCGTACGCCGTCCGCCGTATCACGTGTACCGGCTTCATTTTCGGTCTAAAAAAGTCGTTCTTTCGCACACATGCTCCATTTGGGCCCTAGTTGTGTCCCGAAACTTTTCAGCCCGATCGGAATATACCCAGGGGTGTTATGAGTGAAAATGTGGTAACATGTTAGTAACATGTTTTAGTAACATGTTAGTAAAATGAGCTTTTGAGGTAGGTATCTTTTTCCATGTTTTTGGGGACGAGAAGACCGAATATGAAGTCGATTTTGACCAAAGAGTGGAAAATTGAGGTTCTACCAAAGATTCAGCTGCCAAAATTGATTTTTTATGAGGCAAAAATCTGGAAAATCGTCTGAAATCACCATCAATTTGTATAACACTAGAAAAAGTTGATCAAGATGATAAAATGGCACTACCAATGATTAAAGATGATTTGGAGAAAAAAAAGCGTACGTAATTTGTGTTTTGGGGGCCAAAATTGGTGGAAACCATCAGAAATAGCTATTACAATTATTTTACATGAAAGAAACAATAATGAACAGCCAACATTTCTGTAGGTATGTCCAATAGAATAATAAACCCATGTGACAAGGACTTTGCAGCGTTTTTAATTTATGGATCCTGATGGTAGCTTTCCAAAAATTCCAATCCTGCTGGTATATGGCCATACTTGTACAATTATTCATGTGACTTTTGGTTCTGTGAATAATACACCTATGTATTCGCTCAGAAAAGTATTTTTATAACACCCCCTAAAAATTTTATCATTTACGTTTCAAGGAGCGTAGATTCCAAAAACACTCCAAAGTCCTTGTCACATGGGTTTATTATTCTACTGGACATACCTACAGAAATTTTGGCTGTTCATTTACTGTTTCTTTCATGTGCAATTATTTAAGTAGCTATTTTTCATGGTTTCCTCCAATTTTGGCCCCCAAAAACACGAATTAGGCTCGGCTTTTTCCTTCAAAAGATTATTTTTCATAATTTATAGTAGGTACCATTTAATTGTCTTGATTCACCCGTTGATACTGCTTCTTGTGTTATTATACAAATGTATGGTAATTTTAGACAATATCCCATGTTTTTGACTAATAAAAAATGAATTTCGGGAGCTTAACAACATGGGTTACAACCTCATTTCTTCACTCTTCGGTCAAAACCAGCCTAACAGTCGGCCTTCTCGCCCTAAAAAACATGGAAAACGATACCTCACAAGCTCATGTTCACTAAAACCTGGAAAAAAAAAAATCGAAAACCCCTATTTTTACACCCATTTTTCTCCCATAACACCCCTGGGTGTATGCCGTTCGGGCTGCCGTGTTTCGGAGCACAGCTAGGACCCAAATGGGGAGCCAAACTGTTTGCGGAAGAACGACGATTTTAGACAGAAATTTAACGTAAATTGAAGGCTGAAACTTCGTTAGAACCTCAAATTTCCGCTCTTTGATCAAAATCGACATCGTATTCGGTCTTACTAACATGTTAATAAAACACAAAAAGTACCTATTTTTACTCCCATTTTCACTCATAACACCCCTGGGTATATTCCGATTTGGCTGCAAAGTTTCGGGACACAGCTAGGGCCCAAATGGAGCATGTGAGCGAAAGAACGAATTTTTTAGATCGAAAATGAAGCCGGTATACGTGATTCGGCGGACGGACATTGCATTTTTGGAATCTACGCACCTTGAAACGTAAAAGAAAAAATGAAAAAACGCTGCAAAGTCCTTGTCACATGGGTTTATTATTCTATTGGAGTTCTAGAGATTTTTGTTGGCTGTTAAATGTATTGTTTCTTTCATGTGGAATGATTGAAATAGCTATTTCTGATGATTTCCACCAATTTTGGCCCCCAAAACATGAAATAGGTACGCTTTTTTTTTCTTTTTTTTAAGATCATCTTTGATCATTGGTAGTGGCATTTAATGGTCTTGATTCTCCTGTTTACACTTTTTCCAATGTTATTGTACACATTGATGGTGATTTCAGACAGTTTTCCAGGTTTTTGACTCATAAAAAACCAATTTTGGGAGCTGAACCTTTGGTAAAACCTCAATTTCCGCGTCTTTGGTCAAAATCGACTTCATATTCGGTCTTCTCGTCCTCAAAAACATGGAAAAAGATACCTCAAACGCTCATGTTACTAACATTTTGTTAAAACGCAAAAGTACCTATTTTTATACACATTTTCACTCATAACACCCCTGGGTATATTCCGATCGGGCTGAAAAGTTTCGGGACACAACTAGGGCCCAAATGGAGCATGTGTGCGAAAGAACGACTTTTTTAGACCGAAAATGAAGCCTGTACACGTGATACGGCGTACGGCGGACGGACATTGCATTTTTGGAATCTACGCACCTTGAAACGGAAAAGAAAAAATTTTGAGGGGGTGTTATAAAAATTTTTTGATGAGCGAATACATAGGTGTATTATTCACAGAATAATAAACCAAAAAACTCTGCAAAGTCCTTGTCACATGGGTTTATTATTCTATTGGAGTTCTAGAGATTCTTGTTGGCAGTTAAATTTATAGTTTCTTTCATGTGGAATGATTGAAATAGCTATTTCTATTGATTTCCACCAATTTTGGTCCCCAAAACATGAAATAGGTAGGTACGCTTTTTTTCTTTTTTCTTTCTTTTTTTTTCAGATCATCTTTGATCATTGGTAGTACCATTTAATGGTCTTGATTCACCTGTTTACACTTTTTCCAATGTTATTATACAGATTGATGGTGATTTCAGACATTTTTCCAGGTTTTTGACTCATAAAAAACCAATTTTGAGAGCTGAACCTTTGGTAAAACCTCAATTTCCGCGTCTTTGGTCAAAATCGACTTCATATTCGGTCTTCTCGTTCCCAAAAACATGAAAAAAGATACTTCAAAAGCTCATGTTACTAACATGTTGCTAACACGCAAAAAGTACCTATTTTTACACACATTTTCACTCATAACACCCCTGGGTATATTCCGATCGGGCTGAAAAGTTTCGGGACACAACTAGGGCCCAAATGGAGCATGTGTGCGAAAGAACGACTTTTTTAGACCGAAAATGAAGCCTGTACACGTGATACGGCGTACGGCGGACGGCGTACGGCGGACGGCGGACGGACATTGCATTTTTGGAATCTACGCACCTTGAAACGGAAAAGAAAAAATTTTGAGGGGGTGTTATAAAAATTTTTTGCTGAGTGAATACATAGGTGTATTGTTCACAGAATAATAAATCAAAATGCAATGTCCGTCCGCCGTATCATTCATACCGGCTTCATTTTCGGTCAAAAAAATTCGTTCTTTAGCACACAGGCTCTATTTGGGCCCTAGCTGTGTCCCCGAAACTCTGCAGCCCGGTCGGAATATACCTAGGGGAGGTATGAGTGAAACCAGTCATGCAGCATGACTTAATGAGCGAATTTTCAAAGAAATATTCGAATTAATGGCTATGGTTTTGAATAAAGGAAAACTTCGGTCTAAAATTTGGTTTTCTATGTATATTCTCTTCGTATTTATTTTAATTTGTACGTTTTGTCCATCCTGATTCTACCGTTTGTTTATTACGTAATTGTACTAAGTGCTTATTTATTTGATCGCTGTGGGTTCATATTAGGTAGGATAGGGTAGTTAGGACTTTTGACCTACCTACTCAAGAGAGTGCAGTAGGTAAAGGAGTTGTTATAGAAAATCATTAATCATTATTAGGTATATTCCTACTAGATGCCCCTGTTACTAATATTTTTTTATTACCTTGATTTCTAATTTATCCATGTGGTTATAATTTGTTATTAACTGCTACGAACTCTTTACACAATCATTTTGTACGTAGGTATTAATTTCATATAATTACCTACGTAATAATTATAAACTGTTATGAGTAGATTCCTTGTTCCTTCTGAATGGCCTTTCCTCTTGACTACGATTTCAGGCCTGGTATCTAAAACCAGTTCAAGATTTGCTCTACTAGGTAGGTAGATCCTTCCTTCTTCATTGATATTATTTTTATCATGTTAAGGCTAAATGTAACGACAAGTTAGTGAGATTCTCAGATAAGAGATGGCAGCACTATCGGGGGCAAATTTCCTTGACTCCTCACAGGAGAACGAATCAAAATATTTTGAATCTGAAAACGGATTTGATAAGATATCAACCCATAGTTTGGACGAAATTGGTTTAAAAAATTTGCACAATTTTTTTGCGCACTGTTCAAAAATTTTTTTGATTAAATTGAGACTTTTTTAAAAATGTCGCCTTATACAGCAGTGTGCCCATGCATACAGTGTACAAATCCGTTTTCAGAATTGAGATTGGTCAAAAATTACGATCGTAATCCTTAAGATTGGTGAAACAATAGATTGGAAACAATAGTGGGTGGAGGAGTGCGCTCGAGCGAGGGGGGCAGTTTGGTGAGGTGGTGCCGGCCGCCTCGACCCCTCGTATGAACGTTCTCCGAATTCTCCTACTCAAGGTCGGCATCAAAATCGAGTCTTCCTGATGTTGGTTGGAAAAGAAGTTTTGTCTGTGAACAGGATTGGGTCAAGCCTTGTCTCACGTTTGTGGACTACGAGAAAAGGGGGGCCTAAGTTGGGGGTAGTAGATTTCCATTTTTCTTGTAGGGGATGTGACTGATACGCAAAATCCATGTTTTTGACAACGGTGGCCCCCAAAACTTTGGTCAAAATGCGAGAAACCTCAAAATTTTCGCACTTTTCTTGTTTTTCCCCCATTTTGGCCATGATAGAGCGCGTTTTTGACAAAAAGTGTACATTTTGAAAATGAATTAGATTTGCTAGAATACTAGAATAGGCTCGGTAGACTCAATAGTTTCCGAGATGCAGCTAAAATACCATACCTACCACCACTCTCAAAACCGCGTTGTGAAATCCAATTTTTTTTCGTATTTTTCGCTATATCTCCAAAACGTATTGTCACATCCGGAATTTAGTAGTGAAGTATTTCAAAACTCAAATAATTTTAGATTATATTGCAAGTTGTGTCCCTAAATACATACATACAGACTACATACACACTTTCAAAATAATTTTGTTACTTCTGCGCACTGCAACAATTTTTTATTGTTCACAAAGATTGGCAGGTACCTACAACAGCGTGCCTACATGCATATAGATGTTTCAAAAAATACAAGTCGATAAATCTTTCATATAGGTACCTACGCGAATTTTATGGGACAGCGTGTAAAATCATGGTCCATGAATCTAGTCTTGAAAAATTAAACTGGGTATTTCAAATCTTAGCAGTATCGAAATTAGGGGACATATAGGTACAGATCATCAAACACTTGAAACATTTCTGCTGTTGAATATACTATATTTGCTTTCAAAATAAAGTACCTATTATACTTTGAGGAATTTTCATCCCAAGTCCTGGGTAGGCTCCCGTATTTCCAGCGAACGTGGTATCCTTGGATCAATAATTTCTGGGAGCAGAACATTTTCATAACAATATTTCAACTTTGTTATCATTTTGTCCTCCCAGAATGAGCGATCCCTTTGTATTATCTCGTAATGTAGATCCCTAGGGGTCCACACTACGAAAAACGCTGCAAATCCCTGCACAACGGTTTATTATTTTGTATAGAATACCCTTCTGTTACAGACCACAGCTCTATGTATAGATAACCCGTCTATATAATATGATATGTACTATTCTATTATATACATATTATGTAGATCGCAGACCCTCCGTAGGTTAGTACCTAACCCCGTACTCGTTACTAGGTACCTACCTAAATCACGAGTTAAATGTTGCTAAAATAATTCTGCCGATGACAAACAGTACCTAACAAAAAGAAACACATATAATGAAGTTCTGAAAAGAAATTGTTGATGAGGAGTGAAAAAAGTTGCAAAAGTACCTACCAACAAACTCCAGCCCCTTCTACGTAGATGGTATAATGAACCGTTGTGTAATAATTTACCGTTGAGTAATGATTTACCGTAGTAATAATTTACCCATCAATAATACTTCAAAGTTTGTTCAAGTTTCACTACCTACCAACAAACTCCAAAAGAGCCATCATTTTTCAAATTAAATAATATCACAGAACAACCAACACGACTTCATACTCCGCCAATATAATCAGGTGATCCCTAGCAATGATTTTATCTCCGCCAAATTTCCTATTGTGGGCGCGTCTCTGGTTACGAGATTTAGTTTGAATTGTATACAATTTCATTCACACTGGAGTCGAAAATGCCTGTCGGTGCAAACTTCGGGGCCTTACTGTGAACGAACGGCTGGACGTACGATGCTCCGGATGGTCTTAAAAAACTCGCAAGTTCAAGAACTATTTAAAAACCGTAAAAATATTTACGTAAAAAAATGGTATAGGCGTTTTGAAAATTTCAACCCCTATTTTGAACCCCTTAGAGATGACTCACAGTAACGTCGAGCTTCGAGGACCAACTAGACGCTGAACGGAACCTATAACCCGAATTTCATCAATTTTTTTTCATGGTAACTAAGAAAAGTGGCCCGTACGGCGTACGGCGTACGGCGGACAGACAGAAATATTTTTATTGCAGTTTTGGATTCTACATATCTTGAAACGTAAACCATCAAATTTTGAGGGGGGGTAAGAATTTTTTTTTTCATGCTCGATTCCAATGGTTCATTATTGAAAATAATAAACCAAAAAAACTAGCGACTACTTCTTCCAAATTCAAAGGACAATTGGAAATAACGATGAGAGAGCGTTGTTTTTGGTTTATTATTTTCAATAATGAACCATTGGAATCGAGCATGAAAAAAAAAATTCTTACCCCCCCTCAAAATTTGATGGTTTACGTTTCAAGATATGTAGAATCCAAAACTGCAATAAAAATATTTCTGTCTGTCCGCCGTACGCCGTACGCCGTACGCCGTACGGGCCACTTTTCTTAGTTACCATGAAAAAAAATTGATGAAATTCGGGTTATAGGTTTCGTTCGGCGTCTAGTTGGTCCTCGAAGCTCGACGTTACTGTCAGTCATCTCTAAGGGGTTCAAAATAGGGGTTGAAATTTTCAAAACGCCTATACCATTTTTTTACGTAAATATTTTTACGGTTTTAAATAGTTCTTGAACTTGCGAGTTTTTTAAGACCATCCGGAGCATCGTACGTCCAGCCGTTCGTTCACAGTAAGGCCCCGAAGTTTGCACCGACAGGCATTTTCGACTCCAGTGTGAATGAAATTGTATACAATCCAAACCAAATCTCGTAACCAGAGACGCGCCCACAATAGGAATTTGTGAATACGGCCAATCATTGGTAGGGATCACCTGATTATATTGGCGGAGTATGAAGTCGAGTTGGTTGTTCTGTGATATTATTTAATTTGAAAAATGATGGCTCTATTGGAGTTTGTTGGTAGGTAGTGAAACTTGAACAAACGTTGAAGTATTATTGATGGGTAAATTATTACTACGGTAAATCATTACTCAACGGTAAATTATTACAGAACGGTAAATTATACCATCTACGTAGAAGGGGCTGGAGTTTGTTGGTAGGTACTTTTGCAACTTTTTCACTCCTCATCAACAATTTCTTTTCAGAACTTCATTATGTGTGTTTCTTTTTGTTAGGTACTGTTTGTCATCGGCAGAATTATTTTAGCAACATTTAACTCGTGATTTAGGTAGGTACCTAGTAACGAGTACGGGGTTAGGTACTAACCTACGGAGTGTCTGCGATCTACATAATATGCATATAATAGAATAGTACATATCATATTATATAGACGGGTTATCTATACATAGAGCTGTGATCTGTAACAGAAGGGTATTTCCAGCGAACGTGGTATCCTTGGATCAATAATTTCTGGGAGCAGAACGTTTTCATAACAATATTTCAACTTTTTTATCATTTTGTCCTCCCAGAATGAGCGATCCCTTTGTATTATCTCGTAATGTAGATCCCTAGGGGTCCACACTACGAAAAAACAACGCTCTCCCATCGTTATTTCCAATTGTCCTTGAATTTGGAAGGGTAGTCGCTAGTTTTTTTAAGTTTTTTATCTTTACCCAAACAAAATTTTTTTAATTTGTGTCCAGAGTTTTCGCTCTGGAAACACTAAAGTTTCGCACCATAGTAATGCACCAAACAGACTCATGAAACCTACTAAACACTATGATCGCAACATTTTCCATGAAAATTGGGTAACGGAGTTACGAAATATGGACGCACACGTTGTTGTAGAAGTCCATTTTTGTGAAGCCAATTTTTGTTAGAGCAGTGCAATAAAGTTTTGGCACATCAAAAACATCAGGTAGGTACATACTGTTGGCAAAGTAAATACCATTCAGATTCATCGACTATAATAGTTATGTAAACACAGTTGCATAAACGTCACCTGATTTCGAAAAAATCAAATCCAAATCAAATCGAAGTGTCGGCTTCTTGGAATTTGGGCAACCTTTTTGGCGAGTTCATAAGAGGAACTATCTAGGTACTCTGTAAGCAGATACCTCGTGACATGGATACATGTGTAGGGGTTATTATTATCTCTATCTCTATCCTTATTATCCTTATTATATTATAAATTCGAATCTTTGTCTGTCTGTGAAACTGTGATTCTTTTCACGGCAAAAAGCATAATACCTGTTTATGTTATCACAATATAATGTACAAAAGTAAATAAAAAACGCTGCAAAGTACTTGTCACATGGGTTTATTATTCTTGCGGACATATAGAACTGTACTCCATCAATATCAAAATGTCAAACAATTTTTTCACCATTTATAAACAATGTGCCATTAATTCGTTTTTCCCGTGTTTTTTCCGATACTTTTAGGTAACAAACATCCCTAATATAGATACCATCTTTGGACCAACCCCCACCTACCCTCCAAATTTGAATCACATTCGACCATTTTTACGGTAATTATGGGCGTTACTACCCGTTCAACGGTTTTCACTTCAAAACTCCTAAAAACGCCTCATTTTTGCCAGTTTTTTGTCCATAAAATCCAAACCGTTGGTCCGATCGAGCTGAAAAGCTTGCGGGCACCATGTCTGCCCTGGATGAGTATTTGGTGCAAATTTCGACTCAATTGGACCAATTTTGAGGCAGTTATGCGTGACACGGCGGACGGCGGACGGACATTTTTTGAATCTAGACACCTTGAAACGTGTAAGAAAAAATTTTGATGGGGTGTTCCAAAAAATTTTTGCTGAACGATTACATAGGTGTATTATTCACAGAATAATAAACCAAAACGATTTATTCATCTTCTAAGAGACAATAACACTCTAGGATACCGCACCAAGCCAGTTTCCGAAAATACCAATTTTGGGAAAAAGTGTCTAAAAATGTGAAATTTGAGCCTATTTTGAAAAATATGTGCTTTTAGGAATCACGTATCAAAATTTTAGGGACGTATCGACAAATTTGGGAAAAATCGAAAAAAGACTTATTTTTGGCGATTTTAGCTAAATGGCTGAAGCGATTTTGACGTACTAAACTCCAATCGACGCGCAATTTTATGCTCCTTATTCTAGCATAATTATAGTGAAAATAGTTTTCGAGAAGCGAAAAAGCTGAAAAAGGTCCGAAAATTTCGCAGTTTTTTGGCTCTCAAAAGTTTAGCACAAGCCCGTCGCAAACTCACATTATGCCCAAATTCGATTAAAATAATTTCCAGCTAGTGCACATTTATTAGGCAGCAAGCACAAGTCCAATTTGACTTGGCTATGACCCAATCCTGCTCACAGACAAAACTTCTTTTCCAACCAACATCAGGAAGACTCGATTCCGAGAATGTTCATGCGAGGGGTCCAGGCGGCCGAGGGGTCGAGGCGGCGGGCCCCACTCACCAAACTGCCCCCCTCTCGCGCGCGCACTCCTCCACCCCGTCAGCCCTACTATTGTTTCCAATCTATTGTTTCACCAATCTTAAGGATTACGATCGTAATTTTTGACCGATCGAAATTCTGAAAACGGATTTGTACACTGTATGCATGGGCACACTGCTGTATAAGGCCACATTTTTGAAAAAGTTTCAATTTAATCAAAAAATTTTTTGAACAGTGCGCAAAAAAATTGTGCAAATTTTTTAAACCAATTTCGTCCAAACTATGGGTTGATATCTTATCAAATCCGTTTTCAGATTCAAAATATCTTGATTCGTTCTCCTGTGAGGAGTCAAGGAAATTTCCTTCATTTTGGTGCTGCCACGTGGTGGCAGGTTTTGCAACTAAAAGCGTTACATTTAGCCTTAAGTACCTACCTACCTTTGAATATCAAATATTCGTATGATACTGATAATAAATTGATAAGATACCTACCTAACCTTCTTCCTCCTACTGTTAGTACCTAAATTGAATAATTTGAAATAGATTTTTTCTTTCGTCTTCCTTCTAGTAATACGTGGGCCGGTACTTGTCTATCTATGAAGGTATCATAACAATTATATGTCAAATGGGAAATTCAAGGAGTTGTACTAATCGTTTGCCTCCCCCTTTTTTGCTTCGAACTCTCGTCTTCAATTAATACTTCTCACATTTTTCAATCTGACCACTCTAAGGGGGTGGGGGGGGGGGGGGGGGGGGGGTAAGAGTTTAAAGATTATCCTAGTTTTGGGTAATTTTTGCGCACTTTAAATGCTCTAATTTAAGAACGGATTTAGATATCTAAAATCCGATTTCACCATCGTGTTCAGCGTGCAAAAACCTTTAAAATGAGGGGTCACTTGTTAGAAAATAACATTTTGGGGATTTTTGGGTAATTTTTGCGCACTTTAAATGCTCTAATTTGAGAACGGATCAAGATATCTAAAATCCGATTCCACCATCGTGTTCAGCGTGCAAAAACCTTTAAAATGAGGGGTCACTTGTTGGAAAATAACATTTTGGGGATTTTTGGGTAATTTTTGCGCACTTTAAATGCGCCAAAACCCTCCTTAGAGTAGGCCAATTTCGCCCATCTTCGAACTTAGCCTTTCGATTGCCAAGATAGATTTTTTGTGCAAATTTGAGCTGTTTATCTCAATTCTATCGAGAGTTATCGTCTGGAGTGACACATATATATATAAATATATATATACATATAAAAAAGTGTTAAATTTCAGGAATCGTTTTAGAATGGTCTGAAACGGATTTCTATGAAGAAAATTTCCAAAAATTTATATTATTTAAATTTCGAAGCCATTGCAATAGCTTCATTTTCTTTGAAAATTCGCTAAAATGGGTATAAAAGTAGGTGTTTTGGTTTATTATTCTGTGAATAATACACCTATGTATTCGCTCAGCAAAAAATTTTTATAACACCCCCTCAAAATTTTTTCTTTTCCGTTTCAAGGTGCGTAGATTCCAAAAATGCAATCTCCGTCCGCCGTACGCCGTCCGCCGTACGCCGTATCACGTGTACAGGCTTCATTTTCGGTCTAAAAAAGTCGTTCTTTCGCACACATGCTCCATTTGGCCTAGTTGTGTCCCGAAACTTTTCAGCCCGATCGGAATATACCCAGGGGTGTTATGATTGAAAATGTTTGTAAAAATAGGTACTTTTTGCGTGTTAGCAACATGTTAGTAACATGAGCTTTTGAAGTATCTTCTCCCATGTTTTTGGGAACGAGAAGACCGAATATGAAGTCGATTTTGACCAATGACGCGGAAATTGAGGTTTTACCAAAGGTTCAGCTCTCAAAATTGGTTTTTTATGAGTCAAAAACCTGGAAAAATGTCTGAAATCACCATCAATCTGTATAGTAACATTGGAAAAAGTGTAAACAGGTGAATCAAGACCATTAAATGGTACTACCAATGATCAAAGATGATCTGAAAAAAAAAGAAAGAAAAAAGAAAAAAAGCGTACCTACCTATTTCATGTTTTGGGGACCAAAATTGGTGGAAATCATTAGAAATAGCTATTTCAATCATTCCACATGAAAGAAACAATAAATTTAACAGCCAACAAGAATCTCTTGAACTCCAATAGAATAATAAACCCATGTGACAAGGACTTTGCAGCGTTTTTTGTGTTATTTGTGATTTAGTAACATGGGCTTTTGGGTATATTTTTCCATGATTTTTAGGGCGAGAAGACCGAATATGAAGTCCATTTTACCAATAAGTTGAAAATTGAGGTTCTAACGAAGTTTCAGCCTTAAATTTACGTTAAATTTCGGTCTAAAATCGTCGTTCTTTCGCACCCATTTTGGGTCCTCATTTCGGAACACGTTTGGGTCCTAGTTGTGCTCCAAAGTTCGGCAGCCCTTTCGGAATACACCCCGGGGCGTTGTGGGAGAGAAAAATGGGTGTAAAAATAGGGGTTTTCGAAGGTTTTTTTGAGGTTTTAGTGAACACGAGCTTGTGAGGTATCGTTTCCCATGTTTTTTTCGGGCGAGAAGACCGAATATGAAGTTGATTTTGTCCAAAGAGGGAAGAACTGAGGTAGCTCCCGAAATACATTTTTTCAAAGTCGGAAACCTGGAAAATGGTCTGAAATCATCATAAATTTGTATAATGACACTGGAAGTAGTATTAGCAGGTGAATCAAGGCAATTAAATGGCATTATAAATTCAAAGGTGATCTGTAAAAAAAAAGAAAAAAAGGAGCCGAGGTCGTGGTTTTGGGGCCCAAAATTGGTGGAAACCATCCAAAATAACTATTTCAATTATTGCCATGAATGAAACAGTAAATGAACAGTAACGTTTCTGTAGGTATGTCCGATAGAATAAAAAATAAATCCAAGTGACAAAGGCTTTGCAGCGTTTTTGGTTTATCATTTTCAATAATGAACCTTTGGAATCGAACGCGAAAAGAAATATGTACCCCCCCCCCCCTTTCAAAATTAGTTGGTCTGCGTTTCAAGGTACGTCAAATCCGAAAATTGAATTAAAAATGTCTGTCAGCGCGCCGTACTTCCCAAGTTGCCGTGAAATTGATGAAATTTCGTCTGTTGGTCCCATTTGGGGTATAGTTGGTCCTCGAAGCTCGGCGTTCCTTCCAGTCATCAGTAAGGCGTTGAACATTAAAAAACGCCGCAGCTTGAAAGCTTTCGGCAGAAGGGTTATTTGATGACGTTTTTAAATTGATTTCGAACTTGAGGATTTTTTGAGACCTCCGCCGTTCACAGTAAGGCCCTGAAGAGCTTCGCCAACATGAGTGTTAATCATACGCTATATATCCAGATATCATCGCTATTGAACAGGGTGGTACACATGGATTTATGAAATCTAGTTAGGTTCCGTGATGTTATTTCAATTGAGAGATTTTGGATTTTGTTCGGTTTTTCCTAATTTTAGATGGGTGCAGTGTTTTTGTTCAGGGCCAACTTAGGCCAAACTAGGTGAAATCCAAATTAGGTGAAAATAATAATCCGTAGTGTAATAATTTTTTCGTGGGTTTCCAAAACCGACCGGTGTTAAAATCACGCACACTATCTGTTGATTAATAACGGCATAAGAGCTAGTTAATAGTCATTTATTCAACTATTATAAATATTGTATATTGAGATTGTTTCTGTATTTTGTAAAGGGCTCAGCCCTATAGACAAATGAAACATTTATTCTATTCAAACTAAAGAATTTTTGTAGACCACCCGGAGCAGTTTACGACCAAAAGTTTTTTGCACCGAAAAGCTTCGTCAACATGATCGTGAATAAAACGGTATAAATCCGGCCCAGATATCATTGATAGGGAGCACCTGATTACAATCACGGATGGCTGTACGACAGGCATGTCAAACGTGCGGCCCACAAGACGTTAATGTGCGGCCCACAAGTCGGTGCTAGCAATCAGTGCAATGCGGCCCACCCTACAATGTAATGAAAATTCGGCATTTCGCGGCTGGAATAATTTCTATGTTTGGGAGTACCTACCCATGTGAACAACTCTTCTCCAATATGAAACGAAATAAGTCTCCAGAAAGGTCCAGGCTTACAGACTGCCATCTAAGCTCGATTCTCAGAGTGGTCGCAGCAAACAATATCGTCCCCAACGTGGAAAATTTGGTGGAATGAAAAATATGTCAACTGTCGGGGAAAAAATATTAGGTAAGGTCCTATTTTCTTCTTGCATTTTGCTGTTAAACTTCTTGTAAACTTCTAATATAGAAACTTGATATAATTCCGTTTAGTGATTTTCTTGCGGCCGACACAACCTTTAAGAAGCAGCCATTTGGCCCTTGAGGAACTTTGAGTTTGACAAGCCTGCTGTACGAAATCGAGTCGTATGTTCTGTCAAATAATTAATGATCGACTTATTGAATCCCGCGCATTTTTATGAAACTGTAATTCCCGGGCCGGCTCCAGTACTCGATTTAGGGCTTTTCTGGGGGGAGCTCGACGGTAGGTATTGACCGCAGAAAACAGTGATTTATGCAGAAGGGGCATGCATCTATAAAGGTAAATAATAAACCGCTGTGCAATTTTATTCAGTAGCCAAGGTCATAATATACTTATGTCGTCTGGAATGACTCATAAACACGCAATATTCGTCATATTTGATGGAATTTTGAAAGGCCATTTGTACCGTCGAATTTCCTAGTTCCATAGAACTGATGCATAGACCCATGTGAATTTCATGATGATCCACTGAAGCTGATTTGTACCAGAAATGTTTTCAAAACTGCATGTACTTGAAAATATTATGCACTCACTTGAGTTTTTTCCAATAATTCACAATAACCCTTCGTTCTCCATTTTCAATTTTTGTACGTTTCATTTCATCCGATTTCCCCAATAAATACGAATTTTCCTAGTTCCTCAAGTCTTTCGGAAACACACTGTGATACGAGTATTAGGTACCTAATTCCCGTAGTAAAATCCGAGGTCCCGAGTGAGTGAATATTTATTATCTGTGAGCTCACACCGCCGATGATTCACCCATCGGTTACGCAAAAAGTCATTCACGACGCGCAAGGTGCAGACCTGTCGAGGGATTTCACTTTTTTCCTTTGCCAATTTACATTCTAATGTACGATCTTGAATCGTTGTTCGGATCTCAGCCGGTGATCCGGGCGTTGCACCGCGGAAATCCTTGATCTTTTTCGGTCCGATACCCACCCGGACTCAGACCGAACGTTAGCGTTGGTGACACACTTAGCTCCCGGACCTCCGCTCGTTTCGTAAGGGTTTGTCGTAGCGGCATCCAAGAGCGTCCTGATTTGGAAAGCCTTCACTCCGAGTTAATGTCACAAATTCCCGCTGGTTTCTTGACATTAGTCTCCAGTTTCATTAATGGAGGTTTCAGTCATACCGCATGACCTTATGAGCGAATTTTTGGAACACAGTACCGTAAAACGGGGTGAATAGAAGCAGTTTTGAACTTCGCAGCAATGCTAAGCACCCTTCTGCTATAGTTAAACATATATTTAATAGGTTAAAAGTTCGGTGGAGAAGTGGTCTTTCAACCTTAACCTTTTTTGGCCGTGGGGGTCAAAAACATTTTTTTATGCCTTGCTTCTATTGCCCCGGAAGTCAGTACCAATAGAAGCAGTCACACCTGTTTTCCATATATATTTTTCTACTTTGACTGCTAAGAAGCTGAATAGAACCAGCTTGCTTCTTTTAAAAAAATTTATAAAGGTTCATAAAAAAATAAATAAATTGAAAAACACCAATAAAACTGTATTTATAATTAAAAAACACAAAATTTCGAAAAAGGAACTTTCAAAACTAGTTCTAAAATGGTAAGATTCAGTCTTCATGACATTAAAGTTTTCCTCCGTATACTTCCTGTATGGTTTTGACCGAGGGTCTCTAGAGCGTGGCATGACTCAGAAGGAAAAAACATATCTTGGGTAAGTAGGTGCCTGGAAACCACTGAAGAACGTAAGCTTAATTTATTGAGTTCAGTCAGAATGGAAAAGCAAGTCCCCTCTGGAAAATGAGCTTAACAACTGTAACAACTTGGTAGTTATAATGAATGTATCACCATAGATGCTGGGTTTATAATATTACTACATTATGATACTGAATTATTGTAGTAATTCAACAAGCTATTCATACAAAAGCAGAACGAAGGCTGAAAACGATGTGGTGAATAGAAGCAGTGCTTCTATTCACCAGGAAAAACTATTAAATCCAATTAAAAAATCATAATAAACCACAGAAAAAACATAAAAGGAATTTGCTTCCAGATTCGGAGAGCAGAGATGTGATGTGAGGTGCAGGGAACCTGCAAGAAATCACTCTTATCTGTGGTCAGAGCGGGATGCCTCTTATCAGTGTTGCCAGGAAACGTCTTATCAGCTGATCGAATCTAATCTCTGTGTTGATCATTTGTTGTACATTTTTCAACCAGCTGACGCCTGGATTTTGATCCCCATAGAGTAGAGATGATAATTTGAAAAAATCCGAATTTCTACATTCAACCTAGGTAGGGATATGAGCTAAAACAACGTTTTCCGCAAAACTGCTTCTATTCACCCCCCCCCCCCCCCCCCGATTCTATTCACCCCGTTTTACGGTACCTAACAAATTGAATTCGCTGAAATTTCCCACCACCTTGTTTTAGAACCGTGAAACCCAAATTGGAACAAGTTATGAATAAAATTGGTTGATTTTTCACTTGATGTCGCTTTTCACCTTTCCTCTTCTGAAGAATAAAGTACTCTTTTTCTCTGTTTTCTGTACTTGAAAAAAATTAGATCAAATTAATGTACCTTCATAGAAGAAAAAAATAGAATAAAATTAATGTATCTTCATAGCTGTACATTGATTAACAATAAACCATTATTAACATGCTTCTGTCCTTGGCGTCAGTGTCAATAGGTCCTCCCATTGAACAGATCATCATAGATTTTGTTTGTATTTGATACATAGGAATTCATCAAAAAATGGGAAATTGAGGGGCTGAGCTGTGTGGGGCTCAAGGTTTTGGTAGTTCTGTTTTCTAGAGGCCAATGTGTTAGATTGAGAAGGGCTAACCGTTTGGAAATACTCAAGGCCAGTCAGTAGCTACAGGAAAAGTTCAAGTCAATAGCATACCTATGCAGTCAGCTGAAATTCTGTATAATCAGGGACTGAGAATGGCTTCGATTTGAGCGCATTACTAACTCAAAATTCGCGATTTTGTTAATTTTTCTCTGAAAAATAAAAGTAGTTGTGATGAATAGGTACTGCATGGGTAGGTATGAGTTTGATGGTGAAATTTTTTCGAAAACAGAAGGGGCGAAGAAATCGTCAAAAATTGACTCATCAGCAATAGGTATTACAAATTCATCAAAGTCGAAAATATTTTTCTCTAAAAAAGCGAAAAATTTAGAAGGTTTTACATTTAATAATGGCCCGCAGTGAAATACTGTGAAATTAACAATTTGGGAACAATTGATCATAATATGGTCCTGTTCCTTGACTGGAACTTATGCCTTTGAAATCTGCAAGGGTATTGTTGTTATCAGCATGAGTTTTCCTATCAGTCCTAAAATGTTTTGCTACCAATTTAGGATTTTTCTGCACAGCGGTGTGGAGGGGTGAAGGAGAGGTCGGTTGAGGTAGTTCTGTCGAAGGTGATGGTATCTATCGGCGGACCGCGGGAAACTCGCTTTTCCCGGGAATCGATCTCTTTGAAGCCCCTGCGCCTGCCGTACTTCCCCTCCACATTTCCCCTTTTCCACACCTCCCCCTCATCTACCCCCCCGTTTTCGTCTCGTCGTCTCATCTCTTCCTGTTGGAGAGCCCTCCCCAGAGAGGCAGCTTCCAGGATCCGGAGCTTCCCTCTTGTTGCCAACTGGGATAGGTACGGGGGCTCTACCCCCCACAGCAGTGGTGCGGTAGGGGAGCACTGACGTTCCCAGCCTTTTTTCTCACAACCCGGCTCCCCACCTCCTCATTAAACCTCATCACTTATGGTTTATTATTCTGTGAATACTTAATACACCTATTTATTCGCTCTCAGCAAAAATTTTTTATAACTCCCTCAAATTTTTTCATTTACGTTTCAAGGAGCGTAGATTCCAAAAACGCTGCAAAGCCCTTGTCACATGGGTTTATTATTCTACTGGACATACCTACAGATATGTTGGCTGTTCATTTATTGTTTCTTTCATGTGCAACAATTGAAATGGCTATTTTTGATGGTTTCCACCAATTTTAGCCCCCAAAAACATGACTTAGGCTCGGCTTTTCTTTTACAGATCATCGTTATTCACTGATAGTGCCATTTATCTTGATTCACCTGTTGACACTACTTCTAGTGTTATTATACAAATTTATGGTGATTTCAGACAATTTCCCAGGTTTTTGACTCATAAACAATGAATTTCGGGAGCTTAACCTTCGTTACAACCTCAATTCTTCACTCTTCGGTCAAAATCAACTCAATATTCGGTCTTCTCGCCCTAAAAAACATGGAAAACGATACACCACAAGCTAAAAAAACAAGCAAAAAAACCCCAAAAAATCTCAAAAATCCCTCGAAAACCCCGATTTTTACACCCGGTTTTCTCCCATAACGCCCCTGGGTGTATGCCGATCGGGCTGCCGAGCTTCGGAGCACAACTAGGACCCAAATGTGTTCCCAAATGGACCCAAACTGTGTGCGGAAGTACGGCGGTTTTAGACCGAAATTTAACGTAAAATTAAGGCTGAAACTTCGTTAGAACCTCAGTTTTCCACTCTTTGGTCAAAATCGACTTCATATTCGGTCTTCTCGTTCCAAAAAATATGGAAAACGATACCTCAAAAGCTCATGTTACTATAACACAAAAAATACCTATTTTTACTCCCATTTTTCACCCATAACACCTCTGGGTATATTCCGATCGGGGTGCAAAGTTTCGGGACACAGCTAGGGCCCAAATGGAGCATGTGTGCAAAAGAACGAATTTTTTTAGACCGAAAATGAAGCCGGTGTACGTGATACGGCGGACATCGCATTTTCTGAATCTACGCACCTTGAAAAGTAAAAGAAAAAATTTTGAGGGGGTGTTATAAAATTTTTTTTCTGAGTGAATACATAGGTGTACTATTCACAGAATAATAAACCAAAATGCGATCTCCGTACGCCGTCTGCCGCCCGCCGTACACCGTATCATCAATATCTACTTCATTTTCGGTCTAAAAAATGCTTTCTTTCGCGCACAGGCCCTACACACATTTGGGCCCTAGTTGTATCCCGAAAATTTGCGACCGTATCGGAATACACCCAGGGGCGTTACGGGTGAACATTGGGTGTAAAAATAGGGGTTTTCGAGGTCTTGTTGAGGTTTTAGCGAACATGAGCTTATGAGGTATCGTTTCACATGTTTTTTAGGGCGAGAACACCTAATATATGAAGATGATTTTAACCAGTGTGAAGAATTGACGTTATAACTAAGGTTGAGCTCCCATAAGTCATTTTTTATGAGTAAAAAACCTGAGAAATTTTCTGTTATCACCATAAATTTGTATAATAACACTAGAAGTAGTATAGGCATGTGAATCAAGACAATTACATGGCAGTCAATGATCAACGATTATTTGTAACAAAAATAGGAGTCTAATTCGTGTTTTTTGGAGCCAAAATTGGTGGAAACCAACAAAAATAGCTATTTCAATTATTGCACATGAAAGAAACAAACGAACAGCCAACATTTCTGTAGGTATGTCCAGTAGAATAATAAACCCATGTGACAAGGACTTTGCAGCGTTTTTCACTCGACTGCATAACGCGACTTCGGTTTTGTTTCATCTCGTCGGTCGGGTTCTTCCATTCGACATCTTCCCTGAGGAATCCGAGGGCATTGTGCGTTGTCTTTAGAAGCTAGAAGGATCAACTTGGATATCCAAGCAGCTGTATGTTGCCACCCCATCCTTTACATCTGCTTATATACTGGTACTCTGTATCCAGAGACAAGATGTCTGCTCAAAATATATGCAGTTACACACAGAACATCAAACCTGCCATTTCAAGTTGCAAAATGTGTGTCGAATTTGAGTTTTCAGGGTCTGCAATCGCTGTAAATCGTCAAACACTGCTATTAAGGGTTCTGCCATTGAGGCAGATCGATTTTTGTCATCGGAAAACTAAAGATAATGCAAAACTGGTATTGACAGTACTAAAAACTGACTACAATAATGATTTATCTTCCCTAATATTCCTGTACTCGGCTCTTCACCTAATATTCACTGTAGCCACACACTAAGGCGGGACAGGAAGCGAGAGCTCATCAATGTGACGTCACTGGGTGCCAGCAGGTATTTTGGAAACCAAGTACCCAGGCAATCTTCGTTATAATTTCGTCATCGAATATGCCATCGTTAGTGTACACCGGCTGCTCGAAAAAGTTGTCTTGGCGTAGGTTATTTTGGGACCTTTAGAAATGTACACAATACTCGGGGGAAGATATCAAGGATCCAGGCGGTATTTCATCCAGCTTACAAAGACTCCCTCTTGACGTAATTACTCACGGAGAATAATCAAGCCCCCTGCTCCCACCCTTTATCGAGGTTTAATAAAATATCCTTAACATTTACAACTGTCAGCGAAGTCGGACTTGGGTTTCCATCTTCTCTCAACTTCTTATTCGGCCCCGTATGGTAAGATTTTACCTTATTATGTGACACAACACCCCCTGCCCGTACCCAATTTTTCATCATAAATCCAGCCCCACCCCTCTTTCCAAGTTTCTAAAGGATTTGTCTAACTGTAATCCAGGAACGGTTGTAGGAAGGTGCTTAGAATTTTGGATTTTGATTATTATATCCACTAAACCCACAGTACAGGGTTCCGGTGATTGGGGCTCCTCAAAGGGGCCTACTACTGACTTTCCTTGTTAAACGTGTTCTGTTCAACACTTGGGGTGTATAGTAGTTTTTGGTGTCGTACAGATAGTTGCATGAATTTTTTATGGATCCTCGGCATATCTACCTAAAAAGAGGCGAATAAATTACAGATTTTGGTAGTCTGCCTTGGACGAATTCACGCTACTGGATAATTTCACAGTTCTAGACAAAGGCTGCGCTATTCTCCGCCCGCCAACCGACTTTCGAGAAAACACTGCACCAACTCCTCATAGCTCCCTAGTTGTCACGCAGGGCGGTTGATCTAATTTTAAAGTATTCGATTTGTTACTCTACCAGCGTAAGCGTTTGTGGTAGTTTCGCAACACACTGCCTTTGAGTCGATGTATTTTCTACACGAAAAGAACTGTATTGTAGATATCCCTCCCGTCATGGTGAGGGTCCCATAATGTTTACTCAGTACGGCTATTCATGGGTATTTTATGTTCGGTAATAATGTTCACAATAAGTGATTGAGTATAAAATATAAAACAAAACCGTTAAATTGTGCAACTCAGTGTTTTTATAGCTTCCAAATGTTTATGTAGGTATTACTTTATATGTAATTTATGTTCTTTTGAAGTTCCAGACGATTGGACTTGATGCAGCAGTGCTTATTGAGTTGTGAGTTTGCCCTGAGGCCTTACTTGCATCTAGAATATGCGCAGGCTAAGCTGATTATTATATTATATGCCTAGAATGAAACTTGTATAAGGGCCCCCTGAAATCCCCAAGTGCACAAATAATGTTCATATCCGGGACACGGGACATTAAAAATGTTGCTGGGTCAAGCATTCGACATAATTGGAGGGTGCGGCGGGTTTGTAGTATTACAGGTCCGTTACAATGGAGGTTCTTCCTGGACCCACTTCAGGTTGAAGGGTGGGACAAATCATATCGATCACTGTGACATCTTATTTCGCATGTGTTATCGTTTGAATGGGTTATCGTTTGAATAGGATAGGACAGGACCGGAATGGCAGGCGCATTTTCCAGAGGAGCAAACAACGAGACCAGCCGCAGGTCTCCAATTGTTTTTCTTTGTTTTTTAAATATATTTTTGAAGTTTCTTTGATTGACCGTTGAAACAGTTACGAATCCTAGTTTTTCGGTATTCCATAACACTTTGAACTTATCCAGAATATCTAAACAGCCGTTTATTGGAGTTGCCGTAGGTCTCAATGAAGGAGAAATTTGTTTCCAACGTTCGTTTGTATTAGAAGTGCTTCCTTTACTGGATTCACTGCATCCATTTGTGTTTGTGTGTGGTGCGCGCGCGTGTGTGTGTCTGTGTGTGTGTGTTAGAGAGAGAATAAAGTGAATGCATATGTTAGAGACGGAATAAAGTAAAGGCTCATTCAGGGACCCTTTTTATGAGAGCTGTAAGTTGGGCCGAAAAGATTTTTATCAGCGGATATGTTGGTACAGTATCTTCAGTTCCGAACTAGTATGCAGTCCTAAATCAACATGAATAGAATACATCTTGAACTACTCGTTGTATTTGTCATTGAAAACTTGAATTGTCAGGAAACCTAGCAAGACCATCCTCAAAATGTTTTCATCTTAGAAAAATTATCCACAGGAAAATATCTACGCCTCGTGTAAATTGCTTCAAATTCTTAAAATTGACTATCTGTTACATGATACAATATTATCCGGTTTGCAGTTTTACTATTTCTATAATTCGTGCAACATTATATATAAACGCTGGCAGGACCTGTTCATCAAGTTCGAATAATGTTAGAATCTGATAATGATTCAATCTGGTCGAACTTTGTGGTGAGTAATAAAGATGCATTTCATTTTCAGGGGATGTTTTGTTGTCACCTAACCTTAGTTCGCTAGACAAGCGCCCCACCGAAACAGAGAACGAACAACTTTTAGACTAAGCGAATATTTTCCGAAAGTTCAAGACGGTGCCTGAGTCTGAGAATAATGGAAGAATAGTAATTAGGTCAGCAGGGACGAGAAAAGAGCCTGTAAAAATATGCAGAAGAGCGCGTTGTCGGGTGAAATGGGAATTGAGGAAAGACAAACAAGGAAAAGAAAAATACGAGTGGGTAGCTACAGAGTTTACTTCTATTAAAATATCTCCCTTCGAAAGAGTTCGACTTCATCCGGTTCTTAATGCGAATCATATTTCCATGATGATTACTAACCAACAATTCGGTACCTACTGATTAAAAAAAAAAAGATTTTCTCTATAAAATGCCGTGAAATTGAAACTAGCTATGCCTATGCCTATCTGCTGGGCTGGTGTGAGTCTCATCGCTGGAGATATGTTGAAACCACTTCTCATTTCATATTACTTCACCATCTTACTTCCTGCTTACAGATCGCGGTATCTTCAGAAATAATTTATTTGAAGAAGATTGATCTGAATTGAATTGGATTTTATCTTTTAACCTTAACAACGTGCAAACTTCTGTGTGCGCGAAATGCATGTTTCTGCGAAATTCTTCTTTGTATTACTACCAACATGTTTAAAGCAAACGCCTTAAATGCATCCAGACGTCTTGTGAAAAGTCGGGAGTGACAGTGGACTGAATATGCTGCATGGTCCCATCCATCGTTGTACACACAAAATATCACATTCATTCACCAGCCAAGGTAGCAGGGTTTGAATTTTTCCCCCGCATTCTTTCCAAAATATCAAGGGGTTTAAAGGTTTTCCTTGCCAGAAACAAGTTGAAGTAGGTAGTACAACTCCCCTTGCCGAAGATCGAGCTCCGTTTCATAGTTTAGTTTTCTATCTGTAAATAAATTGATTTACATGGTCAAATTATATATTAGCTATCTTCGTAGAGTCCGAAAATTGATTTTGTTGACAATCAGTCCTGCCGAATGCTAATTTCTTGTCTAATATGGGTGATGCGCACGTATTTATTCATCTATTTATTTTTTGTAATTTTTTCCTTTTTAACGAAAGTAGATTTTAGGTTCCATCCTCAGAATTTTGACACCAACCTCACTGTCGTACGATAAGTATTCTTTTTCTGTGATTTTTCGAAGTTTGCAGTAATTCTGACGTCATTGCACCCTCTCGTCTGTGTGGGGACCCCCCCCCCCCCCCCCCACCCACTGTTTCGTCAAAATTACTGCAGACTTTGAAAAATCATGGAAAAAGATATACTTATCGTAGGACACTGCGGTTGGTGTCAAAGTTCTCAGAACGGAATCTAGTTTCATTAAAAAATAATGTAAACCGCTTTTGTGACCCATGCACAAACCCCATTGCCTAAATAATTTCTGCTGATGATTCCCTCAGTGAAACTCCCGCGAAATCCGCTTGCTGCGGAGAATAATGAAACTAGAAACCCCCTCTCAATCGTATGTTTCATAATACCTTTTCGTTTGCGTATTCCGCAGTAAAAGACTGTTGAAGGCGATTAAATGTGTAATTGTTCTAGAAAATTTATCGAGCTCTAGCTCCCGCGTAAATGTTCCGGCGAAAACAGGGGCTTCGAAGCTCAGCTTGGTCTTTTCAGCAAATAATAAATTATGCTTACTGCGAGTAGCAAAGCTGTGGTATGTGTCTAGAATTGAATAATTTCTCTCGTTAACCTCCTTTAGCTTCCGTCAACATTTAGTAGAATTAATAATTGGAATTTCGTTCTCTTCATACTTTCTTTTAAACACGGGGAAAATTTGGTCAGTTCATACTTCTAATGGTCGAAAACGTGAATTTACTGTTGACGTTTTTGAGGATTTTGTTGTTAATAATACGTTATTTTAGGTATTGTAACATGTTGAAAATCGGCGAAAAAACGGGAGACAGGTATTATTTTTGTTCGGAAAACGCCACTCCAGATTCGGTTTCAGTTCAAGTTAATTTGTAAGTAAATGGATCGTCGCGATGAAATTATAATATTCGTATTTATTTCCTCCTGGGGTTGAATTTCGACTCTATTCGACGGAGACAGTTCCCAAGACAAATTAGTTGAATGAAAGCGATACCATCCAGTATGCCCTAAATGAATATGGTAGAGATGGAAAAAAGGCACCTCGGCGTGGCGGGGGGGGGGGGGGGGGGTTAGAGGTGGTTAGGGAATAACAGTAAATCACCGGTTATAAGGGCTTGGGTGTGATTCCTTATTCCACCTCTGCTGTTGTTTTCAGCCCGAATGGAACGGTATGCTGAGGAGCAGGAGGAGGAGGGGGGGGGGGGGGGGTCATTTTATAGAGTTAATTCATCCTTTTGCTTATCCCTAGTTTATGGTCGGATTAAAATCACGTTTGCTGGTAAAATTTGAACGAGCTAGTAATTCATCGGTATTATGAAATTATGCACATTTTCTACTCTACGGTTCACTTCCTGAGTATATCTAACCTATCCATGTAACGTTTATAAGACGTGAGCTTGAGTTGACAAGTGGTGTTGAGACAACTACATATCTACTTAGAACATAAGTAAGAAATAAAAATCCCGTTAGCGTTATGGGGTAATGACCATCTACGTTGAGTGTAGGTATGTCTTTAGGCCCCTATCTGTGTACCTTATTCGTGTTCGTTACTAACTTAAGTTGGTCACTACCTAACTTGCCGATTTACCTAGTCTGTACTATCCTATTTTCATCGCTACAAAGTAATTTAGTTCCCATAATATTTAAATGTTTCGTTTTGTTTCAGGTAAGCGTGCAGATCTCTGTTGGGTCAGTGAAAACACCTGGATGCTCAGTGAAACAAATGGCGGTAAAATAATAATAATTTAGGTGAATGGCATTTATGCTTCACGGTTAACACGGAAAGATGGAACAGTTAAAGTGGCTGTGCAGAGATGGGGAAATGGCTAAAGAAACTATCAGTTATATTGTGATTCTTCTGTCCCTGATGGCTTTCCGTTTCTTTGACGCAAAATGGATGAGAAGTATGATTAGTTGGTAGATTTGAAAATTTATGTGATTTAGCATCAAAATCGCAGTGAGGATGTGTAGTTCGAGTTTTGGGGCCGATAACCATTTGGGACCACTGTTTTCGAACATTCCTATGCTTACCTAGTCAACCTTCTCATTTTAGGAAAAACAAGATGGGCTCCCTTTTCTGTTGACTGAAACGACGGGGCAGCTTGCTTGAATGGTCTCACGTTTGTCACGCTTGGGAGTGGAGGCAAACAGGCATCTGCGATATTACACATCCAGCACCTTCCTACCCCTCTGAAGCTCATACACTTGTATCAGCTTGCATACGGTTTCATGGTGGATCGAATTCTTAATTTAAACTGTTTTCTCCGGAGAAATACAATCCGAACATCTTGCTGCATGTATCTTCTTTGTACCTAATGCATTCTGGTTTTCATTATTCCTGGAGCCTGATGCAGTTCAGTCACACAGCATGGCTTAATGAGCGACTGTTCAAAATAATATGTCTGAATTAACTTCAACCTGCTGACATTTTTCATGGTTTTTTTGAATAATAAAACCCCGAATTTGAGCAAATTTTTGCCTTCCCAATTTTTTTCTCGTCAAAAACAATGTGCGCCCTACTAAACAGTTTGGATCCATCGCAGTATCCCATTTTCTTCTAATATTAGGTAATTATGGGGAAATCCTTTCGAGTTGTTTGGCCCATTATTATTGCCTGAAGTAAAGCTTGATTGGTATTCGTGAATAAGTGGTTTCAACACGAGCAATTACTCGGAAAAGCTTATTTCCCTAAAAGCTGAGAAAGACCTGGGACCATTTTCATGAGCCAATACCCCCCCCCCCCCCCCCCTTACGGTCATACACGACGAAGTTTTATGTTGGTCGTTGGTTGTTGAAATTTAATTAACAGCAATTCCAGTCATACAGCATGGCAGCATTTTCAAAGAAATACTTTGGGAAGTTAATAATTTAAACTGATGGACATTCGTTAGTAAAGTATGCTATGTGGTGGCTGCGGTCCAGTACGGCATGTCTGGGTACTTGTTGAGAACAGAGTGGCACGTTGTGCAGAAAAATATGTCAAAAATCATTTTTTGGTGTTTTGAACAAAAATATTGTGATTTTGATCACTCGGTGCAGTCTGAAAGTGCTAAAACTCGATTCATGGACCAAAAAACATGGTAAACGGTCACATACCTACCTACATAAAAAATATGCAATTTTTTCGGATTTCGAATAATTACAGTTTTGTAAATTTGGTATGCTGGGTGCGCCTAATCGGACTGGGATTAGTTGCACTCGATTCAGCGCCCCAAAAAACGTGATTGACAACGCCTCGTATGCCTGTGTTGCTGAAGTCCTTTTTGTTTTGGTTTTTTGGACCAAACATTTGTAAATTTGGACCGCTGCGCACAGTGCGATCGAGCTGGGTAACGAACTCATAATTACTCTCGCGGAGACGGATTTTTCTGAGCAAGAACGAATTTTTTATCTTGGAAATCAAGAGACTTATTGTGAGGAATGACACTCACACGCACACACACGAAATGTGAAATCTGTAATTTTGATCTCCGATGCGTGAAGCGGATTTTGGAGGGGTTTCCGGTTCACGGGGAGCATCTCCAAAATATTGGAACGAGCCAAATAGCTACATTTTTTTGAGAATATTCGCTAAAAACGAAACACTTCAAAGAATAACAACGTGCATAATCTCCTTACGAGTGGCGGCTGGTGTTTCACCTGGCCGTTCTATCTTCAGTCTATCATCATGAGATTTGTTAGGATAATTTCTGTTGCCTGATTATGTGTGCGACGATTGCGTATGTCGTGTGAATCCACGATAGCTTCTCAACGTTCGTTTCGTCGCAGATGTCTTAAAACGAATTTACTCGTACATGGCAGAAATCCCATACATACATAAAATCTCATTTGCCGCGAAATCCCAACATTAATAGAGTTTTGGGTCGGTTCGTCATCAATATTGGATCAGCTAATTATTAGTGGCAGAGGGGGATCATGAAGTTTATTAAACCGGGCTAGAGAAGTTTCCCTGAACTATGGCGGGCTTCGTGAACACCTTTAGGCCCAAATGGTCACATTGAACTCGCCATTAAAGGCGTCACATTCATAAATTTAACGTATGTATGCAATTTCCTGAAGAACTGACTAAGTTTTAGGTACGATTCCCCAGAATAAGTACTACTTGTACCTTGTTAGATACCCATTTCATTTCAGCAGCTAGAAACACAGATGTAACGTTGAAAATGGCGAGCTAATGGGGAAGGTTAATCTGTACTGAAGATGGTCAACTGCTATTGAAGAATTTGCAGCGTTGGTTTTTTCACTCAAATAACTTTATCCCTCAACAACCCTAATAGCTGTAATAGACCCCACGCAGGCGGATGAATAATTGGGAAAAAAACTTGTTAGAATGAATGTGATGCGAGGGGAGCGCTCTCCCTTTACGCTTGGCCGACCCTTTTAGATTCTTTCATTCTTGTAGTACTCCGTAATTTACCACCGAAGGAATTCGTGTGAATGCCGACGGATTTTACCCCCCCCCCCCCCCACCCCCTTCAGATTTATGTTCGTTTTTGAAAACGACCGGAAAATATTTCATCGAAATTAGCAGTACTTTCAACATGAATTAATGTGTTACTTGACATGATAACTGCTTTTCAGTAGTGTCAAGCGTAATTTTTTTTAAAGGTCCGTCGAGTTTGTATGTTCACGCATAAAAATACGTGGAAACCATAAGCGAAAAATCCGTCGTTCCATGTGATCACGGCTTTACAATTTTAAAATTTGTGCAGTTTTAAATTCGGGACGTTGGTTACCCCTTCCGAATTCTCCTCTCTCAACATCCTCATAGGTAACCTTCTCCCTGATCTGCCGTCCATCCCTGCCTGCCTATTCCATGAAGAACATTGTCATTATTCATTCACTTCAGTGGGGAATTTTTGTCATTTGTATTGGAAGAAAAATGTTCAGAACTCTTGGAAAAATGGAAATTTGAATAAGCCAGTTTTCAAAAGTAAGCGATAATTTTTTAAATGCGGCAAGAAATGAGTTACTATTGGCCCCAAGGAGGCGGAACGAAGCTTCGCAGCTTCGGAGGCGAATGTTCTCAATGCTGCCAACATCCGGACATTAGAAATGGCAAACCTTATTGGCAACCTTCAAGAACCTTTGTTGTGACTTTTCGTGAACCTCCCCTCAGTTCAGTTTTGAGGACATGTTTTTTAAATTCATTTATAAATTTGCTGTTCCATCCACCCATCCATTGAGGTTCTGTACATAGTTTAAAGTGATGCACTAGCGCTCTAAGCGGGATTTGAGTTGAACTGCTCGATAACTTACCTGATACGTCATTTCTAGCGGGAACTCGGAAATTCAAATTCCGATTCACACTCGTTTTCTGCCTGCACATTCCAACATAAACACCTCTTTATGTGGTAAATAAGTGTTCATTTCCGTTATCGAACAGAATTTGGCAAAAAAAATGGAAATTATTAGCCCGCGAAAATTGCCAATTATTTGTACGGTTAGGAACAGGGAAACCTCCAAATGTTGAGTCCTAAGACCTAAAATCCATCATGTACTAATCTAAATATGCAGTGACAAAATGTACTGACAATAGTTGTTTAGTTACATCGTCCTGCCTTCAGTTATTCGAGAACAAGATTATTTAGAATTCGTCGCTCCTTAAATCATCTTTGCCCATCTGGTGGGGAACCATTCATTTCCCTCTGTTCGTGAGACATGAACGGAGCTAAAGCTCAATTAAGAACAGATGTTTCCACAGGCGGTGATTGATTGCGACTGGGAGTTTTCAGCGATTTTCCGACAACCGCTCCATATTCCCTCCACTTCAGGCTAATGGCGCAAATGTTTCCGAGGCCGTAGCTGTAGTATGTTCAGTGTATGTCCATGTCCACGTAGTGTTTTGAAACCTACCAGATCTCCACACACACTGCTACATACGGGTACAAAAAAGGATTATGGGGAGCTAAATAAAATTATCTCACTTTACTCTCCAGTGCAAATTTGAGCGCTTTTGATTTCCCTTCTGTACTCAAGTAACTATAATATTAATCGATATTTGGATGAAACCCAGGATTTTTACAATTTACCCGAGGTATTGTGATGACTGGTAACTGAAATTATATTGGACAAAATACTTGTGTTCAGTGGTTGTGGTCGCTAGTGTCCTATCCTTGAAGGATGAAGACGTTTGCCTGTAATTATATTGTGTGGTTTTTATCAAGTATGTCTAAGGTACATAAAAGTAAAAAGTTCCAGTCACGAAGCATGGCTATACGAGCGAATTTTCAAAGAAATATTCTGCTGTTGTGTAAAAAGGTGATAAAGCGAGAAACCACACCACTTTTCGTAAAATTATATATTTTTTTCATGATCTTGGACATTTTAACCGATTTTTGACCCTTATAAGGTCAAATTTGACACAATATTTTTAGAGAAAATATTTTTGTCATCGAAATAGTCCTTCTTTCTGTCGTGAGTCACCATCCCACACAACGTCAGGTGAGTTAATGGATTTTAGCCCTTAATACTAATTTTTAACCCCCCCCTTCCCAAAATTCAAATTTGTCCCCTGTTCTTTGTGAAAAACAACTGAAATAGTATTTTTCTATCTTTACTCAATCTTTCATACCACTTTCGGTGGTTTTATGTAAATTGTTCGCGACTTTATAAATTTTTACCAATTTTTGACATCTAAAAACTCAAATTTGACCCCCTTAGAATTTTTGAAAATCGCTCATCTTTGAACTCTTTTCGATCGGCGAATTTTGGAATTTTTGTCATCTACTCAAGGTCAGATATAATCTGAAGTGACACATAGATAAGTACATCTATATACACTGTATAGTTTGTTGAAAAAGTTCCAGAGGAACAATATATTTTTGGCACAGATGTGCAACGACAAATAAATACAGATATAACGATTTTTACAAGAAAAGCTCACTGTTAATAATGCTGAATTCAGGGTGCTCTGAAATCGTTTGCCTATTAAAGAAATTCAAAAATGGTTCTGCAAATTTTTGACCCATTGCAGTAGCTTCATTTTTCTTTGAAAATTCACTAAAACAAGTCGGGTTACAGCCTTTTCAGCTTACTTTTCGTCCGACTGCCCTGCCAGCATTGCGGACGTGGTCAGCTGTCCTCCAAAGGGAGGATCAGAATTCGATCTGATCATTTCGCTCTTGGCTACTCATTGCCTTGTGTGGAGAGGGGTTCGTCCAACAGATACATGTATGTCACCACGTCTCACGGTGGTCACCCATCCAAGTACTAATAACCTTTCAAGTACTAATCACTTCAGTGGTCTCACGGGAACCGGTTTATTCCACATGATAAGGCCCTTGGTGTATGTCCAAGGTTCTCGGCCACCCAGTATAGATTGCTGTTAGTTGTTCATGAGTAGGGATAGGATTCGTATGTATTCATACATTTTTTTTCTAGGCTATGTATCCATGATTTTCAACTACATGTGTTCATACTGACACTTTTTGAACCATTTCACCACACATTAATGTTACATATTTTCACATATTTCCATTGACTGACACATATTTTCAAATATTTCATTAAATGAGACACCTATTTTTCAATTTCAACTGTTTTTCAAAGTTTTGAAGAATACCGCCATTTGCAGATGGTAGTAGGAAGCTGTGTAAACAGTATTTTTCATTTCATTTTTCACTGCTGAAAACTCATTTTGGCTTGGACACTGTTTTCCGGTGAAAATGCCGCGAAATTTCTACTCGAATAGAAGAATTGAATTGATTGCTATGTACCTACGTGAGTTTCCGGATGATGTTTGTTTTAAATGTTCAACATCTCATTTTCTATAATTAAATAAGTATTAGTGTAAGAATAGTAAGAAAGAATTAGTATAAGAACAAGTTTTTGCTTGTTACTGACGACGGTTTGATCACCGAAACCGGTATAACAGTGTATTTTTCGTATATTAGTGGAACTAGAAAACCTTTCAATAACTCCGTTTTTATTTTTACGTATTTCCACAATTTATTTTGACTTGAATCCCCAACTTTACACAGAATTTCAGGTATTTCAGGAAAAAATATTTTATACATTTCACTTATTTTACGCATATTTCAAAAAAATAAATAGGTATATCTTGTAGTTACATATTTCGCATTTTTAAACACATAAAAATCCTATCCCTATTCATGAGGCTGACTAACCCTCTGGAACTACTATCAACATTTAAAGAAAATCAAATTCATGTTACTTGTGAGTGGATATCAGAGCAAAGTGAACTAGCAGACGTTAAAACGCTCATCTTATATGAATTTCTGATGTGGTGCCTTCGAAAATCCTTGTGCGCAGTTTCTCGGACGCTTTTCGCGAAATTCATGTACGACTAGTGAGATTGAAAGAATCTCCTGTTACTCAGTTTCTATACTGGATGAAGACCAAGATTCGGTGGAATGGTCGACAAATTTTTCAAGCTCGTTACAATAATTTCCTTTTACCCTTGGGGTTATTGAAGGGTACGAAATTCATGTTTCTCGTCAGGATGTCTTAGAGTAAACAAGATAGGTTTTGTGTGATTCACTAACAGTTTTTGGTATAAAATATCCAGCTGTTTTTGGCATTACCTCCTTGACTCAATATTCCCCTGCTGTAGTAACCCTATTGTAGCCGAGTGTGTTTTGGATATCTCATGGAGAGGGAATGAAGGTTGTTTCATGGTTGATATTTATGTGGTTTATCTATTATTAAAATACATATATAATACATATATATATATTATAAAGGTTGTGGTTGCCATGGCAACAGTGGGGAGGTTTCGATGTATCGATCGTCGCCTTGTGTGGTAGGGGGGGGGGGGTGGCATAGAAGGGTGGGGGGGTGAACTGGGGAGGGCGGGAACCAGTCGAGTGCGGCGGTTGGCTGCGGCAAAGTGCGGTGCCGAAGTGATGGGACGAGCGATGGGGTAGCGGGCAGAGAGCGGCGGACGGAGACTTGCTCTAACCAGGAGACAAGGGAGATGTTACAAGGATGCAAGGTTACAGCTCCTATTCGCCCGACCAAGGGTCAGGTAGGTTACCCACATAGAAGAGATTGTGCATCGAGGAGCAATGAGGGTTTGATTAAACTGCTCAATGGGAAGGGTGGTTGCTACGGGGGCTCGATGTCGGGTGCTGGGATAGGTCCAACCCATGGAGTAACCCCTCGTCTCCATGACCTTCCCCAGATCTAACTTGTCCAACTCATATTTACCGCTTTCTAACTCAAAAGAACCCGAACCACATCCAAATTTGCACATGTGCGCCAGTAAACCACCATAATCCTCATATTTTCCTGAATGATCTTCTCTGCATCTGGCCCTTCTCTTCTCCCACTTTTCAAAATGTCCCTCACCATCTCGAAATTATCAAGCTGACTGTCAGAACCCGCATTTCCCTTCCGGTGGCTATCAAAGTAGCTACGACCGAAGTTCCGTTCTGTGGCTGAAGTTTGCTGAAGAAAAACTGCCAACCCAATTCTCACAGAATCAACATCCTTCATCTCTACGCCTTCCGTCATATTTAAACACCCAGTACATGTAACCCGTATTTACCGCTTTCCAACTCGCAAACCTTAACCATATCCAAATTTGGCCATACGTACACTAGGCCATTATCAAAGGTAATCCGCGGTTTCAGCGTTATAAAGGAATTTGCTGAGAGGTCTTCCTTTATATCTAAATCTTCCCTTCTCGCCTTATTCGAAATGTCATTTACCACTTCAAAATACTCAAGTCCTCTACCAGTAGGTATATCTTCACAGGTCGTTAGCAGCTACAAGGTATTAGCGAATTTTAAAAGAAAATGAAGCTATTGCAATGGGTCCAAACCTTTCAGAACGCGAATTTTTTAAATTTTTTTATAGGTCGGTCCATTTCAGAGCATCCTGATTTCATCTAAAATATCATATTAACTAAAATTTATATATTTATGTCACTCTAGACAATATCTGTCCATGGGTTCATGATAAAAATTCCAAATTTCGCCAAAACGTTCGTATTGCCAAAAAAAATGATGATTTCAAAGATGAGCAATTTAAAAAAATTCTAAGGGGGTCAAATTTGAGTTTTTATGGAAAAAAATAGGTAAAAACGGCTAAAATCGTGAACAATTAATATAAAATCATTGAAAGTGGTATGGATGGGTGAGTGAAGACAGAAGAAAATGACCATTTCAGTTGTTTTTTCATACAGAACAGGGGTAAAATTATGTGGGGGGGGGTGTCAAAAATTGGTATTAAGGGCTAAAATCAATATGAATTCAATTGACGCTGTGTGGCATGGTGATTCACGACGGAGGGACTATTTCGATGATAAAAACATGTTTATCAAAAATTGACTTTATAAGGATCAAAAATCGGTAAAAACTGCTAAAATCACGAAACAATACAGAATTTGTACGAAAAGTTGTATGGTTTCTCGCTGTATCATCTTTTTACACAATAGCACGGATATTTCTTTGAAATTCGCTCTTACGGCATGACTGTTTTTTATCAACCTTATCAGAGTGGCTGGAGCCCCGACCAGTAGGTACGGATTAAGTCGAAAAGCCTTCTTTACCGAAGAACTGCCTACCCGATTTGTGATGAATCACAGCTTGTCTGTGTCATTATTGTCAACAAAATTCCAATCATTTCGAAATTTGCTCGTCGAAGTACCCTTTACCTCTGGTTTGTAGTTTTACCGTCTAAACCCGTCCGTGATTATCACCATATATTTTCACAGCTTCTTCACAAAATAATATAATAATATATAATTTTTGGTTCAACTATTATTCAACCGAAAAATGAGGAAGCAATAGAGCAGCTTAATTTCCTCAGAGCTGAGATGACGTGTTGTACCTAGACAGAGTTGACTGATTTGATTGCCTCCTCCGGTTGACCACCCATACGGGTCATCTGTAGGATTGGAATACCTGGCGGCAAGACAAAGAATCAGCCAGGTAGGTCATGTTGCAAGTCCCAAAGGAACTGTCGCACTGAACGTCAGTTCTCGGCTGCTCCAAACAAGTGGTGCCCCAAATGAGTTCAGACCATTTATCAAAGTATGCAGATAACAGTGCACAAGACCCGTTCATCTCTGCAGTGGTCTGGAGCACCTCTGCAATCTGCCATGAGCGACAGTATTGGCAGGGTACATTCCATCTGAATACCTGAAATACAGGACGTGGAGCACCTTCTCTGAGGCGTTGAAAATGTAAAGAACTAAAAACGGACCTATCAATCATTACTTATTCATGACGTACAGGACGCGGCTCGTTTGAATGGTCAATGGAAATCAACGGTTAAAAGGAAGAATAGGTTAGGGGTGCAGACGGCCTCGACAGATCCTTGGCCCACTTACAGAGTGAAATAAAATGACTTCAACGAGATGTTATGAATAAATTGTTTTAAAAAACGCTGCAAATTATTACAAAGCGGTTTATTATTTACCTAAATAGCCCCTTCTGCGTAGATCACTGTTTTCTGTGGTCAGTACCTGCCCTCATGCTCCCCCCAGGAAAGCCCTAAATCGAGTACTGCAGCCGACTGTTATTCATGATTTTGTTCAAGTTACAATAGTACCTATCAACAAAATCCAAAAAACCCTTCTGTAATAATTTACCCAACAATAAGTTGTTAAGTTGCAAAAGTACCTATCAACAGAATCCAAAAGATCCTTTATTTTTCAAATGAAATAATATCACAGAACAGCCAGCTCGACTTCATACAGCCATCCGTGATTATATTCAAGTGCTCGAAAGCGGTTATATAGGCCAGATTCATACCGTTTGGTTCACGATTGTTGACGAAGCTTTTCGGTGCAAACGAACGGTACAATGCTCCGGGTGGTCTCAAAAAATTCTTTACTTCAAGATCAAATTTAAAAACATTAAAAAAAAAAATACCCTTCTATTGAAAGTGTTCGAGCTATGGCGTCCTGAAAACTTCATCCTCTATTTTTAACCCCTTAGAGATGAATGACGGTAACGCCGAGCTTCGAGAACCAACTAGACCCCGAACGGGCCCTATAAACCGAATTTCATCAAGTTTGGTTCATGGTAACTAAGAAAAGTGCTAATTACGGCGTACGACAGAAATTTTTTATATTGCATTTTCGGATTTTTCCATGCTCGATTCCAAAGGTTCATTATTGAAAATAATAAACCAAAATGATGAATAAAAACCATAAAAGTTCCTGTAAATAACGATAGGTATTTGCTTCAGTGTTCAGTACTGCTTCTTGTTGGAATATCGTTCGTTTCCACATGTTTTACTATTTTTTTTTAATAACCCTGGATTTCACCTCTTGGGTATAGGTAACTTGGGGGGGGGGGGGGGGGGGGGGCTTTTTACTCGAAGATATGACACAACTCGTTATTTCGATCTTTAGTTCCTGTAGGCTTCACATGTTTATTATCCGAGGCGAAGAGCTAATCACTGGTCGGGTAAGCACATGCAAGCTTTTCAAAGGTTGTATTGGTGACCGTCCGAGACAATAACCAGAGACGCTGCGAACTTCTAGAATCTATCAGAACCGACAAAGAAACAGTATTTTACTAATATTGATTGAAACTGCACAAAATACAAAACTAGTTCAATTCAGTTGTAGAATTTCATGCTTATCCATCGTTGTAGTCCCCTAATCATACACAGCTAAAATGGGTGCTGCTACATTCTAATTAGGTTATTCACTGAATTTTTTTCGGTTCATTACTGCTGCCTTTGAATTGGTCGGCTTGAATTCACAGAAAACTTCCGCGTTAATAGGAAAATATCAAACGCGTGATGTCTCTAAGTTGGAATCAATAAATTATACAGAGGCCTACAAAAACGCGCTAGATCGATCATAATCAACAATGCATCTCATCGATGACCTGAATCTTCAATGGGTTCAGAAACCCCCTCAGTTTCTGAAATTTGTATACGCAGGAAATTACCTACACCCCTTCAGACGTGTGACATAATTATAATAATAGAAACCGATTAGCATGAAGTTTGAGCAAAATTTCCATACTACAGATTAAGACATTATAAGCAAATTTTTTTAAGTTGGTGTCATTTGTTTCTGGCGATTTTTGACCATGAAAAACTTGACTATGACCATCCTTTTTTGGGACTAGTGAACAATGTTTTTATGTCAAGTCACTATTCTATAATAACACTGTAGCTGAACTTATATTTATTTTGGTGATTTTAGTTCATTTTCACAAATTTTTGATCCAAAAAAACAATTTGACCCACTTTTTGTTTTTTGGGACTTGCTCATCTTGGATCAATTCGTTTGTCATAGCAAACGTTTTCGCAAATCTCGTAGCCCAAGGTCTGAAGTAATTATCTGACCTTGATTTTGTCAGGAAGTGTATATAATATTTTTTTTTGTCTGTGCACAGATGTGCAACGAAAAATAGATACAGATATAACGATTTTTATAAGAAAGACTTGCTGTTTAATATTTCGGCGTGTGCCTTTTTCACAGGAAGAGTAGAATTGATAGGCGAGTTTCCCGTCCCGGTTCACTACAGGTTGGCTGTGGTTGTGGTTGCAATTTTCTTGATCGCGGGACAGGATGATGTTGTGTGATTTGTGTGGGTGATGTTGGTTGATGGTGGAGAGATGTGGTGGGTGAGGTAAAATAATTTACTTCAGTATGTTGTTGTATTTTGTTAGTGGAACAGCATTTTTATGTCAAGTCACTATTCTATAAATAACACTGTAGCTGAACTTATATTTATTTTTGGTGATTTTAGTTCATTTTGACAAATTTTTGATCCAAAAAAAAATTTGACCCACTTTGTTTTTTTGACACTTGCTCGTCTTGGATCAATTCGTTTGTCATAGCAAACGTTTTCGCAAATCTCGTAGCCCAGGTCTGCCGTAATTATCTGACCTTGATTTTGTCAGGAAGTGTACCTATGTATATTTTTTTTTTTGTGTGCACAGATGTGCAACAAAAAATAGATACAGATATAACGATTTTTATAAAAGGAAGACTTGCTGTTTAATATTTCGGCGTGTGCCTTCTTCACAGGAAGAGTAGAATTGATAGACGAGTTTCCCGCCCCGGTTCACTACAGGTTGGCTGTGGTTGTGGATGCAATTTTCTTGATCGCGGGACAGGATGGTGTTGTGTGATTTGTGTGGGTGATGTTGGATGTGGTGGAAAAAGGTGTGGAGAGATGTGATGGGTGAGATAAAATAATTTACTTCAGTATGTTGTTGTATTATGTTAGTATTTTGTTGTGATAGGTGAGAGGAAGATGAGAATTATTGTGATCAAATGAAGATGGGGGTTAATAAACTGAGGAAATGGGGAAGATAAAAAAATGCATTTGAAAAAATAAATAAAATAAACGATGAATAAAACATAATAAAATATATATAATTAAACAAACTCAAAATAAATGTAAAATAAAAAAATAAAAACAATTTAAAAAATAAATCAAAATTAATGATAAAATAAATAAAAGATCTGTAATCTATCATTTGTAGATGTTCAGGCCTGGGGATGAATATATGCTCCCAGAACATGGGAATGGGGCTGTTCTGATTGTCGAACTTGCACATCAGTGGCTTCGGGTTGGAGCGACCGGAGAACCTTCAAACGGAAGCACTCATCAGATGTTGCTTGATGAGATGCAGCCCTACATAGCAAGCGTGATATTTCTGACGCAACAGATCGTAAACACAGTTTTTCGTTTGGCAAATGGCTTAACCCCGGCACTTGTATGTGTTGGGGTTGCTAGGCGAGGATAACGTTGACTCTTCCAGAACGATGGCACACAGCTTGCACCTGGGCTTCTCACACGGATGAAGCCCAGGAGGTTGTAGATTAGGTTGTGGGCAACATTCGTAGTATGCTTCCCAGTGTAGGATTCTTCCTATAGGACACTTTCTCGGAGTATTTTCTTCATGATCTGTGCCCCAAAGAAAAAAACTAAGAAAAGTGCGAAGAACGGCGTACGGCGGACAGACAGGCATTTTTTTAAATTGCATTTTCGGAATCTGCATACCTTGAAACGTAAACCGTCTAATTGGGGGGGGGGGGGGGGGGGGTTAAATTTAATTTTTTTCATGCTCGATTCCAAAGTTCATTATTGAAAATAATAAACCAAAATTGGTGCTTCTTTGGTTCTTGTGCTCTGTCTTTGGTTTTGGGGTCCACTCAACATGATTTTGCTGGAATGATCCTTTTGTAAATCATGTGGGGGGGGGGGGGGGGGGGCGTTCCTCTAGTTCGTCCTTAAGATTTTTCAGGTACTCCTTCTTGGTAACAGAGTTGCAAATCCTATGTCCTTGGATGGACAGAACGGGGAATGGCTCTTCTGGTGTGGGGAGGGTGTCAACTATTACGGTTAAGATAGAGTTGCTTATTACTCGCCTAACCAAATCCCAAGTAAGTTAACTTATAGAAAGACGGAAGACATGATGAAATCGGATTAGGAATAAAGCGATAGGAACATCCAACCATAAACTGTAACAGTTATTGGAGGTCACTCCACAAAACGAAGGTTACTCTTCAGAACACTCTTCGCTTCGGGTAGAACTGCAGAGTGGAAGCGCGAAGTCTTTAGGAACAGAAAGTTCTCCTACTTTTCATAATTCGCGAAGTGAAGAGTACAAATAAAGACTTGCAAAGTTGAAAAGTTGAAGAGTCTTCAGGAATGGGCCCCAGCAAGGGGTTGCGCGCGCTGTGGAGGTGAAGTTGAAAGATGAACTTTTTCCACTCCTTTTCTTGGATTTTACGAAGTAGTTGGTTTTGTTTTTCCTTGTGTTTGTTGGAGTCTTACGGAAAAGAAAAACGCTGCAAAGTCCTTGTCACATGGGTTTATTATTCTATTGGACGTACTTACAGAAATGATGGCTGTTTATTTATTGTTTCTTTCATGTAAAATAATTGAAATAGCTATTTCTGGTGGTTTCCACCAATTTTGGCCCCCAAAACTTGAATTAAGTACGCTCCTTTTTTCCCCCAAATTACGATTGATTATTGGTTGTGCCATTTAATCGTTTTGATCCACGTGTTGTCACTTTTTCTAGTGTTATTCTACAAATTGATGGTGATTTAAGACGATTTTCCAGGTTTTTGACTCATTAAAAAATCAATTGTGTGAGCTGAACATCTGGTACAACCTCAATTTTCCACTCCTTGGTCAAAATCGACTTCATATTCGGTCTTCTCGTCCCCAAAAACATGGAAAACGATACCTCAAAAGTTCATGTTACTAAAAGGCAAAAAGTACCTATTTTTACACACATTTTCACTCATAACACCCCTGGGTATATTCCGATCGGGCTGCAAAGTTTCGGGACACAACTAGGGCCCAAATGGAGCATGTGTGCGAAAGAGCGCCTTTTTTAGACCTAAAATGAAGCCGGTACACGTGATACGGCGTACGGCAGACGGACATTGCATTTTTGGAATCTACGCACCTTGAAACGGAAAAGAAAAAAATTTGAGGGGGTGTTACAAAAATTTTTTGCTGAGCGAATACATAGGTGTATTATTCACAGAATAATAAACCAAAATCCGGTAGGATGAGGAGATCCAGTTGAGAACGGTATTTCTTAAGAACCTGGAGGACTAATGATAGCCGCATAGCTGTGTAGGGTAGGGCACCCAGGAGTTGGGAATTGGGTTAAAGGATAGGGTAGGTAGGGTCGTGTTGCCCCAGGACCCCTACCACGGCCAGGCGAGGTGTCTGTTATTGATTGGGCGGACGGGTGTAAGGACCACATCCCATTGGAGGTCAATGCCCCCGCCCCTAGACCCCCCTCCCTTCCCCTCCTTTCATTGTTCGGCCTTACCCAAACCTTCTCACCCAGCGAAAGTTACACCCCCGACCTTGCCCCATCAACTCATCTTTGGTTGTCACTTGTCCCTCTATTGTACCCTTAGATGTATCTCTGCTCCTTCAATTATATATATTTTTATTGTAATTAATATCTAATAAAGATACGGGAAAGCTCGTTAGAAACAAGGAAGTTTTTCTAGTGTCTTCAGTTGTTTACCATTTGCCCTTATCGAAGTTCTAATTGCTTTATTAGGCAAGGTGTCCAGGAATTAATGTGACACCTCTCATATTGTATTTAAGAGTTTTTTCCCTATTAATTTAAAAAAAAAAAAAGGAAACACTCCTTAGCTTTTGAAGAATCTGAAATAAAAATTTGTCCCAGATATCACTACAACCACACCTTTTGAACCTTTAGCGAATTTTCAAAGAAAATAAAGCTATTGCATTGGGTCCAAAATTTTCAGAACATGAATTTTTGAAATTTTGTTAAATAGGCAAATCTGTTTCAGAGCATCCTGATGAACACAATTCAGGACTGAGAAATGACCAGTCTAGTCTTGTTTCTGATGGTTTTTTAAAATTCCCACAACGTTTCTACCCAGGATCTGGGTGCTATTCATGTGGATTTGTGGTCCAAAGGTAAGTATGATAGGTGGATAGGTGTTAATTTCCAATTTGATTCACTGACCAGAGGTAAAAAGCAAATTGCTTAAAGTAGGACCCTATTAATTGCTTAAAGTAGGCTCCTATTGAGCAAATTGCTTAATAAGACCCAGATCCTGGGTAGAAACGTTGTGGGAATTAAAAAACCATCAGAAACAAGACTGGACTGGTCATTCCTCAATCCTGAATTACCTGTATAAATGTATACATATATATATATAAATGTCAAAGATGAGCAATTTTCAAGAATTCTAATGGGGTCATATTTGAGTTTTTAGGGGTAAAAAGTTGGTAAAAACCGCTAAAATCGCGAACAGTTGATATAAAATCACTGAAAGCGGTATGGAAGGATGAGTAAAGGGTGTTAAGGGCTAAAATCAATATTAATTCATCTGACGTTGTGTGGGATGGTGATTCACTACAGAGGAGCTATTTCGATGATAAAAATATTCTCAAAAAATAATCGGTCAAATCTGACTTTACGAAGGTCAAAAATCGGTAATAATGGCTAAAAATCACGAAAAAATTCGCATCTTATACAGAATAGGTAGCACGATTATTTCTTTGAAAATTCGCTCTTGTGGGATGAGATACTTAGCTAGTACTGATTTTTTTTTAAAGTTCCTGCAATTTTGCAGCAATCATTTTTTCATCATTCTGATTGGAAATTATTATAGTATCCACCTTCGTGTCATCTGATTCAAAAATATTATAGTAATCACCTTCGTATCACGTGATTAGGTGCCTACCGAAGTAAACAACTGATGTTATGTTGGTAGGTTACGGCTGAGTAAAATATGGTAAGAGTAGGGCTTGCTCCAATTAGCTGGGAGTCCTGATTGGATGAGATGACATTCAAAGTAGAGTTGATGAGGGACTGGGTTTGTGGGTCACTGCTGCTATCAATTGAGAGAGCCGTCTATCATGCGACGAAATATTTATTACTACCGGCTATTACGATCTTTATTACGACAGCTATTTTATTATTACGATATGTTTATTACGTACAGCTATTCCATCAGTCACTTATCTTCTTCTCATTTAGGTGAGACCCTAAATGAGAAGTAGATAGCTGACTGATGAAATAGTTGTACGTAATATGGGTTGACTGGCTTTAATATCCAATATCGTTGACAGCTTGAGTAGAGGGATGACGAGCGCCGCGAGGTTTTCTGAATTCGGCAGCGTTTTTCCCGCAAATGAGGTCGGCCTGGGGAAAAAACTGGCTAAGTGGAGTGAAGGGTTAATGAATGGACTTATAATGAAATGGAAACCTTATTTCTGAGCTCAATCAACGTCCCTTTGACAAGGGAAGGGCAAATTAAAAAGAGGTCATCTTCAAAGATGACGAGGAAAAATAGTGCCGGGGAATTTCCTTCGACAGACTTGGGAACTGAAAAATGGGGAGGGATGTTTTGAATGAAGTACGATGTTGGAGTTTTTCTCAAAGTGTATTACAAAATACTGGATACTGAATATAAATAGTGTTTCATTACATTTGTCTAGCCGTACCTGGTTATTCTGGGAGTAGGAAGGAAAGTGATCAGTTACACGCAAGCGTAAGAATCCATTAGTGGAGTGATTATATCGGTAGACGGTAAACTATGAAATCGAAATAACACTTGTTATAATGGTATGGAAGTACGGCCAGGGAAGATTACAAATGTTGTCAATTTTTCGCCATGACATCCGGAAATTTCTCTAGATCCGCCTTACTCAGGGTTGCCGTCTTGTTTTTCTAAAAACTTGGGCACCACAGTGTGAAAACCTGGACGTTATTGAATTAAGGTTCGTTATTGAAAATAATATGTAAACCAAAATCGAAAAAATTAAACTTCCTAAAAGCCTGAAAATCACAAAATCAAATATCAAAATTTAATTGGTATACGTACTACGTATTTCTTTGATTTATTGTAGATGTTTAAAATTTTTGGAAAAATGAAGCATTTTAGCGAATTTTCAAATAAAATGAAGCTATTGGGTCCAGATTTTTCAGAATATGAATATGCTTTAAATAGGCAAATCCGTTTCAGAGCCTCCTGAATTCATCGCGATTTTAACAAAAATTTATATATATATTTGTTTATGCGTCATTCCAGACGATATCTGTCTGACCTTCGGTGCGTAATAAAAATTCCAAATTAAGCTAAAATGTTCTTATTGCCAAATGAAAGGATGAGCTCGAAGATGAGCAGTTTCAAAAATTCTAATCTAAGGGGTCAAATTTGAGTGTTTAGGGGTCAAAAATCGGTAAAAACTGCTAAAATGGCGAGTAATTGATATAAAATCGCTGAAAGTTGTATGGAAGGATGAGTGAAGACAGAAAAATACCATTTAAGTTGCCTTTCATACAGAATAGGGGTCACGTTTGGATTTTTGGGGGTCAGAGATTAGTATTAAGGGCTAAAATCAATCTTCCACGACAAAAAGTGGGACTATTTCGGCGATGAAAATATTTTTCTCAAAAAAGAGTGGGTCAGTTTTGACTTTATAAGGGTCAGAAATCGCTAAAAACTGCTAAAATCACGAGAAAAAAAAGTTATATACCTACAACTTTACAAAAAGTGGCATGGTTTCTCGCTATATCTTTTTTTATTTTTTTTTTTATAAATACACATTAGCACGAATATATGTTTGAAAATTCGCTCTTATAGCCACATGCGTGGCTGGTTTTTGAAGTTTTTTTTGTTTTGTTTTGGCGGCGAGGCTCAGAGAGATGAATGCATGGGTAGCAAGCCGCGCGCAGGAAAGCTTTTTGTACTTTTCGTTTTCATACTTCCGTATTTTCAACTTGAAAAATACGGAAATTTATTAGGACGATCCCTGGACGCTTTGAAAATACAGTACGGACACCTGGACGCACAACAAATACGGACACGGTACGGGGAAATCAGACGGATGGCAACCCTAGCTTTACTAGAATCGACCTTCTGGAAGTTCTTCCGGTTCTTAATTCTTAGATGATTATCCCAGGAACTGTTAAAATTCAGCTACACTGATCCTAGAAGTTCTAAGCTCTCATCTATTAAACTGTCACAGAAACCTTACTGCATCATAGGTAAGCTCTTCAGGCCTCCAATTGTGTAAATAAAATACCGCGAACCTCGGGGGCCCGTCATCCTGATTATTTGCAAGACCTCACGAACTGTCACGGAAAAACAAACCCTTACGGACTTTAAACAATCTCGAAATACTAGATTCTCATACATTCACCATTTCCCTGTATACAGTCCTACAGTCCTTAGCATTACTACTGGATTTTCTAAGCAGAGAGGGGCCTGGAGGCGCTTGATGAAAACTACGTAATGGAAGGGTTTGACATGCACGAGATTCCGCCGCCCATTACGCCGACAATGGATCCGTCCTTCGAGGCCAATGGGGGGATATTCGCAAGATTGGATACATGTCCAGTCACAGGCAGTGAGAATCGCGTTAGACTGCGGCAGACTTCCGATAAGGAGAAACGGGAAAAACTAATTCTTCCGTAACGGTTTACCTCACGATGTTTTCTGTGCAGGTGGAAATGACTTTGATCTCCGTTCTCTAAGAAATACCTTCTTATATGTAAGTTCAGCTGTCTTGCTGGGCTGAAATTCGTCACTGGTGGGTCCATGAGATAGACAGTAGACTATGGTACAAGTATCGAGGATAACCCCGTTGGAAATGTTCTAATTATCTATACAGCCTATTTTAAAAGGGCAAAACCGTGTACAAACCATTGTTAAACGAAGGGGAAATCAGTATAGCTCAAGCGTATATTAGCTCAAACATCATTGTAGTGCACACTAGTACGTTATTACAGGTTAATACTAACCTGGAGTCCTTATACTAACCTTTCTGGACGATCTGAACGAGGTGCTGGTAACATGGTCCTTTACACACCATAACTTATACGTTGGTAATGGTAGCGCACGGTTAGCTGAGTCAGCGCATAAATCATTCAGTCGCAAAACCTCTCTAGCCATCTCCCAAAAGGCATAATTCAAGTTGCCTTGGTTATTTATAAATGTTCCCTGAAGCTGTGTTCCGAAAGTAGGTATTTACCTACTTGAAAATGCGAACTTAACGTCACATACAGAGTATTAGAAGTTTTGGCATGTACACTAATTGCTGCCATGGTCCGGCGGATATGAAATTCATGTTGGCTTCTCTAAGATTTTGGGAGCCCACATCTTGGATAACTTCTCTGTGTAACGAAGCGGTAGGTACGCTAGGTAGGACAACCTAGGATAGGTACATGCGAAAGCCTGATTTACTGTCAGGTTCCTATTGGATATGATTTACATGATGAATGTCTGCTACCTACATTCTCGCTTTGATTAGTAAATATCATGTTACATGTGTATTGTGTAGGTACTAAATCTGATTTCCTTTTGTTACAGGACAGCAGTTGGGGGCTTCGACAGGGGAAACGGAACTGGCGACGAAAATGATTCAAATCCAGTCGAAAAGGTTCTACCTTGACGTAAAACAAAATAGGAGAGGACGTTTTATAAAAGTAGCTGAAGTAAGTTTCAATCAAAATGACAACTATAATATTGGCCCGATATAGATATCTCTTCTCCGTGTTACATAGTTACACTTGGAAGAGATACCTACTGGCTTATTGCAAAGTTAGTATTTATATCGTTAGACTGATGAACATTTTACAGTATATTTCTTCTTTTGCTAAGATTGAAGGGTCCATTATTAGAATTACGTAGTGTGAAATAATTAGCTACTCATGAAAGTGGAGAATTAATAGTTCATGATGCGTCGATTCAGGTACCTATGCCCTTTTTGTTTTCCCTGAGGTTTCAGCGTGGTAGGTTCTTTTGTTGAGTGAAGGGTCTATTAATTATACGGTAAAACAATTCAGGTTATGTTTTGTGTAGGTTCGGTCTTACTAGTGGGTGTGATCATTGCTCGACAATTTTATGTTCTTATTACCCAGGTACCTAGATCCTATAGATACAAAGATAAAACGTACCTGAACATTCAGGGCGTTTTCTATCAGCAAGGTAGGTGAAACATTTCAGCTCATGTCGTTGAAGAAGGCGTGGTAGTTTTCGGCAGCCATATTTTTTCATACTTGACGAGGAAGCGACCTCTCGGATCCGGGTCGGCGAAAGGGACTCTTACGACCTTGATATCGTTCTTTAATGTGTTTACATTATTGATTCGGCCCGAGTTTGCCTTGCGTAGCCTTCCAAATTTAGCTCGTCGCCTCCTTTTCTCCTGTCAAATACCTTACCGTTTTGGTATATATAAGTGTATAGGGTTTATTTTACGAAATATACTTTTCTTATAAAATAACTGGTAACATGACTCTTTGTCATTAGTAAGTTCTTATATCTGGCACTTGGCTGACAGTCGCAATGAGGACTGCCCACGAACTTTTTTCAATTAAAACTAATTGAAATGAGTTAGCGCATATTTTGGGTTTGTCCCGGACAGTCTTATTCCTTTTATTGAGAATTCGAAAAACATTGATGACGTCACTACGCCGGTGGTGTATACTCAGCAGATATATATAATTCATCACTGAGTTGAGGCATCCATGTCAATTTTTTGTCTAGTATCCTCGATATCGCTCAAGTTTATTGTAAAAAATAACTATGTACTGGTTACTGAATTTAAATCATTTTGACAGACGAGAAGAACAGTATGCGTACTCCAGGTGGCAGATTATTGGTTATTGCTGTGAAACCTGTAGAGACCAGTCAGTGTAGTTCAGCGAAAGCAAAAATTGTATTTATCAAACTTCCGTCTGGCCCTGAACAGCATATTTACGTATTTCCCTTGAAATACCCTTTTCAATATGGAAGAATGACCGTATTGAGCTGTAATTCGGAGATTGCATGTATTTCGGTTCACAGATTTCCTAGACTTGCGGAAGTACCTGTGAACTTTATAAAAATCGAAATCAAAGTTCCATCTGCTCATGCGGAAACATGTTTTCTTGAAAATGCAACTTCTATAATATCGATGAAAAACGGTAACTTTCAGGATTATCGCATTGGTTCCCTGTTGGCCTTGAATGATGAGTTTCATCAGATATTATAGTATGATGTGCACAACTCACCAACATGTATATCCCAATGGAGTTTGATGTAGAGATATGAACTAATTCTAGACATACCTTTTCAACGAAATTGTAGTCCTAGTCATGTGATCCACCTCGATGCATCTGACGAAATGCTTTGCAAATCACTGAAAATCCGGTTCCTTAATAGGTTTGTATACTAATTGAGAGTTTTCTTACAGATTGCCTCGGATGGACGAAGAAGTCAAATATTTTTAGCTCTCTCAACAGCGGCAGAACTGAGAGACTACTTATCGACGTTTAGTGATTTTTATGCTTCCCTGGGTGAGTGCCTCCCGACATTAATCCCTATTCTCCCCTCCCTAAAAGGGTTTTTGAGCGTTTGAACCAGAATTTTATTATTTATTACCCTCATTCATAATTTATTGAAAAATTCAGTTCACTTACCACCATCTCCATACAAAGCGTGGTTTTTCATTAGAGATCACTCTAATTATGATATCATTAATTATTATTATTATTATTATTATTATTATTATTAATTCAAGATGATATTGATTTACCTACCTTCTCATTTTATTGATTATTTAGACACTTATTGATTATTCAAGATTATTGATTATCCAAGATTTTGCTTATTTTGAAAAATAAGCATAATCTTGAATTTGTCTGTGGAGGCATTGGTGCTATTAGACTTCGAACGTGATCATGTTCATCCACGATCATTGAAGGACTTGAAACCTTAATTGAAGAGTAATGTGGACGAAAAATTAATAAATTAAGCTATCTCCACTCCATCGATGACTTTTTGAGAAATCCTACATTTTGTTTTTTTTCTGGTTTTCATTCGTTAAATATATTTATTTACCTACTTGCTTATTTCAATGTTGGGTCATATAAATAAATAATTTATTTAAATATCTCCTGTAAGCCAATCAGTCGCAAACTCATTGCTTCGTAATAATTAAACTTATTTTCATTTGCCATTTGATTCAAGGTCCCCCTAATCCTGACAACCTTCCCGAAGATGGAAAACTCAAATCCGAAATGATGATTAAAGACAATCGTCGGTATTATTTAGACCTTAAAGAAAATGCGAGAGGTCGATTTCTTAGGGTAAGTCAGGTAATCCCATTCACTCATCTTTCCCTAGCTGGTAAGTTATCTTAATTGCAAATATTGATGATTATCGAAGATAAAAGATTGATTGTGACAGTATCGATTATTTTCAAATCAATCTTGTAGGTACGATACTAATTATTGTTTACGCCATCTCCATTTGCCGAGCGATTACAGTATTGGGGTATGTGCATGGGTCACAAAAGCGATTTATATTATTTTTTAAAATGAAACTAGATTCCATTCTGAGAATTCTGGCACCAACTGCACTGTCCTACGATGAGTAGTTCTTCTAAGTAGTTCAACTAATTCGGACGTCACCTTTGGGCAGGATGGTCCCGCCCAGGCGAGAAGGGTTCAGTGACGTCAGAACTGGTTGACACTTCGAAAAATCATAGAAAAACTACTTATCACAGGACAGTGCGGTTGGTGTCGAAATTCTCAGGATGGAATCTACGTTCATTAAAAAATATAAAATAAATACATGCCCATACCGCACTGCAAAGCTCCGGTGGCCCGGGTTCGACTCCCGGCTGAGAAAGGACATTTTCTCGTGGAGAGGCTTAACGAAGCTGTGAATCAGCCGTATTATTTCTTGTGATTCTAAATTGGTTTAAGAATAAATAACTTGATTCACTTGTATCTACGATATCGTATTTCAGTAATATTGTTGACAATCTGGTTCTAAAACTTAGAGCGTCCTTTGTTTCTTGCAGGTATCACAAACGATATCTCGAGGTGGACCAAGATCGCAAATAGCCATTCCAGCCCAAGGGATGATAGAATTTAGGGACGCTCTCACCGATCTTCTCGTCGAATTTGGAACAGATGACGGAGGTTTCAAGGGAGAGCTCCCAGAAGGGAAGCACATGCGAGTAGATAATAAAAACTTTTATTTCGATATCGGCCAAAATAATCGTGGTATCTACATGCGCATTTCAGAGGTAATTACTCACACATAATTATTTAAAGAAGTAATAGCAATATTTTAATCAAAATCCTGGGTTTTTAGGGAGTCACTGCTACTTTCACTGTTATGGGGTCATAGGAACTTGTATCTGTCGTAGTTGAATTTTCGATTTTCAAAGTCAAAGTCGGGTTTAGGGCCCTGTCTGCCGATTTTCAAACAAAAGTGAAGTTCGGGAAGCAAAACACTTCATGTTATGAGGATAAACACGTTATGTTATGAGGATAAGTTCTATCACAGAGTGGAAATGGTCAGCCTATTTTTTCAGACATCTCCCATTTGAAGGTCGCAGCCCTATCTCAATACTCTAATATTTGAGGCGGCTGAATGGGGTATTTTTTAAATGAGAGTGATAAAAGTAAAAAAGCGGCAAGAATTATGTATATGAGCTCTATTGACATCTGATTGGCTGTCGGCCCAAAGACTCAGAGGCAAAGTTTCTCAGTGCTGCCAACAACCCAACATCAGAAATCGCAAACCTACCTGAAACCTTCAAGAACATTTGCTGTGATGTTTCCCTATGTTTGATTTTGTGGACTTTTTTAATTTATTGATAAATTTGCTGTTCCACCATCCATCCATATATTGCGATTGTTTAAAGTAATGCACTAGCGCTCTAAGCAGGATTTGAGTTGAACTACTCAACGATTTACCTGATACGTCATTTCTAGCGGGAACTTAGATTTCAATTTCAAATTTCACACTCGTTTTCTGCCTAGACTTTCTGACATAAGCACCTCGTTATGTGGTCAATAAGTGTTAATTTCCGTTATTGAACAGAATTTGGCCAACAAAATGAGAATTTGTAACCAGCAAAAATTGCCCATTCAAATAATTTTTGAACTGCACCAAGTGTGGCTTTCAGTTCAGCTTAGCATTACAGTGAACATTCACTTTCACGAACCACACGTTACTTCAAGTGACTATCCAAAGCTGAACCAAGGGGGGAGCTGAATTAATGCAAAGTATAGCTTCTCCCACACTTGAGCCGACCTTGGTGCCACTTTCACCAAAACCCATGATGAATTTTTATCCAATTCCCTAGAATTTTCGATACCTTCCTAGGTATTTACCTGGCCCATCATTTAGGTGTTCTATTATAGTTTGGTAGGACATTTTTTTGATTTGTAGACATAGTTTGTTCGGAGAGTAGTTAGCTACTCATATTTTCACAAAGATGTTGGTGCTTACAGCAATATTGGTGCTTGGTCGTACAGCAATTCCTATGACAAAACCATAACGTCGTTAGTTCAAGTACCATTTTCTATAGGCATAGCGACGTAACCGATGTTTGTGGATGTGGCCCGAAGGTAGATAGTAAATGATTGACATTCCTGCTGTGTGGTTATTTGTAACGGGTAGTAGGTATATCTGTGGCATCTATTGCTGGTTGTTGAAAAAAAAAAGGTTGGGAAAAGGAAACGCCATTGACAAGGAAATACCAGAATGGCTGCCTCAGTGGTACCGTTTTTTCTCAAGAATCGAATCCTGATTGACAGGATATACCATTCCCTCCATACTAGGTGGCTCTCGTGGTTCCTCCTACCTTTCACTTTGTCAAACAGCCTTCTTCACTGCCGTCTTCATTGCCTTTTCCGATACTGTTTTACTCTGACTTTCCTGGTGGGCTCCAACACTGAAGGTGCATCCACACAATATCTAATGGTGTCATGACTTGCTTGGGTGTTTGCAGTGGGTTTCCTGACTTTTCTGTGACTGTATCATATCGTCCTGTTCCCTGTTTTTTCTGAACACTTGCGAGAACGGTTTTATAGTCACCGGATCGGTAGAGGACTTTTCGGGTTATCATTTTCTGACGAGACCCCCCCCCCCCCCCCCACCGTTTCCCGTCTGTGATGGCTAATCAGATAATTTGATTTGTAGCTTTGGACGCGTTCCTCTTCCTCTTTCTGTAAAAGCCCTGGCAAATCCTGTCTCTATGCCCGTGACGTTAAAGTGGTTTCCAAGTTGGCATAGGTCACACAAGCTCATTGGGCAGTTCACAAAACGGTTAGCTACTGGTTTGCTAGTCCACCAAACAAGCCGGACGTCCGCAAAGCTTCCAAGTTCGAAAGCGTCACTCATTCACTCATCAGGTGCTGTCAAAAGACGACTGAGAAGTTGGTCGACGATTCCAGACTAGACCATCCATGTTGGACTCACGGTTTACAGGCAACTTGTCACGGCCTCACTAGGGCAAGTTTTTATTCAAGTCGAACAACATGATCCGTTTTCGATTCGACAGAGATTTCATACGGAGTTCTGAGTGGAGGTTCGTGATACAAGCAGTAGGAGCGTACTTACTTACTGGCGAGCTCTACAGGCCTGTGTGGCTCCTGGCTTCCCGAAGCAATAGGAACCCGAGTGGAAATTATGGACTCCGTCAGGGGGGCAGTTCATTCGTCATACGAGTAACTTGCTTGTCAGCTAGTAAACGAAACGTGGGCGACATGCTGATTGCGGTTGATGTTGTCTGGATGCAGCTTTCTATTCGTAATCAACATCATCGTGTTAGCATCTGCTGCATGATCGCTCTAGGCGCTGTTACTATTTAATGTGCGTGCACATATATAGTGCGGCCTTGCAAACCATAATATTCATATCTGCTGCCACCGTCACATCGCCTTTGGTGTGGAAAGGGGTCCTTTTCAAGTTCACTGTGCCCACCAGTATTACCGTATGATTTTGATCAAAACCCCTTGTTTTATTATTTATGTCCATACTTCATTTGTATGCATTAAGATTTATTAAGAAACTGTTGACCGTATATCGTCAAATACAATCATTTCTCACTGCTGATTTTTGCCTTCTTCATTTCAGGTTAAAACCAATTTTAGAACAGCGATAACAGTGCCTGAGAAGTCATGGGGACGATTCCGCGACATATTTGCAGACTACTGCGACAAAATGAAGGACGGGTCGGACAAAGTGAGCGGACCCGAAAGCCCACAAGGCCCCAAATGAGAGGCGAAACAAAACTTTTAGGCGAGAAAAAAAATTGTTTTTAATTTGTAATAAATTGAACTCACAATTCAGCAACAAAACATAGGACTTCAAATCCCTCCAGGCGGTTTTAATGTTCATAAAAAACAAAAAACATAAAAAATTAATTAAAAATGTTTAAAAAAAGGTGTGCGCTAGAACAATTTCCGTGTGAAGGTCTTTGCTACCTAACACTTTTTGACTAGAAAAGTTTGCCTTCCGATATAAACGGCAACGGTCTTGAGGTGTTTGAAAAGCTAAATTATACGAAAAAATAAATTATTTCCTACCTCTGTAACATCACAGAGAACTTGGCGATGAAATGCCTCGTTGAACTTCTAATTTTTGTACAGTTGTACCTATTAATTTGGAACCCTTGGAAAAAAATTGCTTCTTTAAGTCTGGATTAAATTGCTTTATTTTGGTGACCCAAACAAGAATTTTCATTTCTGTCTAGACGAGCGTTTTTCTTCTTCTTTCAGTTAACTAATACCATCCCCTTAGTGCTTGATTATATTTGTGGTACGTATATTAATTTTTGTTCAATTAATTATTCCAAAGTCTGTGCGCATCCTCCATTTTTGATTGTTTCAAACCGTTATTAGATTTGGTCGCAGCCAGTATGGTGATTTTATTTTTCTTGTAGACTCTAATTATTGTTACTTTGTAATGAGAATTTTAAAGAAGAGCTGTTTCATTTATTTAGTTGCGTGATTTGATTGGACGATTTGAGATTTACGTCAGTGATGGGAATGAGTTGAACGTATTTTTCGTTGTACGAAGTGCGTTATTGAATTCGGAAACATTATAATATTGGAGTGGAACTTCATGGCAGGCGTGGCATGAATGTCAGGGTTCATTATTGAAACAATCAACTGAAAAACAGATCCGATCTACTGCTCATTTCGAAATACAACTGTTCCTTTTCTTTAAAAAAAAAAAAAAAAAATGACCATCTCATTTTTTTTTTGTATGATCTCAATCGATGTTTCAGCGAGATATTATTTTATTTCGTCCCCTACTCACGTAATTCTCACATATTTCCTACATGTTTGAAAATAAACATTGGGATGCATTTTTAGATTAAAAAATAGAGGATGTGGTTGCAGCTTTAGGTGTTTGTCTTTGAGTGGATCATAAGTGTGATTATGGTTAGACGGCATTGGCACTACGTTGTTTTCTTCCATGTTGTATATCTTTTTTGGGCTTTTTTTCGTGCCACCTACACCTAAGTCAAAGGCTATTGTATTTTACAATTTACTTGGATTCAGAGAACACAATAAATCTTACAATACGAATTTAGCCATTAACTTTGTAATGACAGTTGTACCGAAATTTGAGAGAGTAACCTTTAAGTAATGTAATGTTTGGGCACCAACTTCCTTATCGCTCATTCAAAAAAAATGTATTATACATTGTTACAGTTTATCTGTGAGGTGAAATTAGAAACAAGGGCATTTACAAATTGTGTTGGATAGAATTTCAGATCTTTATAAAAATATTGATGATATATATATAAATATAGTTAGATATATATTTATTTAGTGTTGGCTGTTAATGTTATTAATAAATTATCGCTTTCTATTGAAAGAGCGGTAAAGAGGCAAAGGGCCAGTCTCATGTATCGCATGGGAAGTAAACCCGATTTCATTTAATGGTGTCCCAACTGCGTCTGGCTGCTGTTGTTTTAATAATAAATTCAGGTTATTGGTGTTTTTTTACAGGAATAACAAGTCCATGAACCTATGTATCCATAACCAAAGTCCATGTGTCATAAATCAGTGTTATTTACTGTGGAGGGCTTTGACTGTTTTCTTATTTCTGGTTGGGGTCTCTTGACTTTTTTTTGATTAGTGTAACGAAGGTTGAAGGTTCGTCGGACGGGTGATGGTTGAGCTATAAGGTGGAAATGGTCGTGTTGATAGTTCATTAAAAAGGACGGATACGGAATGGTTCAGTTCAGGTTCCATGGTTTGGAAGTCGAGTAGTAGATTCTGTTCATTTGTACACCTGTTAACCTGTTACTGCCTGATCTACAAAATTTCAGCCCTCCTGACGGGGCATCCAATTCAACACACGTGTATATATTCAGGCTGTAAATTCCAGTTCAAATCCCAAGGGAAGAAGATAAGGCTGTGCGACACAACTCTTTGGTGAGTTTTTCGCCCTACTCAGTTCACTTCTTATACTTACGGTAACTTCGTTGAATGTCTCTATGGTTACACTACTTCCCAATCTGAGGAACAGGGCCGCCCAGAGCTGGGAAGGGCCCCGGGGATAAATTCTCATTGGGCCCCTCCCCACACCAATTTTATAATTTATACACAGGAGTACTGGACGTACTGTTCTACCCTTATTTATTAAGAAAGTAATTGAGCTCATTTATAAAAGGGACATTTTTAGTTTGCACAATAACCGTACAAATAGGGCCCCCGGGATTTTGCCCCCTCCCCCTCCCCTCTGGTCGGCTCTGCTGAAGAAACCTATTTTATGAAGCTGACTTATAGTTTTATTGATTCAACTAAAACAAGTCGATAAATATTGTAATCAGTACATATTCAATATTTCCCAAATGGTGAAATTCACCTAAAACAATTAATTACGTTAAAATAGCTATTTTATTAAGCTGACTTATAGTTTTATTGATTCAACTAAAACAAGACGATAAATATTGTAATCAGTACATATTCAATATTTCCCAAATGGTGAAATTCACCTAAAACAATTAATTGCGTTAAAATAGCTAATGACCTTAATTGAACATTTCTGTCGACTTGTCTGCTTACTGCCCTTACCAGGGTTCTTGGCTCCTCATCTTATAAGCTAAATGAATGGTTATCGATTCATGGTTGCCCCTTCCACTACTTGACGAGCTGATTGAAAACCGCATAATAGATTCTCAAGCCAGCTCCCTCAGCCGGCCATAATTTCGAATAACAAGAAAACGTATTAAATTACGTCAAGATACAATATTAATTTTATTTTGTGAGACAATCAGATTCTCCTACTTACTCAATGGATTGAATTCTCCTAACAACAGAGATAGACGCATTCGGGACGCCTGTATATTTTTCATTATTTACTCCCACTGGGATCGTAAAAAACACATAAAAATAATAAAAAAAGGACAAAAAAAGGATAAGAGCCTAGACTCGATCCAATTACCTTTTATTGCTAAGCACTGTTATTTCTATTTTATAGGTTTATTTACTCGTATTAATTATTAATATATATTAAATAGTAACAAATTCAGTTGCACTTGTGTACATAATATATCGATTGTTAGAAGAAACAAAGTATTGAGAAAAAAACAAATTAACGCTTTGCCAGGTGGTTGGATCGAGTCTGCACCAAGTTTTATTTTGTATGGAATAAGAAGTTGCTAACTTGAATTGTTTGTTTTTCCGGAGTATTGTTTGCTTGTTTGTTATGTAAAGGGCTCTAGATCTTGGTCACGTTTGCTGAAGAGTCCGAGTGACTGACTCGTAGGGTGGGAATACATTTCGATTTCTTCTTGAATTGTCACTGCACAATAAAGTTCCACTTTATAAACCTGTGTCGAGTGTTATGTAATATTTGGACTTTTTTTGTTTCGGATGACGCCTCTAAGCATTGCAGTGCTAATTATCTTCTCACTATGTTGAAAATAAGGAATGATTATATTTTGTGAAGGTGTAGTGGCATTTTTCTCCTTGTGCCTTTGTTGTTTGTTTGTTTGTATTGAACACTCGTGGCAGGTTGTTTTACAGTGTTCGATCTGCAGTCTTCCCCACAGCCACTGCGAGGAAGATCACGACTGGGGGGCAAACTGTAGGCGACGGGAAAATCTGAATCAGCGCCTCTGGCGGCCGTTCGAGACACTTCCTGGCAAAGCCCTGAAAGTCCATTGGGGGGCCATCTGATGCTGTCTGGTCTGTTGTTTCAACCGGCCTCCAGGAGCGCCGGTACTGATTTCCCCGTTTCGTACCGTAGAAAATAGACGTTTCCTTCCTGACATGAGCCGCTGGAGACGTTACTAAAACATTGATACTCTCGTGTCACTGTGATTAGGACTGTATTCTTGGCCACTACTACCCCCTCTCTCTGTAAGACGCTTTCCCTAAACCACCTTGAGTGGTTTTTGAGAATTACCATAAAAATCCCCTCCCATCTTGAAATAAAAGGGTTTTTCCTCTATATAACGCGTAGTTAACGAGATATTTTAATAGAATTACATTATTTTTCGAATGAATTTCGAATAACTCACGATAAGTGTTTTTTGTTAAAACGTTGATAGCTTGTTGAAACTAACCAGTTTGAAGGTGTTATCTGTTTAGAGACATGTTAGGAGAAAATTTTCTATATCGAAACCATGTTATGTAGTGATTTCCTACCCTCATTCACTGAGACTTTTCTGAAATCATGGTTGGGCACTAGAGTTTTTCGGTCGTAGACCGGTATTAAAAAAAATATATATATGAGTATTAATTTTGGAACTTTTAAGTGTTATCTGAATGGTTAGGGGTTATGAATTTAGAATGGGATCTAAGTAAATTTAATTGTAATAATGAGCAAGGTACTAAGTTATGATTTAAAAAAGAAAAAATAGACAAAAAAATATAATTCTTGGCCTTATAAAGGCAGTGAGATTGTAAATCTCAAAATAAAAATTTCCGTCTAAAAGATTCTGTTTAATTACATCTTTTGTAGATAATATTTCTAGTCTTTACTTCCAATAAATTGTCACAGCCTATTGTACTGTTCAATTCATTATATTCTTTCTATGCTGTAAAATTCATTTTTTTAGAACACCTTAAAACGTTCATCCCGTCGTATTGTTTCTTGGGAGGAAAGTCCTTTATAAAATTTGTTATAGTATTGTTAACAAGAATCGTCTATGAAAATTTGTTGAATTGTTATTTGGGAATCGATCACTCGTGAGTTACCAAAATTTGAAAGGAGTTTTTAGGCATGACATCTCAGCACAGAAGGGTTGGATATGAACGCAGGGTGGCTGGACCACAACTGCCTTCCTTTTTTTTTTTTGAAAATGAGAAATTTTTTGTTGATTAGCTGCTTTAATTTGCTTTAGGACCTAAATGTACAAATTGATTGAAGTTTCCCCATAGGGAACGTTTTGTCGCTTTCTTCGTTCAGTTTCGGTTTCGTTCGGATGTTGGGTGGTATGTTCATGGCGAATAAAAGTGGTTCGTTTGATCGTTCATCCTTGTCTCAGTTTTCAGAGCCGAATCGGGCGTTGCGGCGTGACAGTGCGAGCAAATTTTGATTATTACCTGTTGCTTCAGATACAAAAATCTGATGTAATCTATTGGTTGAAACCAGCTCTCCGCTTTGAGAATTCTAAGCTGTTGAGAAAAAAGCCCAAGGTCATTCAAGAGTGCAGCACGTGCCATGTGGTATTTATACTCGAAGTATCCCAATTGATAATGACAAAATTGTTCGAAAACAGCTTTTTTGTTCCAATCAGAACAAAAACGAAGTATTGAAATTGATTCGGTTGTTTCATGTAATTTGTTCGAGACACATAAATAGGTATTTACTAGCGATATCAATCTAAACTTCCTGCACTCAAACATCCATCCAAAGCACCTTCAACTTGCCCAGTCAGTATTTGGAACAGTATAGCGTTTTCCACTTCCGCCGTGCCAAAAAATTACATACCATTGCTCGCGCTTGATCGGCCTCGTCTCCAAGTCCTTTCATAATTTTGAACCAATAAATTTTCCGTTCAACGCTGTTTCCATCAAATTCCGTTCAAAATCAATCCTCGACAAAAACGTCGACACTCAATCCAGGCGTAACGTTTGGGTATAAAGAACAAAATCTTTCATTATCAACTTGACTTTGAGAAGAAGTGCACTCTAATAAAATGCATTAATGGTTTTTCGATAGTTCTTATTAAATGTGCTTTGGGGGGAAAACAATTTCGTTGGAGTATTGAGAACGGTAATGTTAGCAATTACACTGCCATTATATTTCCTAAAGGCGGAAAGCTATACTCCATATTGTGAGATTGGCTTTAGTGAATACAATTATTAAGGAATATAACAAAACAAATATATTATTAATACACACAAATTTAAAAGAAATGAGTTTGTTTTATTCGAAAATAGTGTGTGTTAGGAGTAATGAAAAAGTTATATTATTACATACCCTTTGTCTTGGTATTGTGTTTTATTTGTGTAAGAGGCCATTTCTCACAAGTTTTTCGGTTAAAAAAAAATCTATATTTGTAGTACTTAAATAAATTAATAACCAATACGTTAACAAAAAGAAATTTTTCATGTTGTAGTAGTTGAACTAATGATGTGATATTAATTCTTATTCGATTCATATTTTGTGATTTGAAAACCTTTGTTTTGAATGGCCTCTGAACCCTTTTCCCTCTCATTGTCTTTCAATGATTTTCACTTTAAAAAATAATCGAACTCGCATTGACATGTCACGGCTCAATATATTGATGAAAAAAAAACTAATTGTTTTATCTATGTAACCAACCCCTTGCAAGAGATGATTTATATTCTGGAAATAAGGTTTTTATTGGACAATAATATTTACCACGGAGTTATTCCGTTCGTTATTGTAAAAGATTTGTTCAATGAAAAGGGGAATGGAATTGTTTTCGTTGGTTAAGATTTAATTTCGTTCGCAGCACCATCATCTTTCTGATTATGCCTGATTTCATTCAAATAAATAAACGTTTTTGGGACTATGGAACTATTATTTTAATGCCTGTTGAATCAGTAAATCCTTCAAGTGGTTGGTGATGGTTTGAGGTGTCTGAAGTGGTCTGGGTTACAAGTTGTTACTGGTTTGGTTGTGGCTTCTGTCCCGAGCAAACACTTTAGACAGTGAATTTCTGTTGATATTCAACTCAGCATTGGAAAAAATACGAAATGACGAAAAATCCAGGGCGCTTTGATAGTAGGATGGTTTTGGAAGATGCGGATCAAGTGGTATCGTCTGAGGGACCAATTTCACCTAGTCAGAAAGCTTCCAAAAAATACATCTTTCTGCTCTTTTATAGGTACTCAATCAGCCCGGTTCTTATCTTGATCAGTAACTGTGGAATTCAAAAATATACTGATGAACCTTAGCTTTTGTTTGCCCTTAGCTAATTTTTGTGAGAGATGTGTAAGACCCGTTCACTTGTCAGATGCAGTTGTTCTGGACCCGGAGCCGTTACAACGCAGCGTGCAAGCCCATTCATCTTGATACATCAAATAGATTACTTACTTACATTACTGCATAACTTAACTATACTCAGCGACATCAGAACATGGGCTGTTGATAACCTGGTAGAACGCTGTTGGATGAAAAAACCCCCGCCCGTCTTATGCCTTCACTAAATTCACTGGCCAGCTCCAGTGGGCCTACTCACCCACTCCGTATTCGTAAACAATACACTATGAGTTCTTCAAGAAACAGCTTACTACTCTGCTTACCCAATTCGGCCTGTATGAACCCCGAGACTGCCTCTCAACACCTGCAACATTTTCTGAAGAGTAAATGGCCGAATAGCTTTACCGATGGATCTGCGCACAATGGGAAAGTCGGCTGTGCTTCCTACGACCGGGCGTCGACAGCAGCACACCAATTGAGTGGGGTCGTCCACTGGAAGCGTACTCGAGCAGCGCGGCGCTTTGCGCTACACAAGCGGCAATGAACGACACGCGCTACAGATCCAACTACATTGAGTTATATGTGGTACCGTCCACTGGAAGCGTGTTCGAGCGGGCGGCTTCGGGCGTACACGAGCGGCAACGCGCTACAAGCGGCAGATCCAAAAAAAGTTGGATCTGCCGCTCGTAGCTCGTTCAATACCATTGTATTCAATATCACTTTCCTACCGGTTTTGGTAGGAATTCCACGTAAATAAACATTGGAATCGCTAACGGACGGTTCATCGGAACACCTACCTACCATTTCACTCGTATCCCTGGTCGAGTCACATCACGCGCAGACTCCGTTTTGAGTAGGTGAAAATTACCCTCTGGGCAGAAAATGGATCATAACACTAATAAAACGGGTAGTAATCGAAAAATTTGTTAGGGTCAGCCTCAAGTTAATGGTAAAGGTGGTGAATCTCCCCGAAAGATTCACTTTTGGAGAGGATCGGGTCCACCCAACATGCTCTTTGATCCAACATCCGTTATTGCAAATGGTTGCTGCTTTTAAGGAAATAAAATTCCTCTGGGTCCATGACGAATAAAAAGGAAGTCCCCACTTTTATCGAATGCACTTGAAAACAAACTGAAGCCCGACGCGCGAAGGCGCTTGCAGTGGACGACCCCTGTCGCTTGTAGCCGCTTGTTAATTGCCGCTTGTCACGTGTAGCGCCGCGCCGCGTAAATACGCTTCCAGTGGACGACCACCCTCAGCTTGTGGTACCTTGCATCGGTTTACAGCGCCGAAGAATCATTTGCCATCCTCAGGGCACTACAGTACGCCAGTGATGAGAGAAATTCCTGTCCTGGAGAAATCGTCCTCAGACTCGCAGAGTGCTGTAACCAAGGTTGGGAAGTTATATGTTACTTCAAGGTTCACGCCATTCGAAAATGGCATAAAATGATAATGGAAACAAGAAATGGAAAAATAACGGGTACCTGTTGGATCGAACGGGTACATATCTGTTGCATTTCAGGAAATACAATAGTGGAAGCTCACGCAGATTGCTGCAGCGAGTTCAGAAACTCTATCAAGCCAGCTTTGCCCCTACTCAGACTCCCAAAAACAACGGGCAATTTCAGTAAGTAGGGATTTTTGATTTTTGATCTCAGAATCTGATTCAGCAGCCTCGAAAACCCCTGAATGCCAATTTTCATCACAAAACTCCTTGTAGCTTGGGCAATAAACTGACAGAAAGAAAACGAAATGACGTCATAGGTAAAGGGCCTCCCCCCCCCCCCCCACCTGGGGGGAACCCTCAGCGACATCCACTTACGTCGTCATCTCATTTTCTTCAATTTCTTTCCACTGGTTTATTGCCCACATTCGATCATCGGATACCCCTCATATAGCACCTTTTCGGAAAGCACTCGCCGAGATCTTTTATTTAAGAAAATAAAACAGGTAAAATTTCCCGTTGATTCAAGAACAGTTAAACGCATGGAAAGTCGATTTCATAGACCATCCGCAGGGTGAAAGGTTCAAGGAGCTATTCCCTACACTCCACAGAACTCCATTGTTCAATAATTAATATCACCAAGCGAATTCTTTACTGTGACAGGCAGACTCGGGAATGGCTGTTGCGTAACAAAGCAGTACCTCTACAGTATCGGCAAAGCTGTACCACCCTGTGCCAGTTTTGCCTAACAAGCGAGGAAACGCCCCAGCACTTGCTGTTGGAATGCACTTCTTATCATATGGTTTCATTTTGATAGCTGAAACAATTTATAATCTACACAAACTTCAATAATGTTTACATGGTTGTATGTTAATTCAAAGCCAAAAAATAAAACTACTGAACGAAGTCTGAATGGGGATCAGGATATAGTATAGCATTTTAGAAATGAAGAGCACAGGGAAGAAAGGCGAAACATCAGTCATTCCAGAAGTTGAGAAAATCGAATCTGAAAGTTAAAAACCCAGCACTTTCGCTACTTCGGTTCAAACTCATTAATTTTGGTTTTTTTTTTGGTGCATTTCCCTTGAGTATTGTTTGATAAAGGAAGCGTGAACAAGTATCACCGAATCTGCAAAAACGTGATTTATTCAAGCAAGGGTACATTTGTACAATGAAGAAAAGCGAAATGTTACGCAAAGCTGTGGACGGATTAAGTTTCATTCTGGTTTTTTATTCCGTGAATAATACCACCTATGATTCACTCAGAAAAAAATTGTCGTAACACCCCCTGAATTTTTTCTTTGACGTTTCAAGATGCGTAGATTCCAAAAATGCTATGTCCGTCCGCCATGTCATCCATATCTACTTCATTTTCTGTGTAAAAAATGCGTTATTTCGCACAAAAGCTCCATTTGGGCCCTAGTTATGCCCCGAAACTTTGCAGCCCGATCGGAATATACCCAAGGGTGTTACGGGTTGAAAATGGATATGAAAATAGGGTTTTCTTGTGTTCATCAGCTTGTGAGGTATCGTTTTCCATGTTTTCAGGACGAGGAGACCGGATTTTGACCAAAGAGTGAAGAATTGAGGTTGTAACGAAGGTTCAGCTCCCAAAATTAATTTTTTATGAGTCAAAAACCACGGAAATCGTCTGAAATTATAATTATAATTATAATGATTAGGCTTTGGTTTGAAACAGCGGTCTTTCCTGCCTCCCATTACCATGACACCCCTTTTCTTCACTTTACGCGTGGACCTTTCGCCTTTCTTCATTGCACAGTAAACTTCGAGATGCTTTTAGCCCTGATCCTTCGTATTTCTTTCCTCTTAGCTTGTGCAACGGATTCTACTCTACAAACACTCAGTGTTGCCATCATGAACTCAATTCCGACAAAAAACTGATATTTCGCCTTTCTTCCCTGTGCTCTTCAAATGAAATAGTACCTACCCATATTTACTTTTAAAACATATTTCCGTTTTAACAACACTAGTCGGAAAACTCGTGGAGCAGTCCTCCCAACTAATGAATCCGTCGTAGTACACTGTCTATAATTATTATAATCATTTTTCTCAAATCAAGTCATGAAGGGAAGAGGGACCGTTCTCCGTTACCCTTGTGTACCGGTTCCTTCGGAGCTACAGCTCCGCAAAAGCAGCTCCGAGCTGGATCCGTTCACTGAAATGAACCGACTACGGTCTCTCTGGAGCACACCTGTAGTATGAATTGAGAAAACATCGAAAGGAAACCCGTTTACACAATGGTATATTTTATTATCACAGATATTTACAATAGGATAGGTAATACTTGTCAAATCCTAGATAATGCCTCAACACTTATAACAAAAGGGACTTTGCTGCCACAATTCTGTATTGTCTAATGAGGGAATGAATTTTTGGTATGTAAAAAGTATCTGGAGCACAGGTTAAGGATTATCTTAAAATCTGCGCTGTGCAGTCCGCCAAGGGAGCTCCACATTTACTTTCTTCCTCAAGGTGGTATTTCAGAAATCTGTATGCTCAAACACAGATGTACCTACTGCTAGTGTTCGTGTACCCCACGGTTCACACTCCACAGACTTCGGATAACAAGTACTAGTTGATAAGCAGACTATCCCAGCTTTTTTGAATTATCACGAAGAGTGGCCGCAATCTACCGCTTAATGCCTTGGATTATACCAAAAACTCATTCCAGTGTGGGAAATGTGTGGATAAAAGTAAAGCCATGTATGGATCAGTTTGGCCAATCCTATCATACGCTTTCTGAACGGTTCTCAATATCGTGGGAAATTCTCCACCTTCATTTTTTATGGGTACAACGTCCATTTCCAACAGAAAAATTAGACTCTGAGCTTCATAAGGATACAACGAAACAAAATCAACTCCGTTGAGACTGCAAGTTTGACGAAGTTCTGTAACAAACCTTGTAACGGCTGCAAGGACTTGTCGCTTGCGCTTCATACATCTTAAAAGTTCGTTCCAAATTCCCGAGACGATCTGAAAGACCTCTGACGACTGAGAACACCATCGAATCCAATGATCGAAAAGGTTGAAGAAATCCTCACGGCTTACATTTGGGCTGCACAGCTTTACCATGGTCATTTCCAATTCGGTCGTGTCTTGTTCCAAACAGTACCGAATCACTTTCAAATCAAATTTGTAGAGATCTGCAACACGAACGTACAGTGTAATTAGTTGGTACTTGGTAGTGACCATGCTGTTCCATTAGGTTTTTTCCAGCACCGGGAATAGAACACATACTAGTTCATTGTGAGAACTGCAGGAGACACTTGTTTTCTACCTATACTTTCAGATATAAACACCTCTTCATGTGGTAAATAAGTGTTAATTTCCGTTATTGAATAGAATTTGGCCAAAAAATTGGAATTTGTAACCCAAAAAAATTATCCATTTATTAATACTAATTAAATGGTCCAGGCAGGGTCCAATCTGTCAGGACTTATCATGACAATAATGGTATAAAATGCATCAGGCAGTCATTAGAAGTGTTCGCACACATCTGAATCACGTTCAAGCTAAAACCATCAAGAGGTGGATAAAACATGATGGCGAATCTTCAGATGTCGGTCAATGGGGAATTTTTGTCCAACAATTTTTGACGAAAATATTCATGAAAAATAGGTATTCAAATGAATTCAAAAATATTCATAACTCTAGAAAAAATGGTAGTTTGAAGGCCATTTAAAAAAAATAAGCGATATTTGGTACTTGAGTATTAAACGGAGGCCACCATTACGAAACGCGCCGCGGCACTTACAGAAGTTTCGATTTCCTTTGTGCTTGTATTGAAGTTGTGTTTGTGCTTTTGTTGAGGTTGTCAAGCGATCTGGATGCTCGCTAACGCTCGCATCTCAAAACAGAAATCCCATATCCCGTGAATGAGCAGGTTGTTTGAGACTTCTGAATAGATTAGTGGAATGCATTGTCAAGCGATCTGGATGCTCGCTAGCGCTCGCATCTCAAAAAAGATAAACAATCCCAGAAACTATCCCGTGAATGAGCAGGTTGTTTGGGACTTCTGAATAGATTAGTGGAATTGGCGGTAATGGCGCGCGCTCCGGTCAACGACCCTGACCTTGGCCTACTTGGAGGGGATTCTGCGAGTTGACACATGACTCATCTGATAACGCTCGACTCACAACAATACTAGAATAGTTCTACTACAACATCTATAACAATTTAACCTTCTGTAAGTGCCGCGGCGCGTTTCGTAATGGTGGCCTCCGTTTAATACTCAAGTACCCGATATTTTTTAAATTATGGTGATTAAAAGTAAAAATACAGCAAAAAATGATGTATGACATATATTGACATCTGATTGGCTGCTGGCCCTAGCAGGCGGAGCGAAGTCTCAAGGTTCCCAATGCTGCCAACAACCCAACAATTGAAATGGCAAACCTTTAATTAACCTTTGCCGATTCTGAGGTTCCGTCCATCCACTGAGGTTGTGTACATCATTTAATGTGATGCACTAGCGCTTTAAGCGGGATCTGAGTTGAACTACTCCACAATTTACCCGTCATTTCTAGAGGGAACCCAGAAATTCAAATTTCACTGACTTTTTCTGCCTTGACTATTCGACATAAACACCTCAATATGTGGTCAATAAGTGTTAATTTCCGTTACTGAACAGAATTTGGCCCAAAAAAGGAGAATTTGCAATTGCAACCCACGAAAATTGCCCACTAGGGTAGGCAGTAATTGCCTCAATAACTTGGCCCTGACCACTGGGCGGTGTACCAAATTATGATGTAAAATAAAGTTTTCAAACTTAAAGGTAAGTACTTGATACATTATAACGTAATAATTATAGTAATTTTCGAAGAATACATGGTAATGAGGTCAAAGCTTGTCAATACCTTCATGTCCAAGTATTCTAACAGCTACGTTTTTCTTCTGGTTTGAGGAAGAACTCAAACAGGTGATCAAAGTGCTCAGAGCCCGACACAACTGAACAGTCAAGTAGGGTAGACCAAGAAGCAAGTCGATGATCTTTTCACATTTTTCCGTATCGATTCGTAGGGCATCTTGAGTACTTCTGGTTCTGAGGACAGCAGCTATGCATCTGTCAGGCGGCATCCTCTGGTTGTAGAAACTCTGACATCGCTCACCGGGTGGACCGTTCACTAGCATTTGTAGTACGAGCTGAAAACCAGTTTATCTGTAGAGAAAGTCGATACCTGTGAATGGCAAACAAAAAAGTACCTTCAGAAGAGGTCCGAGACAACCACGACGGTCGGTACTCACCAGCAGGCTTTCGATATTCTGCTCTTCCTGGTTCTCGACGGCACGAACCAGGCAATCACTGAATCGACCGATATTATCTGGATTATACAATATGTTCATGATTTAAACAGAACAGAATTAATTTATATAAAAAATAGCTAAGTTGTTTACAAAACTGTTTTGAAAATTAAGCTAACGCTAACGTTCGCATTCTACTGTTATACTCCAAATCATTGTTTGGATTTGGTATGGAAGATGACATTCATTGTAATACATACATTGTAAATTAGATACAAAAATAAATATCGTTTTGTGGAAATAATAAATGTTCCTGTGTCCTGAAGACCACATAAATCAAGAAATTCGCCAGCCTTCGTCATGTGGAGGATCCATGCGCTTAATCCAAGGTCTTTAAAATCTACGCTGTGGTTCTTCCCGCTTTATTTGGGGGAGGTTGTGCTTGCGAAACTGTTATCTAACGTTGGTTCGGTTATTTCAGGATTTGAATTTCTTCCCATAATTTTGCTTTTCACTCTTTTCAGTAAATTGATGATTGTTGAATAAAAGTGGAAAAGTTGTGGGTTTCTATGAATTGAATTCATTAGGATGATGTCTCTACTTATTCAGTGATTAGAGATAGGTATTCACCGTCCGAATGCAGACGCATGCTGATTGCTGTGCTGAGTCGCACTTTATCCTCGTTCCGATAGACGTAAGCATTGGTTTATCCCATCTCTGACAGTCATTCAGTTTTTGTTCTTCCCGTCATCTTTACACGTTCAACCGTGGAAACGCTGATACGGGAAGACGGACCAATGAGCTTGAAGCATTCTTTTCCCGTATACGTGTAGTTCTTCGCGTACACGGGAAAAGCTGCTTCTTCGCGTGCACGGGAAGAACTACGCGTATACGTGTAGAGAATGCTTGAAGCTCATTGGTCCGTCTTCCCGTATCAGCGTTTCCACGGTTGAACGTGTAAATACCACGGGAAGAACAAAAACAGTCTATTATTATACTTGGAAAGCTAGATTTTTGTAAATACTTATGTATAAGTAGTACGTACTTGACTACCTACGAGTATATAAAATTGAATCTGTCGACCCCAATGCAAAGTACAGGTATGAAGTAGGTACCTATTAAGTATAAAAGTTCACGAACTTTCTTAATGTTGATAGGTACATCTAATTAATTTATATTGGCAAGCAGGGACCTATAAAATATTGTAAAGTCGATGGTAAACTTTTCAAACAGACGTTGTTTTAGGTACTAGGGGTTGTGCTAGGGCCTACTTAATTCCTAGGTACCTACCTGCCTAATTTTATGAAGTGGTGAGATTCCCGTGCATCCTATTAACCTTGCATCTTGCTAATTTATCTTCTTTTATGCACCCCATTTTGGACGAAGCAGAATGGAAGGAATGTTTACTCCCGACAGAAAATCTACAGTCAAACAAGGATGCCCCTTTTTAATGAGGAGTACCCAGGACTTCTGTTCTGTTTGAAAGTAGCGCCCATTCTATGAATTTTGAGACCAACCGCATTCCCACGATGCGGTTGCTTTCAAAATTACAAGTGACGTCACGCTTGTCTGGCGGTGGGGAGGGGGGGGGGGGTCCCGCCCAGGCGGGAGGGGTGCAATGACGTCACTTGTGGAAACTGAAAGCTTGTAGAAAAAGAACTGTTAAGTGCGTTAGGTCTCAAAATTCTTAGAATGGAACCTACTTTCATTCAAAAATTTCAACAGAAGTCATGTTCTCACCATTGCAGCAAAATCTCAACAGTTAACCAGTCTGGAATTCAGATTTCGTAGTTGGTTTATTTGTTCAATAGATCTGCATATTGAAAAAATAGAAAAGGCAGTACAGGAACGTAGGTAAGCATATAAAATGAAAACTTTGGAAAATAATAAGAATGTAATAAAATTATGAACAAATCCAACAAAGTTTAACAGAACTAGGGTAGGTATGCATACCTATAATAGAATATAGTCAGATGCTACGTCATAACTCTCCTCACTTTTTTGTTCACTACAACATTTTTAATGCCGGCAATATACATTCTGCCACCTATAATCCGTTAATCCCAAGTTTTAAAGGTTACAGTCTGTCACCTATTTCTTGTAATATAATGCTGCATTCTGCCATCTGGGTGAAAGGGAATGAATAACAGTTGAAATAACAGTCAAGTAGAACCTGTTAACGTTATTGATGTATTTGAATACCTGTTGCGAATCTGTCAAAATAGTTACCGATAAGCACAGTCAATCATCACAGTCAAACACAGTCAGTCGCAGTCAAACGCATAAGAACATTATCATTATTAGTAAGAAGTTTTTGGCCTTCTCCCACTCTTATGACAAAATCTACTCTGCTCATACTTTCACCACGTTTTACCAATAATTCCTCTTCATATAGCTACTATATGAATAGATCCTCATCAACGCGTTATGGCATTGTTCGATTTCCCATACGCCAAGAACGGATGAAATGGATGGGTCGGTAGTCACCATACTGCCGCAACTCCGTATGCCGTCGCGGGTGAAGGAACACCTCCAAATAGTGTTACGCACTTGTACTTTTCATGTTTGGAATATCGGAAACCTTCAAAACAAAGCAGTTGGGAGCCCACATGTGACGGAACCACTCGTAACTGCTCCATGACCGGAGAATTACAAACTCCTGAGCGAGCCGAGTCCCAGGTGGCAGATTGATTTGTTGACATAGGTGACAGAGGGTAGGATGTGATGTTCACGTGGCGGAGTGATTCACGTCTGATAATGGGTCTCACTGAAATGAATGTTTTTTTTTTTCAATTTCCAGTTAGATCTTCGTCATGTTTGATCTTCAATGATGAGGTTATCAATCTCAAGGTCGCCTTCTGTGGGGTACAGTTTTCCTGTTCGACAACTCGACGATTAGTATACTTACTTTCTTCCACAATTTCGACAAAAATGGATTCGCCGCGGATTAAGTTTGTCTCACACAATATGGCCGAAGTTCGCCCTAAGCTGAAATTGTACGGCACGGTGAAGTCTGAAAAAATGCCTCAACCCCCAAGCGTCACTATGGACGACATATTGAGGTCTGTAAAAACGTTGGACGACTCTGGTACTTTCAAAAAAGTCGAGAAGCCCGTGGTATTTTCAAAAAGTGTTGTGAATATGAAGAAGTTCCAACCCTGTAGTTCACTGGATCAAACTGACACAGCTAACCCGGTGTTGAGGGAAAGCTGCGCATCGCCTGAGTTTACAAAACGGGAATCTGGACCCGCTGATGCAAAAACAATCAATGATGACAATGATGACTCTCGACGATCTCCAATTCTACTCTCAGAAGTTAGTTTCCAGCATAATTCTCTTAAAGCAGAGGTTAAATTAGCCACCTCTTCAGCGATTGAAGACAAATTATGCAGCTCCCAAAGTATAGTTTGTTTCAAATCTCTGTTAGGTACTCATAGCTCCTTAGAAAACCCCAAATGGGAAGAAAACTGTGGTAGGAGTACTGATGTAAAACTTGATTCTGGTACTGGGTTTTGCACGGCTAAAGGCAAGAATGTCGTTGTTTCGGAGAAAAGTTTGGCCTTTGCATCATCTTTATTGGGTAGCTTGGAAAATGAGTCGAAGCCTGATGAAAGGTCGTGTGAGTCCGCCTCATCTAATATAACAACTACCTTATCTCAATCAGTAATCCCTAATAACAACAGGAAAAGCCTTTTTAGCACTGCCAGTGGGAAAACTATGACAGTATCGTCGGCAAATCTGCGTAAAGCAAAAACTCTTTTTGACAAGTGCAGTGAGGAATCTCGACCAGTGAACTCTTCAACCAGTCACGATAAGGAGGTTGTCGACTGTAATTTATTCAAGCAGCATAACGATGATTCCACAGAAGTTTTACCTTTCATGTCAGAAACTACTTCAGATATTTCTCAAATTTGTGCAACCACTGGATTTAGCACTGCAGGTGGCGAGAACGTAATTGTCTCTCAAGAAAATTTGAAAATTGCATCTCAGTTACTGGAAAGTTTGGATACTGGAGAAATCCTGATTTCTTCAGGGTATAGAGAACCCAAAGTTTCTCCCACAGTCAGGAAAAGTATGTTCCAAAGCGCTAGTGGGAAAGTTGCTTGTATTTCATCTGCAAATCTGAGAAAAGCCAAGAATCTTCTGGACTCTTTGAATGAGAATTCGACTGAAGTCAACGCATCTTCTCAACTCGAAAAGGAATCTGTGAGCGATAATGATTCCCAGCCCGGCAATGGATGTCCCAATTTGTGTACGCCTGAAAGTGCTGCATTGCTAGAAAATGACAGTGAGTTGTTTAAGGCGATTGAGACTCCTTCGAAAACCAGAAAACCGTCCAGCAGGGATACACGAGTTCCTCAGAATAATGGTGCTGTGAAAAATGGTCCAGAGCCAAATGCCGAACGCGATTCTCACCCTGCGAATTCAAAAGTGGATCTCCAGAGTAGTTTAACGGCATTCAATGAAAGTGGAATTGCTACTCAGGTTAGGAATGGTGTTTATAGTGAAGGTGATAGGATCCCAACTCTTTTCCGAGATACTATTGAAGCCAATCCGGAGAAAGAAACTTCACCTGGGTCAAAAAGCCCTGTACTTATGAAAGTACCATTGTTGGGCAATTCTAGCCCTCACATATTGCAATATCCCACAGAACAAAGGGATTGCAGGAAAGACAAAAAAAATTCCTCTGCCGATACTTGTTCGGCTGGTGAATCATCTACATCCATCCATGAAAAAGTGGTTTTTCCACCAGCTGAACGAAATGTGAGTGCTCATACTGAGAGTGGCCATAAGAACACACTTGCTGGTTCTATGTGTTTCAAATCATCGTCCGGCAAAACAGTAGAGCCATCTGCTGCACGTTTGAATAAAGTCAGATCGCTGTTGAGTGATATGACTGATGAAGATATGGATGGGCAGATGTCATCGTACAGTGACCATGGTACGTTAGTTGCTCCGGAAGGCTCATTTTCAGAGAGCGTCCAGAAGAAAGGTGGATCTAATTCATCACTAACAACATCATCTTATCAGTTTGAAAACATCAAAACATCACCTAAAAACCGCAATTCCTCTAAAGTCAATGCGTGTACTCCTTTCAAGTCTGCTGCTGGCAAATCTGTTGAAGTTTCTGATGAGAGCGTGGCTAGAGTTAAAGCTCTGTTTAATGATCTTTTGGAGGAAGAAATCGAAGAAAAAGTTCCAGGCTGTGATGAGACTCAGATAAATGATAATGTGAATAAAGATGACTTGGATGTCCCTCATGAGTTTAGTAGTCCAGTTCTTCTTGATGGATCATTCGTGGAGAAGATTGAAAATCCGAAGGATGTTGAAAAGAATCCTGAAGATGATGGCTGGTCTCGCAGCCCTGTTTTGAGCCGTTCTTTTGTTGAACCCGAAGAACAGCTTTCATTGATTGAGAATACTTCCAGACCTTTAGTTGCGTCACAAGTGTATAGTAGAATAGCTTCTCTAAAAGATGATTTAGTGTTCAGTTCACCTGATTGGGGTGAGTTTCCTGATTTGAAGTCGAGCCAAGCAGCTTTACTTGAGAGGCAAGTTGATTCTTTCTCTCGTGATCTTACTGCCAAAGAAAATGTTGGATTGGCAGCAAACAGACAAAATGAGACAGTCGATTGGGTGGAGTTTCCGGAAATGCCAAATGTGGAAATGTGTGACTTGAAGCAGAACAGGAATCGTGTCATTGATGCTAAGAACAATCGCGGCTTGACAAAAACGGTGTTAATAGAAAGTGGATTAGAAATCGTCCATCAGGAACCATCTTTGCTCAGTTCATCAGTGACGATCGAGAGAGTCACTATCAATAAGAAACCAAGTCATGTTCTTCCAGATGAAGATAGCCGCAAACGAAAATCCGGACCAGTCACTCCTCTCAACACCAGTAAGAGATCCAGAACGTCTTCGTCACCTCGAATATCAGGGAGTCCAAATAAGCTGGCAGTGAGAAAGCGTATAAGGGAAGAGCAGTGTGTTATCGTCCGTTCCAAGAAAAACCGGCACATCGCTCCATTGCCTGGAAAACTCTTCACGGCTAAGAAGGGCAGCTGCAGGTGGCAGCTGAATGAACTGGACGATGAGCTTAGGACGTTGAATGTTGATGACGTGAGTAAAGTCAATTTTATAAGTTTATTCATTGAAAATAATACTAGCAAGTTGATTGGTGTGATCATGCTATTTTACAGGTTGAAGTTCCTATTAGCAAAGCGATTATTGATATAACTTCAGAGAACTCTGTAGACTACAGGTTTCGTCTTTCTAATGCAAGGTAAGCTTGATCGACCAGTTGACAATACTGATAGTTCGGATTAGGTTGAGTAGATTGTAACAATGATTGAATTCTTCAGAGCGAAAACAATGAAATTCGATGAAGGCGACCTCATTGCCGACTCGTGTCTGCTGGCATTTGCTGATGATGATACGGCTGGTTTGAAAGAAGTCACCACGTCGTTCCTGACCTCTCCCCACGTTGACCCTAAGCTCATACCAAACGGCTGGATTCGAAACCATTATCGGTGGATCGTATGGAAACTTGCTTGTTTGGAAAGGATTTTCCCACAGCAGTTTGGTGCGAGGTATGAACGAGTTACGTTTTCTCATACATCGTAGGTTTACCAAACGAGGGTCGTTTGGAAGGTAGGGGAGACTTACTTTCCAAACGACCCTCGTTAATAAAAATAGAAGGCGATTTGTTTTTCATTAAAAAAAGAAGGTATTCTAAAAATCGAACATCTAAACTGTTGTTCCAAATAGCCGCCATTTTTTCATATGCATTTTGTATAGCGAGGGAGGAGTTTTTAAAAAATGCCTTCCTCATATGAGCTCACATTTGGCTCGAGTCACCCAAGAATTGCTCGAATCCTTCAATTGGGATATGTTTTCCCTCCTCCCCCCTTACTCTTCAGACCTCGCCCCAAGCGACTTTCATCTATTCCCAAATTGAAGATGTTTCTGGGAGGCGGAAGGTGGACACTCGCTCCTACAATGAAGGCATTAAAAAACTCCTCCCTCGCTACACAAAATTAATCCAAAAAAGTGGCGACTATTTAGAAAAATGGTTGGTGGTTGTTCACCCTTCAGAACACAACTTTTTTTTAAACAAAACAAATTATTGTCTGTTATTTTAAAATAGGGAAACTTACCTATCTTCCAAACGACCCTTGTAAAATCTACACAATGTGATGCATATCCTCTGCAATCGGTCTGTTACAGTGGTTTGACTTTGGAAAATGTTCTCCTCCAGCTGAAGTATCGTTATGATAGAGAAATTGATATGGTTCAGAGATCTTCGTTCAAAAAATTACTGGAAGGCGATGCTGCTCCTAACAAGTTCATTTGCTGTGTGGCTGCGGTAAAAAAGGTAGGTTATTTCTTATTTCTTTTAGACTATCGAGTCAGCTGTGGCTGAAAGTGCTCAGAACTGGGAGCTCGACGATTCGTAATCTTTGGGTCCTTCGTTCCAGAAGTAATTGTGTCTGTAAACAACCTAGTAGAGGGGATGATTAGTCTATTAGAGCGACCCTGTCTTTTGGCTGGCTCGCAGGGTAACAATAAGCCTAGGTGTTGGTACGGCACAGGAGTATGGGCCTAAGTCCCTGAAATGAATCCAATATACCTAATCTACCCAAAAACATAGGATTTACTTTTTTTAAATTTTTATTTTTATTTTTTCGAAGGAAACTGGGAAAATCTAGAAAAAGACTAGCTTTGGAGGGTCCGCAGTCCTGAGCAGTGTGGGGTTTCATTCACTAAAACCCACTAACCCTTATCCTTGACCTAATCCACCCCGGAATCACTTGTTCAGCATTACTTCGGGCCCCCGAATTAAGAAACCCCACCAAGTGTCTTCTTGGGGCCACCGGGTTTTCTTCACCTGAGGATCTCGGGGGTCATCCAGCTTTTTTGACTTGAGGATTCGGACTGTAGGACGCAATCCTGTCCCAAGTTTTCTGGCTGGAGATCATCTTCTCAGTCACGTTGCTATACTTCCCTTTCTCTGATCCATCTGTGGTTGTGGGTTCAGCGTCGTCATTCGGCGCACTGCGGTACCAGCAATTGGCGGTGTCTGATGTCTCCCTCTTGTGAAGGTAAGCCCAGAAATAACCGTGGCCTGAGACCTGACAGGAAATCGTAATGTAGAAATCTACCTCTCCATGCCCCCTTTCCAGCCTTGGGCGCACTTCCATGGGATGAGCACAAGGTTCTACGTTCCCCTGCTATCTGGTTCCCACTCGAACTGCCACTTCCTAAGTGTTTCCTCTCTCTCTCGTCTTTTCTGATTTGGGGTGACTAGTAGGTCGATTGGGATGACCGTGGCAATGACCCCAAATACCTCCACAGCGGGAAGTGAGACCCTACAGTAAGCACTTTCTATATACAAGGCTCCCCTCCTCTCTTCTGATCGCAAGTGGTCTCGTATTTCTTGACTTGAAGGGCTTCAGCCCACACCTCTGCTCCATGTACTGCTTCGGCTGCTGTCATGACCATCCTCCTCTTCTTAGGAGATGGGCCGCCAAAGTTTGCCGTCAGTCTACTCAGGTTTGAGGTCACTGCCACTGCCGTTTCTCGTGCTGTTTTGACGTGTTCCCAAAAGGTCAACCTACAGTCTAGGGTTACCTTAAGTACCGCACCGAGTTGGACGAATACAGGATTTACATTAGATGTGATCGATTCAACGTGAGGTTTTCAAGGGGACAATATCGATGTTTTGTAATTTATAATTTTGGTGCTTTCTTCATTTGCTAATTTCCGACATTTTTTAAAGCACAAATGGTTGCACTTCTTAACAACAATGATTAAAACGGCGAGAGTGAGCACAAAGTGAATACCTACTGACAGTTTTATTTACTAACACAGAAGCCATAGGTCCCTGCTAGGCGAAACTAGTTGGGCATTAGATATTCAGACAAAGAGTCTTAATAGAGTCATAATTCTTCCCACCCCCCCCAGTCAAGGTCCTTGGAGAACATTGCTTTTATAGAAAGATTAACAGGAAGAACTCAACAATTCGCTGCAACCTACATAATTATATTATTATCCTGATATACCACGTTCGTCGTTTTCAGAACAGCCTTGACGAGGGCGAGTCTCTGTTGGAGTTGGAGCTTTCTGACGGTTGGTATAGCATTTGGACTGTCGTGGATTCTGAAATGGTCGAGCTCGTCAAGCGGGACGTCGTAGGAATCGGAACCAAATTGATTGTACACAGTGCGGAGCTGACCGGTTGCGAACAGGGATGTGATCCCCTGAATGTGAGTTGGTACTTGTACATAAATCCTTTTCTGGTGCGCTGCTTGCCTTTTATTCCCGTCTTCCACCAGTACAGGAGTAGTCATAATGCTGGTTTCATACAGGTCCCCAGTAGCGTCAAGTTGAAAATATCCACGAACTCAGTCAGGCGCGTCAAATGGTTTGCCAAAATGGGATTCACGCCCAACAGCAATCCGATTCCAGCCCTGCTATGTTCGGTTCTTCCCAATGGTGGTTTTATCGGACAAGTGACAGCTGTCGTTGCCAGGACGTACCCTGTCATTTACATGTGTAAAGATGGGGATGGGAAGACAGGTATGTTATTACACACCATGACTTTATTGAGCAAATTCGTTATTCCAGTATTAGTGGTAGATACCTACCTTGCGGCACCATCTAGTGAACAGTAGGGCAGTGTTGGGCATCAGCTAACTAAGTTACTAGCTAGCTAAGATTAGCTACTAATAGCTAAATTAGCTTGTAGCTATGTTTTTTAAGCTGTAACTAAATTAGCAATTAGCTGTTGAAGGACAGCTAAATTAGCTGTTACTTGAAATGTGCAGCTAATGACTTAGCTATAAAAAAAATTAGCTTTTGGTAGCAGCTAATAGCTGATAGCTATAGCTGTAGCTGTCAGCTAATATCTAACAGCTAACTTTTTCTTAAAAAATCGTATTTTTCCTCACAAACAGATAATAGTCAACAGTTGTAGTTTTAGCTGATAAGTAAAACGTAAAACTTGAAAACGTAAAACGTGTAAAACTTTAAAACGTTTTTTGATAGAATTTAATAATTTTGACTATTTTACCATTTTGAACAATTTCTGAATTTTTTGACCAAGACCAGTAAATTTCCTTTGGTAAAAGGTGAATTTGACATATATATGCACTACTGCTGGCCTCCCCTGAGTTTCTGGGGCTCCCTAGACTTCCCTTCTCTGGGACTTCTACTGATAGATTTTTCGGATTACCTGATCTAAAGCTATTAGCTATTAGCTGCCACCAACAGCTAGCTTTTCATAGTTGAAGTTATTAGCTTTACATTTTAACTAACAGCTAATTTAGCTGTCCCATAACAGCTAATAGGTAAAAATGTAGCTGTTAGTTAAGCTAAATTTCAGCTAATTTACCTTCAACTTTTAGCCATTAGCTATACCTAATTTTTGCCCATCACTGCAGTAGGTAAACTATGAAGGTACCTACTGTAACCAAGTTGGCTGTGCCATGGGCAAACGTCATTCCCACCATTGTCATCACCCTAAATCTGTATTTTCCGTTCGTTCAAACCACGTCTGTGCTGTCATTAACTCCAGTATTCCTATTTCCCGTTTCAGTTTTCAGAAACGAGCGATCTCAAGCGTTGTACAGAGAGCTGCAGGACAAAATGAAATCCGATAGAGCTGAACAAGTTTACGAGCAAGTTTGGAAAGAGGTAGTAGACATTCTCACACTATTATTTAAAAAAACACACACAAGAATTCACTAAATCAGGGGTTCTTAGACTTGGTCACTGCGTATCATTTCCTCTTTTTAGGTGGGTGTACCAGTACCTGATCTTATGATACTAGGTAGTATTAAAAGTTTGTCTTCATACAACATCGTAACTGATTTACAGAAGTTTAAATACTGATTTACTGTACTTAGGGTAAAAAGACATTATCAGTTTCATCAGTGCGTTTTCTTATTAATTTTAAACATTAATTTTCAACACTAATTTTCATTAAAAATATGATTTTATCCATGACTTTTTTTGCTTGTTCGCGTACCACCTGAAACGTCCTTCCGTACCACCAGGTACCCGTTCCACCATCCGGGAACCCCTGCTCTAGATAACCCTAGATAACTATATAACCTCATGGGAACTGGATTATTTGTAATTGAAAATGCTGAATGATAACACCCCTGCTAAATGTAGATATCCTGTATATTTTAGAATAGTCTTGTGTTTGAGACGATCACCACAACTGAGATGTGTCCCGTCAAAAGCGAACACCACTCGAATCAAAGTTTTCTTGAAGCATGGAAAACTTATTTGAAATCGAGTGCAATGCCTTTTCACAATGTGAAGATTTTTCCTTCTTCCTTTTCTTTGAAATCATACAGAAAGCTTTCAAACTTGACGAAAATAGTTTTTGAAAGTTTTGGGTCATGTTTGTTTTTGACCAGAACACTGGTGACATGTTTGGTTTTGATCGGGTCCTGTTGTGATTTGTTGGCTTTTGTCAGACCTACTCCGCATTATAATATTCTTCAGTTCTGAGCAGTCGAGTTTATCCTATCTCTTCTTCTCTTCCCTGGCGCTGCTGTCCTATAGAACCACAAATCCTACGTGGTGCTACGGTCCTATCCTATCTCTAACAGATGAATACCATACCATTCATTGGGTAGCAGTAGATTTACTCAAGTAAACATCATACTTGGGAACCAAATTCTTCCAGGGAAATCCTGTTAACTTCGCTATGTTCCTCCAGAAAGTGGGGGGGTTGGGGGCCTCAGACATTACGTGCTTCATAGACACAACTTCCGCGATGAATGTTGGAGCTCCGCCTCTTTTCTAGTGAGTCGTAGGTGAATGGGTTTTCGAATCGATAAAATTGTTCCAGACCGTCACCAACTCATCCCTCAACTCTTCCGTTAGCACACTGGAAGAATCACTTTGAAAACCGGGAACATTATTGGCAATATGTAAGAAATGATAGACTACAGTAAAATGAACACTTGTCGTTGGTTGATATTTGCCAGAAAGTGGACCTATTTGTTTTCGACCGGACGCTTCTCAGCTATTAACTATAACTAAGTACGCTGTGTATATAACTATACATTTATGTATATAACTATAACTATAACTAAGTACTCAGATCACGTCTCGTATTGGCGATGGGTGGAGGTATTTGAATTTGCCCCTCTGCACCATAGGCAAACACTCATTAAACATTTGTTCTCTTGGAGCGCTCTCCACCATTATGGATTTATCCATGTTTGTATTTATCCACGTATGTATGTATTTATCCAACCACCATTATTGTTTGAAAACATCCATGATTTATTGTATGAAAACGATTGTAAGTGTAGGTAATTATGTTTATGGATTGATAGGTCGAGTCAAAGTACCGCAAGACTGGAAAGAGTTTTTTGAAACTCTCCTCAAAAGAAATCCAGAATATCACTGATCCTGAACTGCTGTTCAATATTATGGATGGATCTGACGCAGAGTTTATGCAAGTGAGTGTCTGTCTTTTTACGTATTCGATAAGGATATCTTATGAATTGTGTGGGTTGATCAACATGTAAATGTTCCTAAGAGCTTAGCCCTTGTTAATATGAATTAATTACCTGCAGTCTTGTAAGTTTACAACTGAATGTAAATTTACAAATGACTGCGATCGATTCTGCTCTTCAGGTACAAACCCTTTTCAGAAGATCTTTCGTTTGAATATAATTATGCATAATATCATTTCATCATGTGTGCACCCTAATTATTAATGTGTTTCGTGTTTTAGAGCCTTCTTTCTGCTGACCAACTGAGACTGGTAATGCAATACAAAGATGAAACCATGGCGAAAATAAAGAACGACGTACAGAAAGTGTTGCAAGACAAGTTGTCTGAGTCAGAACCAACTTCTAAAGTCACCAAACTTCTAAAAGTAAGTTTCATAGTACCTAATGTTGGTAATTGTGGTATACAATATGTACTACTACCATACTTTATACTAGTAATAATCTCTTGGATATTAATTTATTGTTCAATAATTATTTTCCACTTCCTGCCATCTTGAACCTCAGGCGCTTCTGGTTTTGTTGATTTCAGGTCAGGCTGACGGATTTCTTTACAGACAAACACGCTTTGTTAACAATTTGGAGGCCGAGCGAAGAGGACTTATGCGTACTTCGTGAGGGGAAGGCTTTCGAATTCTTGAACTTGATGGCATCTGGTACGAGGTTCGTCGAGTTAGCACTTTTCTGTAAAATATCCTTAATTAATTATTTATTTGTCTGGTCTAGTAGGGATGGAACAGCGGAAGTAAAACATCGATGTTGTCGTCGATGGCACCATCGAACTAAAACATCGATGTCAGGAAAACATCGATGATTTTATCGAATGTCGATTTAAAAAAATTCATTTAAAACAATATTTATTAGCGTTACGTTGCACAACACCCCTCCCCTCTTTTTTACCTATCTGCTCCTGTATGAGCCATGTATTATTCAAGTTGATCCAACTAGAAATTTATAGGTACCTAGTTCAAAAACGAAAAATAAAAGTATTATTTAAGTGCCCAACCATTAGGGTGTTTGCCGGAAATCCCGTTTTACCCTACCTCTTTGGGTCACAATTTCTAGTTGCCTGGAATCGGGTTAAGCAAAGAATATTAGGTACCTACTACACTCACATTCATTATCTGATAAATCTTGTGGCCATCAACTGGGAACAAACATATGGACAGACAGATAAAAATTGTGATAATGATGCCAGTTGTTTACAATTTGTTGCTGTAAAGAAAAACGCTAATTTTGATTAATTTTCATTCTGATTAATCTGCAGAGATCCCCTATGACTTTATTAACATAAATTCCTCAAATAACCAGTAACTAAGAACAACCATTGAAATGGTTGGTAGAAGGCAGAGAGGTATAAAGATAGTGGCAGTCGTGGAGGAAGAAAGCTCCTTCTACCTCCATGTTGTACGAGTATATGTCAGTTGGTGAGACAATCTACCTGAAATGATAACCCGTCATGAAAATATGTCACTGAAAGGCATGATTTATAAAATTCAGCAAAAAACATTTAAAAATTCAAAAACAGTAAACGTGGATGTCCCGATAATTATAGGCCTAAACCATTGATGGTAAAAACATCGAACATCGAAGCAAAAACATGGATGTTTGAAAAATCGACATTGATATTCCATCCTTATTGAGAACTTGGTGCTAAATCTGGTGCTAGATCTTCCTTGTGATCGGATATTGCTAGACCGATATAGTTAGTCCCTTAGGGCGGAATTCATAGACACGGCCTAAGTGTGAGCATACACTCACACTCGCCTAAATGGAGGGTGACCCTCCACTCGGCAGTCCGTATTCGTAGTTGAGGGCAGTGGTTCACTCAGCACCCTCAGATTACGTGAGTGGGAATGTCCACTCGGGGAATGCTTAATTCGTTTTCCCCTTAAGTTGGTAGCCCTGATCGCACGTTGAGGGGACGTTTCCCCTGTGTAGGGGAGAAAGGGACGGGAAAATTCTCTCTCACATGCCCCACTGTCCCTGTAACAGTTGTGAAAGGTTGTTTGTTTACATTAGTTCTTTGTCGTTCTCTCCGAAATTTTGTTGTCATTCATTTTCTGCGAAAACCCCTCTCATGCTCAGGGCCAGCTGAGATTTTCACCCCTCATGAGTCATCGATTTCCGCCGCTCTAATGCAGAAGAAGAATGAGCAACGTGAACCACATACCGACATACCCCTTACGTATACATAAAAAAACACATTGATACGAACTGCACATCTAACTTACCGTTTTCATATTACCTATATTGCGCTATCCAGAAGGTATTGAATGGGAGTTAGGTGCCACAAACTCGTTCCACAAACCGATAAACACATAAATAATAGAAGAACATGCACTACCCACTTGATAATAAGAGGTCGCATAAAATCGCAGAGCAACGGGCGCTTTAGGCTCAGGAGACAAAGGCAATCCTCTCATCGAATTGCTTTGCACTCCTTCAGGGAATATGATAGGTAGCAACACCTCCAAGACGGTTTCCTCCCAGAAACGAAATCTCCGGCGGAATTGAACTGCATCATAATGTTCAAATGAGCTTTGGTCCCGGATGTACCTCTTTGGTGCTCTCCTCTGCCGCCGTTCCTCAAGGTAATGGTCGAATTCATCATCCCATTCGTCCATTTCGAATAATGAATCCATATTTAACAACGAATAACGAATAATAACACAATAACGAATAACAATTATAACGAATACCAATATCACCAATAACAATAATAACGAATAATGAATAATATAACACTGAACAAACGCGAGTCGTCCTGCTGTTATCAGAATGCAAGGTGGGAAGCACTTAAGTGACCTCTCGCCATCACTCAGGATTTTGCACTATTGAGCTGAGGGTGACCGTCAACTCAGCGCCATATTTGGTTTATGAAACCTATTGAGTGGGCCCTTAGAAAGCGCACTCGGGGCGCCCTCAAATCACAACCGTGAGTCACGCTGAGTGCATGGTTCCCCTTATTGATCAACTTAAGGGCAAGCTCACACTCAAATTATGTCTATGAATTCCGCTGAACTTGAATGTGAAAATATGATGGCAATGACCCTTGGTTTTCAGGGACAAAGTATTACAGTTATCAAGTACCCGACAGACGACGTACTCCTCCAATGAGATGCTCGAACCCTCGGAAGACTGCTGTAGGACGGTGACTCCTCTTAAGGTGGTGGACACACCAAGGTTTGCTCCCATTTTTGGTGAGATTGATGTTGTTGGAGTCATCGTTCTTGTTAAACTCCCGGAACAAACTCGGGGTGTAACAGTGGTGTATCTGTCTGATCTCGAGGGCCATTACTTGTCTATTACATTCTGGACCTCCTTGTCAGTAAGTTGAAACCGAAACTCAGTATATAGTTCATTTCTTGCTATTTATGGTGAAATCACACCAATGTTACACAGTTGCAGAGGCATTATCTGGAAGTGTGGAAAATTAGACTTAATACCTATTTTTTAAGCACGATTCCTTTAAACATGACAAGGACTTCGCATTCTTCAAATCTGGGCATACATGGTCACGCCATACGGATGGCGTCCAAATGGAGCGATGGGGAAAAGGTTGGGTCACGCATGATTGCTCCATACCAGTTGTCTCTTGCAGTCGTATTCATGCTGTTTGGTGTGCTTTGCAATATGTGTAGTTGTGGGTGCCCAAAGAAGAAGAAGGCCAGAAAAAGACACCGAAACGAGTTCACTCACTCCATTTGGTGAAAGAACTTGCTCTGGCACCTACAGACTGCATTTCTCGTCACTTTGTTGTGGTTTTCTGGCACGGCTATGGGTTGATGAATTACTGTAAGCAAGACAGTTCTCTACAGGGTGTTCACACTTAAGACTGTTAACCTTCTAGGGATCGATTCTGCAGCTAATTTGCAACAAAAAGTTCCTCTTGAAAATTTTTCGAAAACCCCTTTATTTTTCGAGTTTTTTAACTATTAAGATTTTTTTCGTGTTTTCAACCGCGTCTCAGTAAAACGGCCATAACTCCCTCAATTTTTGGAGTAAACAAAAAATTGAGGACACCTTTGGAAAGAGCGTTAAATTTCCCATCTCCCTGAGGTATTTGGATTTTTTTACAGTAGGTCAAATAGGCGAAATAATGGACTAAACACGAGAATTTCTCACTTTTTTAATATTATTGTTTTTTTATGGTGCGTTACGTATTGAAACAAAATGGTAAAAAACCGTACAAATAAGATCGTCGAGAGATGGTTAGGGATGGTTAGAGCTGGCTGTACAAGGATAGAGACAAGATTGTCGAGAGATGGTTAGGGATGGTTAGAGCTGGCTGTATAAGGATAAAGACAAGATCGTCGAGTGATGGTTAGGGACGGTTAGAGCTGGCTGTACAAGGATACAGACAAGAACGTCGAGAGATGGTTAGGGATGGTTAGAGCTAGCTGTACAAGGATGGAGACAAGATCGTCGAGAGATGGTTAGGGATAGCACTGGATGGCACTGGCTATCGACGGCGGGATCAACCTTGCAAGCACCTACTAGGGACAGGGTCTTCAAGGAAATTGGTGAACTCGCTGTTCAGCAATTGTAAAAAGTCTGTAAACACAATCGTGCATTAGCTTAGTAGTTCATGAACAAGGACACTACATTTAGCATATAAGTAGGGAAGTTGAGCCAGTCATGAAAATTAAATTAAAACCAACTTTCCCCATTCATACGGTCCGGTAAAATAACAGGGCCAATGAGCTGGCGCCCAAGCAGACATTGGCCCGGAATTCATATTGGTGACTCCTTACCACTGTAGCATGGGGATTTTCGTCAGCCCATCTGTGAGTAAGCTTTTTTTTTGCTTTTTTCAAATTAATCCATTCTAGTGTATTTTATTGAAGTTGGGCTTTGAACTGGCGCCTCCGACAATTATCCAAGAAGGTGGGTATGTACCTATCTAATCCAGATTGATGCAAAAACTTACATGAGGCTATTGTGGAAATTGAAAATTCCCGCTCGCGTGAAAGTAGCCTCGTCCGTCCAAATTACTTGGGACGATAAACCCTGTCCTTGATTAACAAACCATTGAGCGAATTGCATTCGCGGTATAGTGTCACGAGGCAAGAGGCTTTGTACCAGCATCAGGTGAAATGGATGGAGGTTGTGGCGACGGAGGATTAGATGGACCAATGAGGGCGCAACTCCAACCCGATTGCCAACTCGCCGAACACTAGTTGATGGGTCCTGTTTTCATTTTCATTTCAGTTTCGTTTAGTTCGTTCAGTTTCATTTAGTTTTCATTTTCATTTAGTTACCTACATATCTCACATAACATCAAAAAGGGTCGTTCCATAAGTAAGTTCCACCTATTTTTAAAAATGAAAAAAAAAAAAAATTATTTATCCCAAGGATCAACCTTCTTTTTCCACAAAGTCTCCCCCCGACATCACATTTTTTGTATCGATCTCGTAGATGTCTTAGTCTCTCAGCAACCACAGCATTTTTAAACATTTTAATTACCTTTGCACTTTTCGATTTTAAAAAATAAGTGCAACTTAGATAGGTACTTTTGAGACGAGCCTTAGAAATTGTTATTAGTTAAAAGTTAGTAATATAGGTAGAAATACAATAGGTGAAAAACCTGTACCTGTTAAAAAATGTCCATGATTTGTTGATATCTGGGATTGGCGTTTTCCACCCTGTCCCTAGTAGGTGCTGGCACGGTTGATCCCGCCGTCGATAGCCGGTGGAAAACGGCTTGTATCGTCTGGGGATTCGGAACTGGACGATCAGGAAATCTTTCTGCGAACTCCCTGGATGCGTTCCCACGGTGGGCACCGAATAAAAACACGATATTGACATAATCCTGCATTGTGTAATGCGGAGGCATGTTGAGAGTTGAAAGAGAAGAAAGGTAATGTGTGAAAATATTCGATAAACAACATTCCGAGATAGCTCAGGAACAGGAATCGTCTTGCAAACCTTTTTAACGCAGATCCCAAACAGGGCTTAAGGGGGGGGGGGGGGGGGAGGGGGCCTTAGGGTCAACGGGTCAATCTCAACGTTCGGAAACCCAGTTTTGAGACGGTCCGTGGAGGATGGAGAGTGTCACCATTGCATTCAGCGTGAAAAATTACGAGGGAACGATAATAAACCCATCCTGACTTGATCTGATGGTGTTGAACCCCAAAAAACAGGGTTTTCAACGAAAAATCCCGTTTTTTTTTTGCATTCAAACGTCGTTTTCTCCTCTAATTAGCAGAGTAAAATCAAAATTGATTATACCGTTGGAAAGCTGAGATTTTGGGCAAGTTTTTCCTGTAACGCGTACGGTTTTTTACCATTTTGTTTCAATACGTAACGCACCATAAAAAACAGTAATTTTTAAAAAAGTGAGAAATTCTCGTGTTTAGTCCATTATTTCGCCTACTTGACCTACTGTAAAAAAATCCAAATACCTCAGGGAGATGGGAAATTTAACGCTCTTTCCAACGGTGTCCTCAATTTTTTGTTTACTCCAAAAATTAAGGGAGTTATGGCCGTTTTACTGAGACGCGGTTGAAAACACGAAAAAAATCTTAATAGTTAAAAAACTCGAAAAATAAAGGGGTTTTCGAAAAATTTTCAAGAGGAACTTTTTGTTGCAAATTAGCTGCAGAATCGATCCCTAGAAGCTTAACAGTCTTAAGTGTGAACACCCTGGATATTCATCAGTCACCTCGAGAACCAAGCCTCGTCAACCGATCGAAAATCCAGTCGAGCCTGTCACTCCTCTTTTTTTCCCCACCCATAGTATGATTATGGAGTGAAATCTCGCCATTTGGACGTATGGAATGACTATGTATGCCCAGCTTAAGGGAGGTGCAAAACTAGAATCGATCACAGTAATCATCTGTGGTCTGACCCTGGAAGGAAAATTGCAGCTATATCTTCCTGCCTCCTTCTCTGTTACCACTAACGACTACATCAGAGTTGGGTAGTTGTTATTATATGCAACATAATTTCTTTGTGTTTTGCTCAACAGGTGTTTGGATGTGAAGACTTGATGACAGAAGGATCCATTATAAGCTGCAGTAATCTTCAGTGGAGGTCAGTTTCCAGTCAGAGGAAGATTCCATCTGTTTTTGCTTCAGAAATCACTTCGTTCTCCCTGAACCCAAAGGAAAGCCATCTTCATCAAGGAGTTGCAGAATTGAAAGCAAAACTCGCTGATAAGGTTAATTTAGCTTTGATTGGAATATATGTAGGAGAATGGTTACTGGATAGGTAGGGTTGTAATTATTATTGTTTTGTTGCGGTAGCATTGTCACAACAGTGAGACAGTGTGGTAGTGTCCTTGATTAGCCTGACTGCATGCTGACAGTTAAGTGACAGTCAGTTGGGAAAATGATGGATGTAGAATTGGTTGGCGCAGTAGGAATCAGAACTAGGTTTTCCCATCTGTTACAGTTGATTAGGTACGACAGTTGTCCTTTGTCAAGAGGTATACATGTGGCAGTTAACGTCGTGACAGTGACAGCTGCTGTCAGCTACCATATCAAACCTGATAGTTCGACAGCAGTGTAACGACAGCAAATGCTGTCATACAGTAAACCATGGCAGTGCCTACAACTGTCACAGTAGTGATAGTAAACTGCCACCGTGTGAGCTTAAGTCCAGTGATATATAAATCTCATCAGAAAATTCTGTAAATGGTTGTGAAAGATCTGCTGTGGTTAGAGGTATGTTGATGGCAGATGAGGATTAATCCTGTTATTGAATATTATGCCAAGTGGTAAACCATAATAACTATAACAAAACCGACCATCTTTAGCAGCCTTTATCTGCCCTCCACTTTCTCCACATGACTTAAACCAACCTTTAACTAATCCCATCGATAAATGTAGACATCTTATGAATTCCCTCTGTGTCCAGGTGATGGTCCGTACAATGTAGTGATGACGGATTCCACTGGGAGATAGGTTTGGTTCAGTCATTCTGATTTCGACTACATCATTCACACGTTACAGGAAGTCGGGGAGTTGGTGACCAGTGCTCGAAGTGACATCCTTCAAATGACAGGTTGCAGAGACCTCATGTCATCCCCCGTCCCCTCGTCACCTACGAGTTCATGTCGGGGTACACCTGCACACAAGAAACTCAAGCTGATGAGCCGTGTCGGAGATGACGCTCCACCCCTGAGCCCGATCCCGCTAACCGTTACAACGCGTCATGTATTTCAAAACTTCAAGTCTCCCTGCCAGAATCCTTTGAGGCGTGGTAAGTCCAAAACAAGTTGAACTACGAGGCTAAGTCATCACTCACCAGTTACCCACCAACCACCAAAAAAATCGTCCAGTTGGCGATCTATATTTTGTTACCAGTAAAGCCATGATGTACACAATAATCTGTAAGAGCTAATTACTTAGGTAGCAATGTACATACTTATTGTGCTTATTTTTTATAAAGGAAATGTTAATGATGAGTGTAATATATTGTGCAGTTTCCGTTTGATTTGTCACACTCAAATTAAATACATTGCTAATTATAATAACTCGAACAAGTCTGTGATTTCAAGGACTGTGGTCTAGAAATAAAATACTTTGTTGTTGGTAACAGTGGTCTTGCTTTTGTGATTTTTGTTATTTTTGCACCATGGCTAAATTAATCTCCTGTGCAACTATCTTGCAACTGTGAAACATTGTGCAAAGCATGGATTGATATGGAGGGGTCTTCATGTTCTGAGGGTTTTGTAAATCGAGATTTCATTAAAGAAGTAAGTTACGTTTGCACCACTGAAAGAACATTAGGCTGAAAATTCACTATACTTACACATTTGCACCAGTCGCACCTCGGAATTTTCTGTTTGCTCAGTAGTGATGGGTCGACTATCCCAAAAATTTTGTAGGCCCCGGAAGCCACTCCTCCAGTGGTATGGGCATCCACCAGCGTCAGCTCCAAAGACAATGAATGGACCTGAATCATAGGCGTTTGAAAGACCAGTTTAGTTCCCCCACCCATCAGTTCACGTGACATACCTTGAAATTGGCTTCAGATGAAGTGTCACAAAACAAACTCGATTTCATAAAGCCATGTGTGATTATAATCAGCTGTTCCCTATCAGTGATATCTGGGCTGGATGTGTACAGTAGGGAAGGGCGTTTCAGTTACTTTTGCATAACACTAATAACTGTTATTTTTCAAAAAGTAACAGTTTAAAACAACATTTACCAAATAGTGGTTGCTCAAAATTAAATAGCACGGAGGAATGCAAGAAACTGAATTATTTGGTTAGGTTATTTGGTTTCAGGACTCAACAGGTGAAACCTTGAAACACAACGAACAGATAACTGTTACAAGGGTTAACAAAAAATTCCCTAGCTGTTAGGATCTGTATTTCCATTGTGTCTTAATTGTAGCTATTACTGTAGACTTGAGTAGTGACTACGTTAATTTTTTTTCATTAACCACTAATTCGTAACAGTTACGCGTTATTCTACCCACCCTTAGTATGCAGGAGTCTGGAACCTTGGGGGCCTTACTGTGAACGAACGGTTGGGCCAACAGTTTCAACAAATCCTAAGATTTGGAAGCAATTTAAAAAGTCATAAAAACATACCTTTCCATCGAAAGCTTTTGAGCTATGGTGTTCTGAATGGTTGGATGAATTTTAGTGCAGTGTTTTGCAATGCTTGGATTTGGCCCAGGAAGCTTTGTGATTTGTCATGTCATTTCCTGAATTCCCATTTCTTTGTAAATCGGTCATCCCTAGAGATGGCAGCGTCCTGGCAAAGGCTTTTCCTTGTATTTCGTAAATAGGTAAATCCATCAGCCTAAACATGTGCCTTGCTTTTCATCTAACAATCACTTGGACTGTTGTCCAGTGGATATCACCGTTTCATTAGTGACGATATTCAGAATATTTGGAAAGTGAGGAGTGCAATTCAGTTTAATATGGCCTACATGCCACGAAATAGAATGTGGAAATGGCGGAATGCGTCAAAAGCTAGTGCACGGATAATAAAAGAAGAATAATCAACAGGCTTAATATTCCAGCTTCATGTTACAATCCACAAAAAACTAAGTACGTTTATAATGAAGTGGCATAAATTTTGGAAAACCACAAACGAAATGTGAATATTGTTTGGATGTAATGTGGAAAAGTGAACCAATGGGATTTTGTTGCAGCATTGGAAAGGTACAACGGTCTGCATTAGCAGGTCCACCGGCACCCCTTTCGAATCTTACTGGGACAGACTCTCACAGTGATTTATTTTTTTAGTAAGATCAGATCCTGCAGTAATGCCTTGACAGTAACATGTAGCAGCTGTAATGAAATTCGTGAGGGAAGTATGTGTCCCAACATTAATCACTTGCTTTCTCCACCCGGTGGGCGGGTAAGTTTGCTAGTAATAGTATAAAACCAGGTTAATTGCACTGATTCTTGAAATGTCCCTTTTATTTACAGTCATTCGCATTTTCCGAATCATTCACGTTTCTCGAGCTATGAATGGCCCCTGGTTCTATTGATTCACCCGTTCCCAATGAATCGGTTGTCCGAAGCGTCAGTCCGTGCCGTTAGATTGTCGTCATCACCGTCGTAAGTTTGGTCGTCATCGTGCGAGTCCTGCGGCTCTTTGTTGACGTTGAGGCCGTCGTCAGCTGGCGATGCCACTTGTTTGGCCTCCCATTCCCATTTCCGGTAGCCGAACGACTGAACTGATCTCGGGTCTCTGTTGTGCATGTGGATTGCTTCCACTAACGTACTGGTCACATCTTGCGGTGTCGGCTTTGCCTGGAACAGCATATGCACCCCCCCGTGATGATAATCTCGGGGCTCCTCCAATTGCATTCAGTTATCTAGTTTTTGGCAGCTTTAATTGACTTCAACATTTTAAAACTTGATAACTTATTCAGTAGCTACAAAACAAGGATAACATTTGTTGGCATATAATTTATGATCGACCGGTTAAGAGGCGAACCTGCTCATTTAGGCCAACTTGTTCTGCGTCAACCCTATAAGGTTCTATATCTTGAAGTTATTCCTGCCTAGTTATACCTACTTAGTGGTAGCACAAACCAAAACTTGTGGTCTTCACAATGAAATCTGATGCACTTGCGCAGATAACCACAGTGAGGAACTTTCATAATCTTTTTTTTTTTTTTAAATATTCAAAACTCTTGGAAAAATGGTAGTATGAAGTCCGTTTTCAAAGCCAAGCGATATTTTTCAACTGAGGGTGACTAAAAGCAAAAATGCGCAACGAGAGTGTTACGTTGGACACCTGGCGACGAAAAATTGTTAAGACACCCAGGCGGAGAAGCCCCTCGTTCGAGTTGTACTTAGACACTGTGACAGAGTGTAACAGTGGGAGTGGACCCTTGAGAGTTCCCCTCCTAGACCAGTGAGATTATCACCGGTTAAGAAGGGGTATCCATTAGGCTTCCCCAAACCGATCCCGTCTCCACCGGAAGAAAAAATGTATCGAGAACAGCCCACACCGTTACACTCCTCCCAAATGACATACTTCAGGGTAGCAGAAGTATGAGAGGGAAAAGGGGAATGAAAAGTAGTATGAAGTTCTGGTTCAGGAAAAGATGTCTGAACGACTTCAAGGTGACTAACCACCATCGTAATGGTACTACCTCTGTAATATTTTACTGGTGGAGAACAAAGCTCCTACATGCGAGTATTGCGGATAATGTTGTCAGAGGTTGTTGTCCAGTGAATTGTGCTCATCTGGGCAACTTCTAGGTGATCAACCTCCATCGTTGGGATGGAACAACTATTGGGACTTGTCAATTGGGACATGGCATCAATCACCTTCTAATGAGCTCAGTATATTTTAATTATACTGACACTAGGGGGTGGGGTGGGGGGGGGGGCATAGTATTTGTTATCAAAGGGACAGGTTGTTAGTAAAGGAATCCTTCTAGGAAACCTTTGGGCTTATCCTTCTGGTAAGCCCACAAAAAGTGGATGGAGTATGGTGAAGTGCTCAGCACATACTACCAAAGGAGCGGACCCTCGAGAGACCCCCTCCTAGACCAGCGAGATTATCACCGGTTAAGAAGGGATATCGATTAGGCTTCCCCAAACCGAACCGAAGAAAAAATGTATCGAGAACAGCCCACACTGTTACAACACCCAGACCGTGGGAGCGGTACGTTAGACACCCAGGACTCAACCCTTCAACAGAAAGATCAAAGTGGACGACATCTCCCTTCTCACTTACAGACAGGCCCGTAGAGGGGGGGGGGGGGGGACTGGGGACATTACCCTCAGGCCCAGCCTTTGTAGGTGGGCCCGGATTTTGGGAAACAAAATTCTTGAAGAAATTAAATTTTAAAAAGTCTAAGGGGAGAGGGAATATGAAAATAGACGACAAATCAGTTGGTGACTGTTCTGAAAACACTGTGAAGTGTTTTGTGAGTAATCTGCTAGTGTACCAAGAAAACAAGTTACTTAGCAGTAGAAGTTCCACTAACTTCTTTCCCCTCCACCTTCCCCACTATTTTCTTTTCTTTGCATGCGCTTTCCCTTTTTCACCAACCAGTAAGGTTACCTACAAACTGATAACCACCAAGTAACCCAACCCATTTCTATCATAGGCATTATTGATGATCTATGCGAACGACCTGTAGGAAGGAAAGGCAAAACCATAGACCTTGACAAGAAGATCTTCAAGGTCTAAGAACATAACCTAATCGAAATGAATAACAGCTGTGACAAACACTGGGTGGGGCCCCGACCGATTACAGAGAAACAAACTGCAATGGTTTCAGGTTATGAGGAAGGTAAACGAAAGGTTTTCCTGGGCAGTGATTCACACAGATTTCGCGTGATTTACATTTCTAGTGCAAGAAAATGTGATTCAAAGTGCCTGTGTATTCTTGTTTGTGCAATCGTTCAAATAAGGCATGAGCTAATTTTAAGGTCATTCGAAGTTTTAAAAGCTCTTTTGCTTCATTTTACTTTTGTTTTGGAATTGAATATATATACCTACCTCATTATATAAATCTGTGAGAACTTGATCATTCCTCATTTTCTGCAATCCATCCTCCTTCCACTGATTCCCCCCCCCCCCCCCCCTCATAAATGGCTTATTTATGTTAGGTATATGGTTATGGAGGTTTTTGGGTGTTTTAGGAACTTGCTAAGAAGTGAACAAAAATTGAGTAGGTAAGCTGTTAACAAGTTAAGAAACTTTTTTCTTTTTTTTTTGGGCCTGGAAGCTTTCTGCCCCCAGGCCCAGATTTTCTCTCCACGGCCCTGCTTACAGACTTCTGCATGTCAGATTCAGGGTTACGTATCGATCTGAATTCCATGAGTAGGTGTGATTTGAAATGTGTGGTTTTATGATAATCTTTAATTGATAATAATTATAATCATGATAATCTCAGATAGCATTTGCAGTGATATGCCTTTCTGCCTGAGCAAACCCGCTGTAACTCCCCACATTTCAAAGTTTTTTGGAACATGAATTTAAACCCTTCATAGAAAAAAACATCACAAGGGGGGCTCTCTCATTCACTCCCTCTCCAATGGGATTGTACTTTCACTAACCGCTGGGTGTCTAAACTTATTGCGCCCAATTGTCAGGTGTATTGACATCTGGCTGGCTGTTGGCCCAAGGAGGCGGAGGGAAGCTTCGGAGGCAAAGGTTCTCAATGCTGCCAACAACCCAACATTAGAAATGGCAAGCCTTACTGGCAACCTTCAAGAAACTTTGGTGTGACTTTTCGTTAACCTCCCCTCAGTTTACTGAGACATGTTTTTTAAATGTATTTATCAATTGTCAGTTATCAATATTAATTCACCTGACGTTGTGTGGGATGGTGAGTCACGACGGAGGGACTATCTTGATGATAAAAATATTTTTCTCAAAAAATACAGGGTCAAATCGATTTTATAGGGGTAAAAAAGGGAAACATGCTAAAATCACGAAAAAATGATATAATTTTACGAAAAGTGGGGTGAGTTCTCGCTTTATTATCTTTTACACAACAGTGCGAATATTTCTTTGAAAATTCGCTCTTATAGCCATGCCGCATTACTGAACTGTTGAATATTTTTTCATTTCATCAAGTAAATACAATACCTAATATTGTTCTTTCAAGTAAATGTTTCTTCTATAAAGAATAATGTTTGGTAATTTTCACTTGCCCAACTCGAAAAAACGAAAAAAAGTACCTACTTATTCGAGTATTATTTATCAGTAACTAAAGAATATATTCTGGTATCGCTAGTCAGTACGAGCGTGGGATAGGTCGATTCTTTCAGAGGTGACCATAATGCTGCGTTACATACACACGAAAATATTGTTTCAGTCAGAAGTATGTAAGTTCCTATCCAGCGTAGACATCAAAAACTTTCCAAGTAGCAAGAGCAAAATTTTGCCGAATTTAATTAAAAACTGATAGATGGTGAGGCGTAATGCCAGAAGCTTTTTGCCTGCTGCTAGGCTCCAATTTTCCCTGTTAGTTTAAACGAAGTCACTCCCAAATCTTCTTGAATATCTTGGGGAAAACAGTTAAAAAATATCAAAATACTCAGAAAACATGTTTGTGTGTACGTAATTTAAAATAAATAAATAAAATGACTAATTGTGACTAAGGAAGAGTGTGCGGGGTAAATGTGCAGTGATTTCATTGAACGGAAGTACGATTATACATGATAGAGAATCCGTATATAAGTTGCAGCTTTTTCCGAGAAGCACGTACTCGAAAAACGTCTTCGATCCAAGACCTCCTTCTGGCCTGGTAAGTGGATTGTGTTTATCTACTGAGCATACTATCTAACTAGATACTGACTATAATAATCTAACTAGAATTACAATATTAATAGAATTTATTTATTAAACAGTTCCGCTCAGCTCATGTTGACTCGTAAGTAGACTTATTCCTTCATTTTTATCATATATTATGTAGACGTGAGGTAAATTTCTGTGCGGAATATCTATGATTTTAGTTAGGAGTACCTGTCTAATTTGGTCTGCTGTAATAAGCTGAAGAAATAATGGACCACAGAGTATAAGTACAATAAAGCGTTATTATTATTATTGTTGTTAAGATACTGTGTACGGTAAACGTGCCGCCACAAGTTATAAAATTATAACATGTACTTAAACGTATTTAGTACAAAACGTTTAGTACAGTACGTATAATAGTTTACTGCTATTTATAATACATTATAGTAAACGTATTTAGGAAGGTATTCCTACTTCGCGTTCTTCTATTTATATATCGGTGGTACAAACTCAAAGGTATTTATCTTCATTCGTGTTCAGCAGCAAATTACAACCGGTGCTATGATAGGTGTTTTCCGAGTGCCATTATTCTCTTTTTAAATGTGTTACGCCTTATAATTTGCGTTGAAATGTATTATTATTTTAATAATTAATCGCCCTATCAGTGTAGATCAGCGATCTTGATGAACCTGGGCGTTTAGTGGCTAATTATGAATTGCGATGATTATATCTTTATAGACACGGCGCTGAGTTTATTGAAACGTACAACTAAATTTTATTCACTCTTTGAAAAAAAATTTATCATCCTAATAGAAAGTATTTGAGTTGAGTTACGGCGTTTAAAAATTCCAACTTCTATTTGGTTGGAATAAAACACGTTGGCCAAAATCAACGAGGTGTAGGAAATTGCTTACCTACTATTTTCATTTCGATCATTTAGGTCAACTCTCAGCAATCTCTTATCTTTTTTTGGGCATTTTTGAACAACAAGCAACTACAGCAAACGCCAGGAAATTCAAAGATGAGGAGTAAAAGTTCGCATCTCGATTAGGTACAAAGTTAGGCGTGTAATATCTGAATATGTGCCTACCAACATTCATATTGGACGAGACCACAAAATGCGTCCTCTTTCCAAAAACGCCGCAAAGTCCTTGTCACATGGGTTTATTATTCTACTGGACATACCTACAGAAATGCTGGCTGTTCATTTATTGTTACTTTCATGTAAAATAATTGAAATAGCTATTTCTGGTGGTTTCCACCAATTTTGGCCCCCAAAACTTGAATTAGGTGCGCTCCCTTTTTTTTCAAATTATCTTTGATCATTGGTAGTGCAAATTAATCGTCTTGATCCACGTGTTGAACTTTTCCTAGTGTTATTCTACAAATTGATGGTGATTTCAGAGATTTCGCAGGTTTTTGACTCATAAAAAATCAATCTTGGGAGCTGAACATCTGGTACAACCTCAATTTTCCACTCCTTGGTCAAAATCGACTTCATATTCGGTCTTCTCGTCCACAAAAACATGGAAAACGATACCTCAAAAGCTCATTTTACTAACATGTTACTAAAAAACAAAAGTACCTATTTTTATACATATTTTCACTCATAACACCCCTGGGTATATTCCGATCGGGCTGAAAAGTTTCGGGACACAACTAGGGCCCAAATGGAGCATGTGTGCGAAAGAACGAATTTTTTAGACCGAAAATGAGGCCGGTACACGTGATACGGCGTACGGCGGACGGACATTGCATTTTTGGAATCTACGCACCTTGAAACGGAAAAGAAAAAATTTTGAGGAGGTGTTATAAAAATTTTTTGCTGAGCGAATACATAGGTGTATTATTCACAGAATAATAAACCAAAATGAGCCAGACAGGCCGTTTTGGATGAGGGAACTCCGGAAGGTTTATCATTATTGCGGAAACGCCCTAAACTCTGCCTACCTCGACTTTACTGTGCACCTACTTGTTCGTACAATATTAACGAGTTGACCAAACACAAACAGTTGAACCAACCACTGATGATTAGTAAGCGGCCTGTTTACACAACCTCACGTGCTCGAACAAAAATCCAACTTACATCCCGTCGCATTCTGGAGTACCAGGGCGACTGGACAAAGAGCTGGGGATCATCGAAGAAAAATTTCACGCTCCAAGCTGGTCCTTCGAACTTGGTACCCCGGTATGCGTGAGGTCCCAGCTCGCATGTCCCTCTTGAGCTCCGCTTTTCTTCGTCTTCTTCTTCTTCGTCACAAGCGTATTCCTGTGCGAAAATGTGTAACGGGTCATAAGCCGGATGGGATTATCCACGTACTACGCTTGTAATAAATTTTGTAGCTTTTCCAAGTTAAAACTGACTTGATCACCCTTTTCAAAATCATTAACAACTTGTTAGATTGTCCGGACATTTTAAATTCTTTGAATTTTCACATCCCTTATTTTTGTAGTAGATTCCCCAAACTTTTCAATATTCCTTTCCAGTCAACCAAATTATTTAAAAAAACTCTCCAGTATCCCGCATGCAACGTTCTGCTAATTTGTTAAATTGTCCTGATCTAGATTTCTCCTTATCCTTTTCTAAATTTAAATCTTTTTTGAGGGGATCGCTTGACACTTATGCTTGATCCATTATCCTTTTTGCATATTCATTGCTGTTCTCTGTATTTAGCATCTACCTAGTTTATTTGTGTAGGGAATTTTAACTGTATTATCCTATCTTTAATTATTGTATGTAAAATAGGTTCTACCCGTAAATTAAAAAAAAATTAAATAAAAATAAAAATAAACATTTTCCAAATTGAATGAAACATTTTCCAAACAGGTTGAAACATTTAACAAATTCAAATAAACATTTTCCAAATGGAAATAAACAATTTACAAATAGAAATAAACATCTCCCCTATGCTCAATCCGGCAGAACATGCCTTCTCTGAAATAAAATCCGTGGAATGGGCATTTTCACCTGTTTTATTTTTATTTTCTTAAATAAAATATCTCTGCGAGTGCTTTCCGAAAAGGTGCTGCATGAGGGGATGATCGAAAGTGGGCGATAGGTAAACTAGTGGAAAGAAAGCTAAATGACTTGAATGGCGTCCGCCTGGGGGGAACCCGTTTCTATCTGTTTCTTGCCTAAGCTACAAGGAGTTTGGAGATGACAATTGGCTATGGGGGGTATTCAGGGGTGCTAAATCCGATTCTGAGATCAAAAATAAAAAATGCCTACCCATCCTAAGCAAAATTTCGTTTTGCCATAATTTCAGGGGGCAACTCAGATTTCGGTCGATTTCTTGTCGGATCCATAGGGAAAGATGGATTGAAAGTGCTGTGGTTGTTTTTTGTTTTTGGATCAGGGAGTTGAGGAAAACCCATTGTGTGATCCCCAACCAACGGTTATACCAACTCCATCCCGCGACAATTAAGTCATTAAAAAACATCCCTAACTTCTCGTTGCTCAAAACCATTTCACACCAAACCTCCGAAATAGGCACCAACACAAGAATATGACTGCCTGATTTCAGTACCTACTTCGGTAGCATTTGTTTCCACATCATTGTAAAATTGCTACGCGAACATTTTTTCACTTCTATCGTAATCTCTAATTATTGTAAGACTATAGGAGTAATGTTCTATTATTCCGATAAGGAACTGACGATATGACCTATACTTACCGGTACATTCAACCGGTTTTCCCATGACTCAAAACGCAGGTGTCTTCACTTACAAACATCCTCACCCGACTTCTGTGACTTTCGCGAAATCAGGCGTAATACCAGTCAGAGATGAAATATAAGTAGGTATGGTGAATTCACCGCACCTATTGATAGGTAGCTGTAGAAGTAGGTAACTTGAGCTGAGTTCAAGCCGAGTCATCAACCATCAATCATTTCGCGAGAATAAATGTTAAGTTGGAACGAGTTATGTTGCGAGTTTGAGTTATGTTGTCATTTATTTCTAGTTATTCACTTAGGGGGAAAAAATTAGGAAAAATATCCTCTACGTTTGAAAAAATGTTATTGTCAAAAGTGGTATCGCTCATCACACATAATGTCATTGTGAATAAGTATGCTCTCCTTTTGTAGCGTAGCTCTCTTCGGTGCCTATGTGTAAGCTAGGGGCCCTTGAATGTGTTTAAATTTTCGTCATCCTATAGACTTCTGCAACATACAGTCTGCAGAAAATTGCATATGCTTGGGGACGTACCTAAAAGTGATTACCTACCACATGGAAAATTGCTTACCAGCCATAAAAACGCTGCAAATGATTACACAACGGTTTATTATTTACCTGCATATATGCCCCTTCTGTGTAGATCATTGTTTTCTGTGGTCAATACCTACACTCGTGCTCCTGCCAGGAAAGCCCTAGATCGAGTACTGGAGCCGACCCAGGAAATACAGTTTCTTAAAAATGCGCAGGATTCAAAAAGTCAATAATTAATTATTTTTTGTTATTCATGAAGCATAGCGTTTGTTCAAGTTACAAAAGTACCTTGTCAACATCATTATTCAAATGAAATAATTCACAGAACAACCAGCTCGATTTCATATAGCCGTCCGTAACTAATTATAGTCAGGTGTTCCCTAGCAATCATATCTGGGCCGGATTTATACCGTCTCGTTCACGATCATGTAGAAGCTTTTCGATGCAAACGAGCGGTTGGACGTACAGTGCTCCGGGTGGTCTCAAAAAATTCTTAAATTCGAGATCAATTTAAAAACTTGAAAGAAACCGTACCCTTCTATTGAAAGTTTCGAGCTACGACGTTCGGGAAATTTCAACCCCTATTTTTCACCCCTTAGAGATGACTGAAAGTAACGCCGAGCTTCGAGGACCAGCTAGACCCCAAATGGGCCCTACAAACCAAGTTTCATTAATTTTGGTTCATGGTAACAAAGGGAAGTGCGAATACGGCGGGCGGGCAGAAATTTATCTATTCCATTTTCAGATTCTACGTACCTTGAAACGGAAACCATCAAATTTTGAGGGTGTTAAACTTTTTTTTTTCATGTTAGATTCCGAAGGTTCATTATTGAAAATAATAAACCAAAATTAATAATTTTGTCGAACCGAAGGTTGGTGGCACTGGTATTAACATAGCTGTACGAGGTACCCAATCGATGCATCCCTTTCGAATCTCGAATAAAAGCGAAATGTTTCTTCCAAATTACGCTGGTCTTCTGGAAACTTACCGTTTTGTAATATGTCCACTTCTTAACTGAAGATGCGGATTTCACTGCAAACGTCATCAGAGCGAATAACGCCCAAAATTTTAACATTTCTCTGCATATTTATCCATAAGATTACCCTCTTCTAATTCATCCTTTGATTTTTCCCATGCCGCTTTTGAAAATCGATGTCACTTTTTGTCACCTTCGTATCAACCGTCAACCATTTCACTTTTTGCTATTATAAATCTAAAAATTACGTGCTTTTTGTTTGCGCAGTCGATGATTACATTCACCGCCGATGATCGTACCATATGTTTATCCATGATTATAATTAGAGTACCTATCCTAAACCAAGGAACCGAATAAACAGCACCAATTACTGAGTCTGTGATATCGTGCTTTATCTAGAGATTCATTACCTATCGTAGGGATGTATAAAAAGTATCGATACTTCAAAATATCGATACTTTTAAGAAAAAGTATCGATACTTTTGATACTTTTTTTTTGCAATGTATCGGGATACTTTTTCTTTTTTCGCGGTATCGACACCGTTACTTTTTTCAAGGATCTTTTACTTCCAAGTTTCACAGAAGACTACAAAGCCTGATCGCTACCATGCCTGAAGTCCCACCATTTGTCAACAACCTTGACATAAAAATGGAGATGATCACTCATTCAACTGAAACTGTCCGGCATATAGTAGGACTGGAAACGTGAAACAACTCAACTGATACTGTGCACTTATGTCAGGCATAGAATTATTCTATGGTGGAACTGGAACACTGGAAGGGGAAGGCGCAAAACAACACAATCCATGAGGCCGGAACTTTTCTAATTTTGAGTTTGTAAAAAGTATCGATACTTGAATGTATTGATACTTTTTGAAAGTATCGGCCTGATCTTTTCGATACTTTTTAGAAATATCGATACGATATGTATCGATACATTTCGAAGTATCATACATCCCTAACCTATCGAGTTAGCTATTGCTAATGTCTTCTCTATGTGACCGACGTTGAAGATAAAATTATACGAAACGTCAAATTGTCATTGCCATAACTCCGAAATTAGTATAAATATTATAATTCCAGTATAGTTATTCATTAGTATAATTTCAGACACTGCTATGTCTATAATACATGTACTCACCAAGTAGGTATAGGTACGTGCGTAAGAAGATATTGAACGAGGCATTTGAATGGAATACCTACTAGGAATTCTATATAAATAAGGTATTGTGGTATTTGTACACCGAAACTCGCCGATTCTACATCTAATTTCCTTGCAATTTTTTGTAACCCCTTTTGTTTTTGTGATTAATTTCACTTTCAAGATTCATTTCCGTGTTTTCGATCTTATACCACTAAAATGGCCGTAACTCCCATATTACACTGTAAAATTAAAAAATAAAGAAACCGTTGGAAAGAGCGTCAAATTTCCTATCAGGATAATATGCCCCTAACATAAATTTTGGAGTATATTCAGCGGGCGATGGATTGGACTAAAAATTTTCTCAAAATTTCGAAGTCATAATTTTCTCAAGTGGGTCTACGTCGCAAAAATAGTGTGTGGACGTGCACGTGACGGGAAAAACTTCCTCATAATCTCAGTTTTCCAACGGTGTGACTATTTTTCATTTTACTGCAATCGTTAGTAAGAAAGTCACGTTTGAATGCAGTAAAATGCGTGTTTTTCGAGGAAATCCAGTGTTTAAAGGTGGGTATTTATGACTTGACCTGACCGTGACTAGAGGAGAGGTGTCGTTTTCATGTAATTTTTTACGCTGAATCGAATGGTCGGGGAGGTTCGGCGTGACACTCCCGAAGCTCTCCGACCGTAAAAAACTGGGTTTTGAACTACTGGTAGGTACTAACAAGGACGTGCAAAATAGCCTCTTTACAAGATGGCCTTTCGTTGATCTGATAACACATGCGGTTATTATTCTCATTTGACGGGAGTTTTGGTATCGTGCCGTTTTAAGGCAAACAACTGGTTTTCTAGCAGTTGTTCACGTTGTAACTGTTTTTTCAACGGTTTTTAACAGTTCAATCGTACATTATTTTTGAGATGTAGAGCCATTTGAGAAAATAGCGATTTTGAATATTTGAGAAAATTTTCTTTTCAGTCTTGTTCTTTCGCCTGCTGATTGTACTCCAAAATTTATGTTAGGGGCATATTCTGATAGGAAATTCAACGCTCTTTCCAACGGCATCCTTATTTAATTTTGCTTTGTAATTTAAGTGAGTTATGGCCATTTTAGTGGTATAAGGTTGAAAACACGAACAAACTCACGAAAGCAAGGGATACAAAAAAAAAAGTTGCAAAGAGAAGCTTTTTGTTGGAAATTAGTTGTAGAATCAACTCCTAGAAGGTTCTCAATCTTAAATGTGAGTACCCTGTATAAATAAGCGCTGTTCAAAAATTAACAGCAAACTAATTGTTGCAATCCTAGATAATCAGGCTGCTTTGTAGGTAGGAAGGGGTACTTCGTACCTGCATCATATAGATAATAAAGGTGTGCTTAACCCTCTACTAGATAGGTATCTACTCATAATATTATGTTTGACTGTGGATGTTATGATATTATGATTTGTGTGTATTCTCAACATACTTATCTAAGGATATCAACCTTGATTTGTATTCACGAGCTTACGTTATGCAATTTTATTTATCCACAATCGAATTACCAGATTCAAAATGAAGTCAGCACTCGTTATTTGCCATCTCTTCGCCCTCGCAGCTGTTACCTTCGCTTTCGTCGTCGAGGGCGGTAGTGACGAGTACGTTGACGACGAGTACGTTGACAACGAGTTCGCAATCAGTGGTAAGAATTTCAGAAGTTGTTAAAACCATTTTTAGTCTCCAGGCTGGAGGGGAAGGGAGTTATGGGTTTAGGTATAATAGGTTGATCCACACCCATATCTTACATTACAAGAGGCTCGTGGCCAGTGGAACTACGAGGACTAGTGGATACCCACCTAAACTTGACCTATACCAACATAATATTGAGTTATAATGAAACTATATAGGTCTAATGAGGTATATTTGACGTAATAAATTATATACCTACCTCTTAGTTGTATTTCAATCATACTGTGGATTCAGAAAAATCTAGTTCTGATTTGGCAATGTTCAACAGATGGCGATGAACGGGGTTTCTTCAACGACAACGTGGGCAATAACGGGTGCTCCTGTCAACATGACGTATGCCAGTGCTGCACCTACATCATCCATAAATCGGGTGAGCTCAAATTATTCGCCTATTCGGCGTTTCTCACAAAACCTCTTTATTGAACAATGTTGTAGCCTGCTTAGGGGATCCGTTTACCTCATGGTGTCCTCTCATGAGCTCCAATTTTCATATACTACAAACCAGCTAACTAGGAAACGCCTATAATGGTAATGAGAACAGGAAACAACTTTTGAGCGTTATGAAGACAACTTCAATGTACTAGGGGCCGGGGTGTCCGAGTGGGCTAGTGCGTGTGTGGGTACGCTCGCCAATACATCTTCAATTTGTTCTATGGACGCATTTAATTATGACTATTATATGATGAGTAGTAATTCTATAATTTTTAATGTGTTTGTTGTTACCAGTTAACAATAGTATAAATCAGTAGTATAATATCACCAACTTACTTTCATCGTTTCAGTCTGCATAGAGTTGACCTTCAACTTCGATGCAAGGACAATGGAGATTACCATTAAAATGGGTGGCAGCAATTTAATCAGCAAGGCAGTTCCACGTGAGTTGAACTAACACAACTCGATAATGGTATACGGTAGATAAGGGCCAGATAGTTGGGACGATTACATGTCAGTAGACACCAGTGACAGTCGCTGCCACCTAAAAATGTGCGACAGTCGCCAACGGTCCATACCAGGCTGTAGGTAATATGTTTTTGCGTTATGTTTCTGTCTGAATAGACACGTTTGGATGCAATGGAATAAGAGCAAATTTTCAAAGAGATATTCGTGCTGTTACGTAAAAAGATGATATAGCGAGAAACCATACCGCTTTTCATAAAATTATATTATAAATTGTTCGTGATTCTAGCCTTTTTACCGATTTTTGACCATAACTCAATACTCTGCAAATTATTACACAACGGTTTATTATTTACCTGTATATATTTCTCCTCTGCGTAGATCACTGTTTTCTGTGGTCAATACCCTCGAGCTTCCCCCAGGAAAGCCCTAAATCGAGTACTGGAGCCGGCCCTGGAATAAAAGTTTGATATAAATGCGCGGGATTCAATAATCCAATCATAATTTGTAGTTATTCGTGAAGCATAAGGTAAATAATAAACCGTTGTGTAATAATTTACTCAATAATACTTCAACGTTTGTTCAAGTTGCAAAAGTACCTATCAACAAAATCCAAAAGAGCCATAATTTTTTAAATGGAATAATATCGCAGAACAACCAACTCGACTTCATACAGCCATCCGTGATTATAATCAGGTGCTCCGTAGCGATGATATCTGGATACCGTTTGATTCACGATCGTGTTGACGAAGCTTTTTGGTGCATACGAACGGCTGGTCGTACAATGCTCCGGGTGGTATAAAAAAATTCTTTAGTTCGAGATCAATTTAAAAACGTAAAAAAAACCATACCCTTCTATTGAAAGTTTTCGAGCTACGGCGTTCTGAAAATTTCAAGCCCTATTTTTCACCGCACAGTAACGCCGAGCTTCGCGGACCAACTAGACCCCAAACGGGACCTACAAACAAAATTTCATTAATTTTGGTTCATGGAAACTAAGAAAAGTGCGAATTACGGCGTACCTACGGCGGACAGACGAAAATTTTTGGTTTGTTATTTTCAATAATGAACCTTTGGAATCGAACATGAAAAATAATAAACTAAAAAAAAATTTAACCCCCCTCAAAATTTGATGGTTTACGTTTCAAGGTATGTAGAATCCGAAAATGCAGTAAAAAGTTCTGTCTGTCCGCCGTACTTAGCACTTTTAATGAAATTTGGTTTGTAGGTCCCGTTCGGGGTCTAGTTGGTCCGCCGTCGGAGGGGGGGGGGGGGTGGCAGGGGTTGAAATTTCCAGAACACCGTAGCTCGAAAACTTTCAATAGAAGGGTATGGTTTTTTTACGTTTTTTAAATTGATCTTTAACTAAAGAATTTTTTGAGACCACCCAGCATTGTACGTCCAGCCGTTCGTTCGAACCTAAAAGCTTCATCAACACGATCGTGAATCAAACGGTATAAATCCGGCTCAGATATCATCGCTAGGGAGCACCTGATTATAATAACGGATGGCTGTACGAAGTCGAGTTGGTTGTTTTGGGATATTATTCCATTTGGCAAATGATGGATGGATCTTTTGGATTTTGTTGATAGGTACTTTTGCAACTTGAACAAACGTTGAAGTATTATTGGGAAAATTATTATTACACAACTGTAAATTATTACACAACGGTAAATAATTACACAACGGTTTATTATACTATCAACGCAGAAGGGGCATCTATACAGGTAAATTATTACACAACGGTCTATAATTTTACCTTATGCTTCATGAATAGTAACACATAATTAATTATTGGATTATTGAATCCCTCGCATTTTTATTAAACTGTAATTCCCGGGCCGGTTCCAGTACTCGATTTAGGGCTTTCCTGGGGGGAGCACGAGGGTAGGTTTTGACCACAGAAAACAGTGATCAATGCAGAAGAAGCATCTATATAGGTAAATACCTAATAATCCATTGTGTAATAATTTGCAGCGTTTTTATTGCATTTTCGGATTCTACGTACCTTGAAACGTAAACTATCAAATTTTGAGGAGGGGTTAAATTTTTTTTTCATGCTCGATTCCAAAGGTTCATTATTGAAAATAAACCAATAAAGATTAGTGGGGTGAGTAGGTCAAGTGGTATGCAGTAGTAATTTTGAACGGACCCGACTGGTAGGGATTGTCACTGGTGGCGATTTACAGGACACCTTAGGATCTATGCATCCTAGGTAGTTTTTCCAGTAATTTTGACATAGAACAATGTTGGAACAATGTTGTTCCATTCGCTAGTAATGGACCTCATTATAGAGATGATATGGGGCACCTCAGTATTATAATATTATACTATCAAAGGTCTGTTAAGGTGGATACTGAATACTTAATTGGATGTAAAACTCGACTAAACGTGGCCCTTTTCTGCTTGGTAGGCTTGGCATTGGAGTTTGGGAAACTAGGCATGGGAGGGGATGGTTTTTTATCCTAATAACTAGGATAAAAATATTATGCGAGCTCGAGTAGGTACTTGGGTCGAGTGCCCCTCTTCTTGCTACATAGGTAGGTTAGATACTTCAAAATGTTGTGCATTGTGCAACGTTGTGCATTGTAAAAATGCACTTGTTATACAAATTATTGTTATGTCTACAGTTGACGGGGTGGAGAATATCTGCGCCCATTATTCTCTCGTCTTCACGACTGTCAAGCTCTGCTTAGACGTCAACGTCAGGCACTCCGGATCGAGTTTGCAGGCCTGCCCTAAGCTCGATGCTGTGCTGGGAGAATCGCAACATTTAGGCGAGATCAAATTCGGCTGCATCGTTTTGCATCGCCTGTCTGTGGTCGACTCCGAAGCCATCCCTGTTGAGAACTCGGTTGAATCGGGAATCGGATTTCCTACCTTTCTTCAATAATCAATTGTGATGAATCATGATTGATGGTAGAATCATGATCTGATGATGGTTCATTCATGATCTGAATTATCATCTTACTCATAATCATGATCTTAATCATCATCGGCGATTTTAAAACATGATAGGGGTACGGAAACTTTAGATGTATAATTCACCAGATGGATCTGGCCGATTATTTCCCACACTTCCTGAACAATTGCGCTCAAGTATGAAAGTAGCTTTTTAATATGCCGTAATACAATCATAATACTGTAAATACAATGTGTTACCTATGAAAATTTTAATTATTACATTCTATTGATCCCAATTTCGACGTCTGTACAGTTTCTCATCATTGCAGCCTCGCCAGTTAAAGAATCTCACACAATATGCTCTACCAGCATATACGATTATAAAACCTAACTTCCGCTAAAAAGAAGGATACTTCGGCTAAGTTCCAATAGAAGCTTCTTACGATTTCGATTCCTTGAGCCATAATGGCTCAAGCCAGAAAGCCAAAAAAAGCTTTGGAGAAAGCCAAATACGGTAGAAATTATAGCGACCAACCAGTTACATCGACGGATTCTTGAGCTGAAGTTTGGAAAGCTATACCTACTCTATGAACTAACAAAAAACATCGGTTATAGCGACATCATTGGCGATAACGACAATCTTTTGGCCCAGTAACTTACTATAAATATTTCATGATATCTTGTCCTGACTGCTGGCTGAGTAAACCTCTGGTTGATCATGATCATGCGTCTTTTTAGTTACTCCCACGGTTCGACAGTAGAGAGATCAGAGAAATGATTTAATGGTGACTAAAAATACTCAAATTAATGGGATGTTGAGTAAAATCTTAAAGTGCGAATTACCAGCGTAGGTACACAACGGACTGCAGACAGACGGAATTTTATTAAATTCAATTTTCGAATTCTACTTAGGTTGTCTGGAAACAATTCATGATTGAGAATTAAGGTAAACCAGCAAACTGATTAAACGCTTTTGCCGCTAACGAGATTGTCAATAGAGGTGTTGAATCAGAATAATTGGTGAATTGTTAGCTCAACGGCTATGGTACTCCAAACGCGTCTATAAATTGTGGCGAGGTAAGGGATTCTGCGTTCTTGATAGTATCTCTCTGATAGTAAGTATCTATAACTATCCGTATTTCTGCATGCAACAACGCCTTCCGCGCGTTTTGTTTTGCATGATACCTAATAATGGGTGTGTAAAGATGGGGTCTACATATAAGGTTCATAAATCTATTATAGGGGACCTATAGGTACATCAAGGGAAACAAAGATAATCTACCACCATACATTTTTTCAAGTAGGGAAATTGTATTTTTTGAGAAATAGCAGTCTGCTAAAACAACAGCTGTACAAATTAATTGCCATAAATTATAAAGAAGATGGGCGTGAGTAAATTTTTGCGTATCATACCAAACAATCATTAATTCCTCAATCGTAATTCAAATAGATACTTGATAAAATGTATTATGTATCCATCTTATAAATCTTATCTCATTTATGTCTAAGTTGGCTGACTTGCGAGTTGGATAGGATTGTAATAAATAAATGAGTCAAGTCTCAGTAAACGTAAAATAAACGTAGGTGTGGGATTTCATTGCATTAAACAAAACTTCACCTAGGTGTCCTACTCACCAATCCATCAGTATCGAAGTGGTTCTGTTTTTGCTAGTTGTCTAGAGTGAAATTTCTATCATTCTTCATAAGTTTCTCTGTAGGTTTTTTCCAGTTTTTCCAGTCGACCCTACACTCAAACTTTACTACGTAGAAAAAAGAAATTTCCTTCCTTTCAAATAAAACCATATAAATGGATAGACGGAAATAGACTATTCAGCATCAATCATGTCATTTCTCTCACTCCAATAAAACCGATCCGCACAAGTATGAGGAAATATCAAATTTTCATGTAGGGCTACCCAAGACATGCGTGTTTCATTCAAATCGAAACATCGAAGTTGGTTGGTTTGATACCTACTTTATTAATATTCGGCACTTATTTCCCGCCCATTCTCCTCCTTCCCGCCATAGTCTTGCGATTCTGATTTATTTGATCCAATTAGGCATAGTTACCTGTACCTATAGTTCCACAAGGTCCATTTAAATAGAAACATCTCGTTTATTGGGGTAATCCATTCGAAACGAGGGTTTCTCATTTTTTCGTAATTCATGTACCTAACTTACCAGAGTCAAGATGAAGTCCACCCTGCTGATTTTCCTGTTCCTGGGCCTCGTCGCCATCTCCATCGCTTCCCCCATCGAAGAACTCGGCTCCTGGTTCGCCGACGAAGGCGAGGCTGAGGATCCCGACTGGGTTCCCCCAGAAATCACTGAGGAAGGTGAAGGAATCCGAGTGGTTTATTTATGAGAACTAACGCACTCTAGGTATTTGATTACTAAGGACACGTACACGTCATGAACAACTCGCAATGTATCAAACCACACCCAGTAACTGTTAATGGACATTTTTTATTAAATGAATATTTTTGTATGTAGATATTAGGAATGGGATACCAATATCGATATTTTCCTTCCGATATCAGATCTTTTTATATCGATTGGACCGATATTATCGACTTCGGTAATATCGGAATATAGATATTTATCTCCTATATTATTATTATTTTTTTTAATAACGAGAAAAATTGTCAAAAATTTGGTTTTAAACCCAAATGTGGAGATATTTCATGCAGATAGGTACAAAACAAACTGAATATTATTTGAACAAAACTTCAAACTACTTCATTTTCACATGATTGCATACCTATTGGTACAGAACAAATTGAATACCACGATTTGAACAAAATTTAAATTACAGTAGAAGTCGCTTAGTAGAAAGGCGGTTAAAGGAATAAGCCGAACATAAGGATAGAAACAGTCAGGTCCCGATCGGCTGTATGTAAACACACAGTGAATTGGCTGTATAGTGATCGAAAGGTCGGTTATAGTGATCAGTTTTTGAGTTTTTGGGTGTTGAAAGTCGGCAAAATAGGTAAAAATGGCTGAAATATCCCAAAAATGGTATATATGTATTCACCAAAAGTGGTACCTATTGAACGATGATCCGAAACAGAAGATAATTATCGGTTTTAATGAAGATTTCCTCAAAAATATAATTAATCAAAATTAGGTCAATTCTGGGGTGAAAAGTCGCCAATATCGGTAAAAATGGCTAAAATCAACGCCTAGTATATTATTATACAGTGAAGTCGCTTATAGCGACTGGTCGCGTATAGTGATTGTTTCCAGTCGGTCCCAATTCCATCACCATAAGCGACTTCTACTGTACTGTATTTTTACATTATGTATATAGATGCAAAACAAATTGAATACAATCTGAATAAAGCTCCACAAATAACTTTAAAAGGAAAGAAAAAATTGTATAATTTTATGTATTTTTTCTTTCATTCTTTGTAATTTTGCCAGTGTAATTCGTGTGTACACAATGGGCTAGTGGGCCTTTCCACAATAAATTGTTTTTATTATTATTATTATTATTATCATTACAAAAGTTAAAAAACGAGTTTACGAGATTGTGGTCGTGACGGATCGCGAGCAAACTGTACTGAAAAAAAACTGGCAAATGATGCAAAAACAAACATTTCGTTCAATCAAAAAACTTGACAATCGCAGAGTAATTAAAATACAGATTGATACAGACTAACTAAACACTGGAGTGATACGAAATCCGAATCATAAATAAGATATTGCGTGTGGGTATTTTTTATCCGTTTACCTACTGACTTTGGCTTACAAAATTTCAACCTCATTTTAATTATAATAATGTGTGACTTACTTTTTTTAATTATTTAATTCGGCATTTCGATTTCTTTTGATAACATCAGGTATCGATATTATGTCGATATAGATTTTTTAATTTGATATATCAATTGATATCAATATCGATATTTTCTTTCGATATCCCATCCCTAGTAGGTATTCCACTTACCTAGGCATACTACCTACAGACAATAGGACTCGACATTCAGTACGCAACTGATCCATACTCCATGCCAAAGGGCACATTTCATCGTAAAGGTGTTCATTTTCAAAACAACTAATTCACAAGAGTCGTGTACATGTTACAGATTAATCGGTTAAACCTAGGTAATCCCAACTTTAACCGGTTAAACCTAGGTTTACCTTTCATTCTTGCTTCATGTTCTGCTGTATTCATTCATTCTTCTTCTGTATTCACCGACGTAGCATGAGGCCATTGCAGGGTTGGCTTAAATTAAAACTATTATTAATGTTATAGGTATTATTAATGTTTAGCTTCTTTTTACACAATTTATATATTTTTACATAGAAATAGTATACCTATTTCTGTAGGAATAGATATATCAATGTAGGTATAATAGAAATGTTATACCTACATTGATATACAATTTTTCCAACTCCTACACAGATGGAAGTAGAGGATCAGTTGAGTACTGAACAATGTGATGGTGGGTCCAGTTTTATCCGTAAAATGTATGAGGGAAACCGAAGTTCAGTGAGCCTGAAGTTCAACTAGCTATTGCACACACATCATAGTCGCGTTCAGTTCAATGTTTCTTGACACCTATATTATATAGCATTGGATTGTTTCCTTGCAAGAATATTTCCATTTAAATTACCCAAAAGTTCATCCTTTCACGTCACATAATTATTATTTTCATAAGTGACTGATGAATTTTAGATGAGACCTTCGGCGATGATGAAGAAGACTTTTTATCTGAGGAAACGGAAGATGACTGTAAGTTTCAGTGGTAACCACTAGTATATTATCCTAACCGTAAATCAAAAATGACTAACGAATGATGCTTCTTTCAACCTTCAAATAACTACAGTTTTCATTTTTCATTTCCACACCAATACAAACGCCTTCCAAATAAAGGTGAACTTTGACCAGCTCCTCTATCAAAAAGTTTGTAATGCATTTGAAATTAAATTACTTGTTAGCCTATCACAGTAATTTTCACTTACTTAAACATTTTACATAATATAGATTGACTTGGTTCCATTATGTATGATTATATTACACAGTGGAAGATGAAGATGAACGCGGTCTGTTCACCAACAGCAAAGGCGTGCACAGGTGTTCCTGCACCTCTGGTAACAGCTGTGGATGCTGCGCCAGCCCTCGCATTCCAATAATTGGAAAAGTCCCAGGTGAGCTTGAAATACATCTTTGCTTTCATCAAAGTTTCAGCGTTTGTTAATAATGGGTTTTCTTTACTTTGTGTGGTATCTGTACAAGATGGTTTGCAGCGTGTGGTTGTTTTAGCGAATTTTCAAAGAAAATGAAGCTATTGCAATGGCTTCGAAATTTAAATAATATAAATTTTTGGAAATTTTCTTCATAGAAATCCGTTTCAGACCATTCTAAAACGATTCCTGAAATTTAACACTTTTTTATATGTATATATATATATATATATATTTATATATATATTTATTTATATATGTGTCACTCCAGACGATAACTCTCGATAGAATTGAGATAAACAGCTCAAATTTGCACAAAAAATCTATCTTGGCAATCGAAAGGCTAAGTTCGAAGATGGGCGAAATTGGCCTACTCTAAGGAGGGTTTTGGCGCATTTAAAGTGCGCAAAAATTACCCAAAAATCCCCAAAATGTTATTTTCCAACAAGTGACCCCTCATTTTAAAGGTTTTTGCACGCTGAACACGATGGTGGAATCGGATTTTAGATATCTTGATCCGTTCTCAAATTAGAGCATTTAAAGTGCGCAAAAATTACCTAAAAATCCCCAAAATGTTATTTTCTAACAAGTGACCCCTCATTTTAAAGGTTTTTGCACGCTGAACACGATGGTGGAATCGGATTTTAGATATCTTGATCCGTTCTCAAATTAGAGCATTTAAAGTGCGCAAAAATTACACAAAAATCCCCAAAATGTTATTTTCCAACAAGTGACCCCTCATTTTAAAGGTTTTTGCACGCTGAACACGATGGTGGAATCGGATTTTAGATATCTTGATCCGTTCTCAAATTAGAGCATTTAAAGTGCGCAAAAATTACCCAAAAATCCCCAAAATGTTATTTTCTAACAAGTGACCCCTCATTTTAAAGGTTTTTGCACGCTGAACACGATAGTGAAATCGGACTTTAGATATCTAAATCCGTTCTTAAATTAGAGCATTTAAAGTGCGCAAAAATTACCCAAAACTAGGATAATCTTTAAACTCTTACCCCCACCCCCTTAGAGTGGTCAGATTGAAAAATGTGAGAAGTATTAATTGAAGACGAGAGTTCGAAGCAAAAAAGGGGGAGGCAAACGATTAGTACAACTCCTTGAATTTACCCACAGCGATCAAATAAATAAGCACTTAGTACAATTACGTAATAAACAAACGGTAGAATCAGGATGGACAAAACGTACAAATTAAAATAAATACGAAGAGAATATACATAGAAAACCAAATTTTAGACCGAAGTTTTCCTTTATTCAAAACCATAGCCATTAATTCGAATATTTCTTTGAAAATTCGCTCATTAAGTCATGCTGCATGACTGATTTTTTTTTCCTCTATGATCTACAACGTACCATCAAATGCGTCTACATAAGAACAACAAGAACAAGGCCTACTAGGTAGGAGATGCATAAAGATGGATACCGTAATCCCTATCCCTACTATATTATAAAAACGAATCTCTGTCTGTCTGTCTGTGTGTCTGTCTGTCCTTCTATGCACGGCCAAACGGCTCGACGGATATCGACCAAATTTGGCACGAATATCCAGTAGGCTCCCAAGTTGTGCAACGTCGCATTTTTAATTCCCTGGCCATAGCGGAACTATGGTCGACCATGGTCAACTTCGTTAATTGAAATGGTAACCCCTATTTTTTATCGCGTATTCGTAATCTACGTGAAATTCTATCTACGATCGACCCTTCGGACTACCCCCGCGGTCGACCATAGCGCATCCATGGGCCCCTCCATGGTCGAATCCCGAATTGCTTTTCACGGCCAAACGGCTCGACGGATATCGACCAAATTTGGCACCAATATCCGGTAGCCTCCCAAGTCGAACGTAGGCGCATTTTCGATTCCCTGACCATAGCGGAACTATGGTCGACCATGGTCAACTTCGTTAATTGAGATGGTATCCCCTATTTTTTATCGCGTATTCGTAATCTACGTGAAATTCTATCTACGATCGACCCTTCGGACTACCCCCGCGGTCGACCATAGCGCATCCATGGGCCCCTCCATGGTCGAATCCCGAATTGCTCAACGGATATCGACCAAATTCGGCACGAATATCCAGTAGGCTCCCAAGTTGGGCAACGTCGGAATTTTTCGGTCCCCTTCACCATAGCGGAACTATGGTCGACCATGGTCAACTCCTGAATGGCTGGACGGATATCCAGTAGGCACGAATTTGGCACGAATATCCAGTAGGCTCCCAAGTTGTGCAACGTCGCATTTTTAATTCCCTGACCATAGCGGAACTATGGTCGACCATGGTCAACTTCGTTAATTGAAATGGTAACCCCTATTTTTTATCGCGTATTCGTAATCTACGTGAAATTCTATCTACGATCGACCCTTCGGACTACCCCCGCGGTCGACCATAGCGCATCCATGGGCCCCTCCATGGTCGAATCCCGAATTGCTCAACGGATATCGACCAAATTTGGCACCAATATCCGGTAGCCTCCTAAGTTGAACGTAGGCGCATTTTTAATTCCCTGATCATAGCGGAAATATGGTCGACCATGGTCAACTCCTGAATGGCTCGACGGATATCGACCAAATTTGGCACGAATATCCAGTAGGCTCCCAAGTTGTGCAACGTCGGAATTAAGTACGATACTGCGTACAGCGAATCTCGGATAGCGAGCGAAGCGAGCGGTCATGATAGTATTCTATAATCTCAAAAATCGAAACCTATCGTGCGTTTCCTTACCCCCAGGTAGGGACCAGTATATTAACAGGAAATCATCAATCTGCTTAGAAAACGGTAAATAGGCACGCAAATTATCACCTATCCGTTGCACATTATTATCTCTTCAATGTTTTATGTATCTGCCCGTTTTTCCATGGAGAAATATGAAATATGAGAATACGTGATAAGTAAGACGGTGTGGTTTTGTTCCAGCCTGCCTTAATGTTACAATGGAACCCGAACAGAAGACCATGGAAGTAAGCGTTGAAGCTAAGGACAAGGTTCTGATCAAGAAGAAATTCTCCAGTAAGTTTACCTCCTTCAGATGATATTAGGGTCCAACAGGGTTAATAGCCACCATTTTCAAACATAAGTACCTTATAGGTTAACCTCGCTCCTCATGCGAATTTTCTATTTCCGCTTCCTCATCCCGCGGCGACACCGAAAATTTTACAGAAAACTCTAATGGCCCAAAGAAATGTCACGTCATAAATCCATTCGGAAGGTAGGTATTTTTTTTCGGAACAAACAGACGCTGGATTGTAAGTAAGAGCCTCTTTAACATTCAGAAACTCCGTTTGTTGCAGCTGAAAAAGGCGACAGAATTTGTGACCGTCTTCCTGGAGCGCTGGACTCTATCAAGATCTGCCTCCATACCGACACGACTGATCTCGCCGACAAATCCGGGATCCAGTCCTGCGCCAAAATCAACGTCATGAAGGGAGAGAAGACCATCGCTAAGCTCATCTTCGCCTGCGCCCAGTTCAAGGACGATAAGCTCTCTTTGAACGACAACGGCGAAGTCCCCGCTAAGGACTTCATCAAAATCAAAACCGGAAACGCATGGAAGGGAATCTTGAACAGCCTTGGACTCAGGGAGCCCTCCAACAAGGAGTAAATAAGTTACTTGTGAAATATTGGAAATATAGTTATACCTATTTTTGTGAAAATCTACTTGCTCCTCGTTACTTTCCCAAAGCTCATTCATTCATATTCATGGAAACAGTGCTCACGCATCATAAATTGTAAAATAAATTGAAAGTTTAGCCTACGAGCCACCTGTGAGTGTTGTTTGAGATTCGTCAAACCACGCCGATACATTGGCAAAACAGTGGGGGGAAGCTGCAGCGGCAGGTGAGATGGTGGACTGGCTTTGCCCTTGCTTGGAAGGCATTTATGTGCATCCAAAGAATGAGAAACAAGTGGATGTATTGTCTAGAGAGGATGGAGGTCGAGGATGGAGCTGCCCTTCAGTTGAGAACACAGACGCACGCTAACTTTCTGTAGTGTACTAATAATTATTTATGTGTGTTAATTGTTATTAATGCCACTAATCATTCACGCCTACTGTCCGTCAGAGTACGACTAGAATTGATTTCAGATCATGATACCAATCAGATCATGAATATCAATCAATCCTTCACTTGCAAGGTAAATGAGTATGGTAATGAGCTGGATATACCTCCTTGTTAGGACGAGCCATAATTTGTGATAGGAAGGTGTAACGATGCTGAACTGTTTTGGAATAAATACATAGGATAGTACAGTCAAGAGTCAAGAAGCTGATTAGGCGAAGCTCGAATACCATTAACGTGAGCTCGACATTGCTCTCATGGGACTGTAATGCGACCAATAATGACTTGAGTAGGTATTTGAAACTAGACCTCAACCGCAGTACGGTTTGAATCCCAATCAAAGCGAACCTAGTGGATATCGAACTATCAAACTAAAAACTATAAAGATGTTGGTGGTACGAATCGATTCGACGATCGAATCAATCGATTTTTCATAAGATTGACTTGGAGACAAAAGAACAATAATTGGTAAACAAATAGAATACCAATGTATTAATAATTAGTAATAACAGTAAGCCCAAATCTTGAGTTTTATGGGTTCATTCTGTATCGTGGATTTCGGTTTCTGCTTGAGTGTTCTGTTTTCCGCTTCCTTTTTCCGCTTGACGTTTTCGTGGTTATTGAAAGCTGGTTAGAAGGAAAGAACGAGCTGAGGACTTCTTTTACCGTAGGAACTTCTTGATCTTTGTGGATATTTCGTCGGTATCTAAAGGATATCGTACATGAATCGCAGAGTGTTGTTTTGGACAAAATGGACATTTGTAGTTATAGATTGATCGCTGAGACTCCCTCGTGCCAGCCACAACAATGGTATACCTGTAGCAGCTGTTCAATTTTGACTGATATTAGAAAGTGCGTGCCAAGGAGGCCTTTTCACCCCCCATAAAAATTTGATGGTTTACATTTCAAGGGACGTAGAATAAGAATATCGAATAAAAAAAATTTCCATCCGTCCGTTGTACGCGGCTTTTTCCTTAGTTCCAATGAACCAAAATTCACGAATTTGGTATATGGGTCCCGTTTGGGCTCTAGTTGGTCCTCGGAGCTCGGCGTTACTGTCACTCAACTCTAAGGGCTGAAAAATAGGGGTGGAAATGTCCGGAGTATCCCTATCTCGGAAAATTGTATTTCGAGTTGTGGGTTTTCTCGCATTTTTAAATAGTTAGATTTTTTTCCTGAATTTTTGAGACCACACGGAGCATTCTACGATCTTGCCATAAAATTTGCTATACAGTTTGCCGTAAACAGCAGGGTGAATGCAGGTATCAAGCTGGGTTGAGAGCGCACATCACTGGTCTCTTGGATGGCTGGGATCTATAGCACAGTGATCTACCTGACGGACTGATACGCCAAAGTTCCGGAGTTCGAAACCCTGACGGGACTGAAGAATATTTTTGCACTCCACATCAACAATTTCCCGTCAGAAGTTCATTCTTTGTGTTTCTTTTTGCCATTTTAGCTACTGTTTGCCATTGACAGAATTATTTTAGCAATATTTAACGCGTGATTTAGGTACGCACCTAGTAACGAGTACGGGGTTATGTACTAAGCTACGGAGGGTCTGCGATCTACATAATATTTAAAGAATAGTATATTTCATTATGTAGAAGGGTTATCCATGCAGAGAGCTGTGATATGTAAGAGAAGGGTGTTCAGTACAAAATAATAAACCGTTGTGTAGGGATTTGCAGCGTTTTTTTAAACGTATTGTGGGGTTTTTTCTTTCTGTTTAGCTGTCGCCGGTTTCCACCTGCTTCTTCTACCGTTCGATTCGCTTTGCAAGGGAAGAGATACCAGGAAAGCCTACAGACCTTTTTATCCCTTCTCTACATCTCTGACACGGCTTCGTCGACCTTGTGCTTTTACGGACCTGAATTAATTTAATGGGTGTGCGTAGTATAAGGAAATGCGTGAGGTCGGCAAGGTACCCCATGGGTATTCCAGAAGTGCGTAACCTGCCAATCCGCTTTTTCCCCTTCATTTCATTCTTGTTTGAAGTTTTTTGTGTTCCTCGGGATTCAAAGTACTAATTAAAGCTTCGCATCAAAGGTGACTTTAAATTGGACTTGCTCACCGACAGGAAAGGGTCATTTTGTCTAATTTTGCATAATGACGTTTCATAATTGATCCTGGTAATTGTTCGTAAAAATAAATAGATTTCATTGGCTAAGGGAAATTGGAGTGGTCCAGTAAAAAAATAGGTGCCAAGGCCAGAAATTTAATAAAGTGAGTAACATAAGATCGAAGTAGGTAAGAAAATACTTGATATTTTTCAATGATAGTAGTAAGCAAAGATGTCAGAAGTGATATGACATTTTTTCTAATCCACTATCGTGAATTAATTTAGTTAAGTTAGGATTGATTTAATTAGTACCGTGAAGCTTGTGGAAATTACCATTGCAATACTTACTTAATTATAGTGTATCAATAATAACCTTTATAAGTAACCTTGAATGAAGTAAAAGTAATGTTTTTTTGTTCGACGAACCAAATAGCTGGGCGGCATCATGATGGCTAATTTGTGAAAAATGGAAGTATCCCTCATCGACCCACCTGTTTCGTTTGGCACTGAGAATGAAGAAACAAATAGGATTTTGAGCCAAAAGTTTTAATGCACCTAGCACAGAATATGAATCTAGCTAGATAGCCTACTATATATTCTCTGTGATTCTTTGGACCGGTATCAGTAAAGAATAGTAAAAATATATAGCAGGTACACAATGAGGTATGGGCACATGTTTATTTTAGTGAGTTATAAATTCGACTACTTTCTTGACGTGGTTTCAATCCCTATTTAGAATAGAATATAATAGAATATTTATTATACAAAATATTTATTACATGTACAACATGGGGAAAGTAGCGTCTCCTCGTTCCTGTCATATGCTGCTCGATATTAGGCTTTGCCCCTGTCGTCGAGCTTCGAGCGCTAAATTCCTTCTAGTTCTCCTACTAAAATGATTATTCCTACGTTATAAAATTACAACTTATAAACTAACACATTTTCTTAATACAAGTAAACGCTATTTATCAAATTATCAATACTGTTCATTCATTTCTGCGCTATCCACGACAAAATTCCAGTTTTATATTTTGTTATCAAGTAGTTTTCAGGCCATTTCATACGAAATAAATCATTCGCGATGAAGTCGTGGAAAACTATTTAAAAGAAAAACATATACAAATACCTGCGTATTTTTCGTGTATTAGTGGAAATAGACAACCTTTCAATAACTCAGTTTTTCTTTGGCAATTTAATGTTTTCATTTAGATTTCTGTGGATTATATACAGAATATACGATGGGCTATGTTTCGTAAGAACAAGTCAAGGTCTGGAGGGAACAATGTCTTCATCTGTCACAAAACGAGTTTGGTAGTGGGGTATCCTTGTACTGCTTATCATGTGTGGGTGTTTGTGGTAAAAGAGGAGCCAAACCATCACACGTAGCTGCGACGAATATTGAAGACCTTTGCAAGATCAAATACCTCCTGCTAAGTTTATTGATATGTGAGTTATAGGTACCGCCCCAGACTAAAATTCCATATTGAATAACAGGCTGACACATGCTGTAGTAGACAAGTTTCAGATTGTTTTTCGGCAGAATTTTCCTTATATTAAATGTAAGTGAACTTTTTAATTTTATTACGCAGTCTTAGTCTATGAGGGCGTCATGTCAGATCCTGATCTATCATGACTCGTAGATACTTACGGTGTTCAGTTACTTCAGTTTTATCCCGACAGCCCGAAATGCTTTCCTTTTGTACCTCCATCTAGGTATCTATCAACAACATCTGAATTGTCACTACCATACAGCAGAAGGTTTCATGCCACGAACTTCCTTCCACAAGAAGAGCTGAATAGTCAGCAAATAGACAAAGCTTAGTTATATACATTTCTAGTTGTAAATTATCATTTATTCTAATTAAGAATAGGTAACATGGACCTAATGTACTTCCTTGGATTACGCGGAAATCATTATTCATTTCATCGCTTGTACAACCGCCTATTGACACTAACCAGCTTGTAAGCTTTCGCTAGTAATGCCTACCCCCTGTATCTTGCCAAAGAGCTTCTCTCTATGAATGGCGTCGAACGCTTTGGCGATGTCTAGCATACTAAGGGATCCTTTCTTGTTTTGTTCGCGTATTTGATATAGGTCACATGTTGGTGCATATAGTGCTTCTTCTACCCCTGTATTCTTTCTGAAGCCGAATTGCCAGGAATTTAAGATTTCATTTATCATTTATATTCTGTAACACATAAAGAAATAGTGAATTGAATTCCATGCTACATTATCGTAGCAAATGTCAAACCGTATTGGTTTATTATTCTGTGAATAATACACCTATGTATTCGCTCAGCAAAACATTTTTATAACACCCCTCAAAATTTTTTCTTTTCCGTTTCAAGGTGCGTAGATTCCAAAAACGCTGCAAAGTCCTTGTCACATGGGTTTATTATTCTATTGGATTCTACAGAAACGTTGGCTGTTTATTTATTGTTTCTTTCATATAAAATAATTGAAATAGCTATTTCTAGTGGTTTCCACCAATTTAGGCCCCGAAAACACGAATTAGGTACGCTCCTTTTTTTCAAATTATCTTTGATAATTGATAGTACCATTTAATCGTCTCGATCCACCTGTTGATACTTTTTCTAGTGTTATTCTACAAATTGATGGTGATTTCAGACGGTTTCCCAGGTTTTTGACTTATAAAAAATCAATTTTGGGAGCTGAACATCTGATACAACCTCAATTTTCCACTCGTCGGTCAAAATCGACTTCATATTCGGTCTTCTCGTCCCCAAAAACATGAAAAACGATACCTCAAAAGCTCATTTTACTAACATGTTATTAAAACACAAAAAGTACCTATTTTTATACACATTTTCACTCATAACTCCCCTGGGTATATTCCGATCGGGCTGAAAAGTTTCGGGACACAACTAGGGCCCAAATGGAGCATGTGTGCGAAAAAACGAATTTTTTAGACCGAAAATGAAGCCTGTACACGTGATACGGCGGACGGCGTACAGCGGACGGACATTGCATTTTTGGAATCTACGCACCTTGAAACGGAAAAGAAAAAATTTTGAGGGGGTGTTATAAAAATTTTTTGCTGAGCGAATACATAGGTGTATTATTCACAGAATAATAAACCAAAATGCAATGTCCGCCCGCCGTATCACGTGTACCGGCTTCATTTTCGGTCTAAAAAATTCATTCTTTCGTACAAATGCTCCATTTGGGCTCTAGTTGTGTCCCGAAACTTTGCAGCCCGATCGGAATATACCCAGGGATGTTATGAGTAAAAATGTGTATAAAAATAGGTACCTACTTTTTGTGTTTTAGTAACATGAGCTTTTGAGATATCGTTTTCCATGTTTTTGGGGACGAGAAGACCGAATGTGAAGTCGATTTTGACCAAAGAGTGGAAAATTGAGTTCTACCAAATGTTCAGCTCCCAAAATTGATTTTTTATGAGTGAAAAACCTGGGAAATCGTCTGAAATCATCATCAGTTTGTATAATAACACTGGAAAAAGTTTCAACACGTGGATAAAGACGATTAAATGGCACTACCAATGGTCAAAGATAGTTAAAAAAAAAAGAGCGTACCTAATTTGTGTTTTAGGGGCCAAAATTAATGGAAACCATCAGAAATAGCTATTTCGATTATTAGGCATGAAATAAACAATAAATGAACAGCCAAAATTTCTGTAGGTATGTCCAGTAGAATAATAAACCCATGCGTTTTTCTCTCAGTGAGCCAAAACGTTTTCGGGTGTCCCATCCCCTCCCATCCTCTGATGATCAGCCCAGACATAATCCCTGATAACCGGATCTGACATGCAAGTTGCCCTGTGGTCGATAACTAGAGTAAAATGCGGTTTAAACGGATCAGTAGGTGACCGGGTAGTGAGGAGTCGAGAACGACCTGTCACTCGGGACATTTCATGTCATCAGTGTCAAGGTATATCACTGTCCACTGCCGTTGAAGGCTTCGTACGACTACGAGCGCCGACTCCGAAACGAAACAAACCAAACCGACGCAAGACCGATTTTTCCAAAAACTCATTGAAACGTGTTTGGAAAAATAATCAATAGATTCAATCGTGATTATAAAGTTTCTGACTCCATCACGATTACTTTATCTACCCTATTATGACTGGATACACCAGTTATTCGTAAATTTAAAGATATTTTTCATAATGACGTTTCGCATGAACTTCTTCGCTGCCGTTGACGTGCCTCCCTCGTGCCCCTGTCACCGCGCTTATCAAGCTGGCTGGGCTCGTCAGTCATTGAAAAAAAAACATCGAAAAATTGAAAATTCACTGAAAAACACTAAAAAACTTTTTTAATGAAAAATGGCGGGCTCTCAAAAACAGAAAATGTGCTGCGGGGAAAGGGAGAATCTGATTCGCCAGGCTGAACAGAGGCAACACCACCCATACTACCATCGCATACCCGGGGTTCTCCAAACTTCTGAGGGGGGCACCTCAGAAGTATCTGGAGAACATTGCCGAAAGTCCAGCTGGTGCTTCAAAGCTCTAGTGGGGGTGGTGCACCTGAACGACAAACCATGCGCGTCGGAGTCTGCTAGACGCTGCGCACTCTGCAACATTGGCGAGAAGGAAGAGATTTACTATTTATTTGCACGGTGCCCAATATTGCAGGAAATAATATGGAAATGGTTTGGAAAAACCTCCTTCACTGTCGAGGAAACCTCCGAAATTTTGATGCAGCCAGATCCGCAGAGAGTAGGGGCTTATATTGAAGAGCGGTGGTTCTACAGATGGCCACTCATCCAGCAGTTCAACTACAGTGACTAATATTTTACTGCAAATAATGTGAGCTCAGGTGTGGAGCAGGAGAAAACAATTTAATAATAGTCATGTACCTACTAAAATAATAAATTCAACTATATATACATAATAAGACTGCATTAATAAGAGAATTCAGTTAAATTAAATGTTCATCACGTACGCCTGTCAAGAAGACTAAAATTTCGGAATTTTGCTCGTGCTTAGATAATTAAAGCCAACCCACTGAACAGCCTAGGGATGTCTTTTTTTCTGCACCGCCAGTTTATCGTGTTTTTTAATTTGTGAAGAATAGAATGCTTTATTTCTTTCGTCCGTCACCTACAGATTACCGATGAACGCGGTCCGATCGATCACCTCCCACCTCTCCCCTTAATGAGCCACCTACTTAATATTATTCGAACTGGCGAGTAACAAGACTTTAAGCCACGGTGTGTGCGAAACCGCAATAAGTATGTATTTATTTCCTTCAAAAGATTTATATTACGCAGCCCACTTTTAATTCATCCTCTTAATGAGCTGGTAAATAATCCTTCAGAAGGATCTTGCCAACATTAACACCAACCAGCATCACTAAAAACTAGTAGATGATGTATTTGGATGCTAAATGTTTCCTCTGTTAAGAAAATTTCTGCAGAAGCTATGTTTTGCAACTATTCTGATGACTCCAAATCGGTTATGATGATCCATTACAAATTAATAAATCACTATATAAACATGAAATATGTTAGAAGCTCACTCAAGAGGTTGTAACTTGAATGGATTCTAAAACATTTGTGACCCATTTGTTAATAATTTATTAAAAGATTCCAGATTCAGGTGTTAATATCAACCTCATATAATTTTACAACCATGGTGCATAGAGGTACAAACAGGTCCCTAATGCAAATCCACACAAGATTCTAAAGGCCCGCCGTTTGGACCTTTTCTTCCAGAACTCATTCTGCCTCACGATCTCAAGCGCTAAGCCTAAAGCCGCTCCAAATGGGTGCTTAAATTTCCAATATTGGTGTAAACATTACTCCAAGTGTATCTCATGCAGTTGGTGCACACCTCTTTTGGATGATCCACTAAAATGTCATTCAAATGCACCTGCAATCCACTGTGATTCCTAATCCACTCATACGTTTTAATTAGCGGCTTAAGATTTGTATATAGTCAAAAGGTGTGTTCCAGCCAACAGAACTGGTTTTAAACAGTTTCAGAACTAGAACCCAAGTTTTTCTGAAGGGTGGGGATGAGTTTTAGAACTTTCGGTTTCGAACTGTTCGAGAACTTACCGGCTAGAACACCTTCGAAACGAGCCAAACAGTTGCGATGATTAGGGCTGAAAAACAGCTGTTGGTACCACAGAGACTTTAAGATCCGTTTAACGTGAAGGTTGGTGGAAAATGACATTTTGGGGAGGTTCCAGCCGGGTTATCTTCAGTTCTGCAGAAAAAACCCATCCACCACCGGGTGCTGAAAGTTACGAAACTCGGAGAACTCAGTTCCCGGACCTGAAGCGGTTGGAACACTTTATCGATAAAACCTATAACAGTGAACAGTTTCAACATTCGATGTGGTTGGAACTTAGTTTTTGTGCGCAGTGGGTTGTGCGCAGAACTCATTACCAAACTCGCGTCGGCTGGAACAAAGGTAAACGCCTTCGCCAGATCGAGGATTGCCAAAAGATACCTCCAAGATTCTTCTGCTTTGTCAAGAACAAAGTGCACGAATCGAGCTTCCTTCTTTTCAAGTGCAGTGGAGAAGACAAATCTACTGATATTCAGAATGTGGACATGTGAATATACCTATTGCAGAATGAATGATTTCAAGTTATTGAGGGTATGTGCAGTAATATAAATCTACCTACATACCGTTCAGTGGGAGTCTCCTGAAATGGATGCATTACTGCAGTGCTTCCCGTTAGCAGCGAGGTAAACTACCTACCCACTATAGCGCAATGAGACTGCATCGAGAAGTAATACATTTTATTGGTAGGTATAGATTGGTAATCGGAATCAGAGTTGGCCCCACGGTTCAAAACCTTCTTAAAACTCACTTCCACGTCTGCCTCGGAGACGAGAGTATCCCAGACGCGATTGATCAGCTCTGAGTCATTTCAACCCCCATCTCTCTCCCAATCTGCCGGTCGGATCGCCCGACCTGAAACATCAGAGGTGGAGGTAGACTGATTCGCCCATTTAACAGGGAAATAATGCCTTCCCGCAAGGTCACGGTCCCCTCGTATATATTCTATCTCCTACTTACTCTCGGCTCACTCCTCCGATCGGATTCCTTCCAAGAAGGGCGCTCGCTTGCGGATTTTTCATTTATTTTTTTTTAATCACAGCTCAATTTCAAGAAGATACAAAGAATCTGTATCTTTAGTTCCGAACAGCTTTCAGATAGCGCCTATCTTATCTGAGAAGAAGGCTACATTTTAGTGTCCCCCCCCACAACTGCTAGAATAATTTATAGCCCTAGAGTAAATGGTGTCGTCTGTATAACATCGGTGTGCTTTCAACCCTAAGCGTTTTCTGGATTAATATTGAACCGAATAACCATCGAGACAGCATACTAAAAGGTAATGTAACCCTCACAACTCACAACAATGTACTCGTATTCGTAAGATTTTATGAAGGAAATCATGTTTGCAAGACCAATTTCTGGATGCGAAAATTTCCAATCCATTTTTTTCTGACTCTGTTTGTTGGGCTAAATTAAACTGTCATTACAGAAATATATATTTAAAAAAAATTACATTTTATTGCACTTTTGAAGAAGGTACCTAATTACTGCTTTCAAGTATTTTTCAAAATATGGTATCAAAGGTAGGTAGCTTGTTTACAAGTTTTTGTATATTACAAGTTCCGCAATTTATAAAATCAAAACTAGATTATGAAAATTTGTTGAAAACATTCGTTCATATAAAAAAAGTGAATAATAGCAAAAAAGGATGTACTAAAAAATCAGTGGGCAACTTCGGTAAACAAAAATGGGTCGAATATCCAATTGGTGGGTGATATCGCTAAAATACGTTGAAAAATCTTCTCACCACCATAAACATTCTGAAATTTATTGTGAGTTTAGATGTAGAAACAATTATTTGAATGATTAGTAGGTAGTATCTTTGGAGCAAAACAAAATGGATTAAAAAAAACAAATAGAAAATATTGAAAAGGCGAATTAGTTGAGTAAATTCAACATAATCGTAAAGAAATACCTAATCAACAACATAAATAGAGTTAGGCTGTCCATAAACAATAGTTTGAAAATCGAAGAAGACATTTGGGCTAAAATGTGTTCATATTAATTTAGGTTTATGATTTGAAAAAACCTGTAAAATTTCAGCGTTACTTCGCACTGATAATTCTTCAAATGATTCAGCGAACATGTACAAGTAATTAAGAACCTACCGTCTGCTTATTTATATAAGTGTTTTTAACCCTGGAATACTTTAGGTAATCGTTTAATTAAATCTTCGTCGTTTTGACTACTGTGTAATGGTAAAGGGGCAATCAGATTCAAAACTTTGTTAACTGACATTTGACAAGTTGGTATTTGACATGGAATATGATCAAAACTTGAGGGAAAATCGGAAATTCTTTTCGTTTTTTCCTTTCACATTAATATTCTTTCACATTTATCCAACTAAATGGATACTTAGTAAGAAACATTATAGGTCAATCACAAATGTTAAAATAGCTATATAATTGCATTCATACCAAACAGAAAGTAGAAGTTAAACTTCATCGCAGGCAAATTACGCGACGGTTTATTATTTTCCCGTATTGATACCCCTTCGGCGTAGCTTAGTGTTTTCTGCGGTAATTAGTACTTAATCCGAGTAATTCGTACCCACCGAATTTGTGAGCAAAATCCACCGAATTATGCCAGTATGATTCGATGGCAAAATCGGGCCATTGATTTGCGAGGAATGTAGTAAGTACCTTGGATTCGCGTTTGCGCATGCGCAGTGGCCGTACTATCTAATGATCCGATCGTTCTGCAGCTTATAGGTGACCATCTGGGGCACAACCCGCAGGGTCCCTGAAAATGTCAGCAAAATCGGAATGGAATTGAGGGAGCTATGCGTGTGGCGAGGATTTTCGGACAGACCCCGAACCAAATTCGTTCAGTTTGCAAAAGTACCTAACAAAAAAAATCAAAAATAACCATTTAGATCTTTTTTATTATTTTTTAATTTAATTTTTTTATAAATACATTTTTTTATTGCATCAAGTAGTACATATTGTATGCAAATTTCTTCGACATGGCTTTTTGTTAGACTTGGAATGAGACTGTGATACATAACACAGCTCTTTACTGTTTCGATTGTTTGTGCAGTTTGGCGCACTATGGTACACTGAGAGCACAGCACTCACGGAACAGGTTTTCACGGAACCACTCACTCATATTGACACAGATCATGAGGTTTTCGTCTTTTCAGACGCCCGAGTGGATCAACGTCGAGTAACTGGACAGCTTCTTCGTTGATATGACCTTGAAGCCTCCGGAGATGGGCTATTGCTTGGGTTTTCATGATTTCATTTATTGCTGGGATTCGGAGATCCTTATGGGTGTCGTAATTCGCTGAGTACCGGTATGCATCAGCACATGTCCGTAGTAAGTTATTCTCGAATCGCTGCATGATATCGCGGTTGCTTTTGCGGTACAGCCTTGTGCACCACAGGTCCAGACTGGTTTGAGGACCTGGTTGTATAAGGTTAATTTATTTTGGATTGACAATTTTGATTGTCCGCCGATTTACCAATGAATTTTTCTGAATTTGGTGACCATTTTAGGTGCGTATCCAGACAAAATACACTGCCAAGGTGATGGCACAGGAGCTTCCTCGTCACAATCAGAGTGACCCATTATAAAATAGAACAGACTCGGAAGCAAAATAACATAACATTACATTACATTACATTACATTACATAACGTTAAATATACATATTACATAACATTACATTACATAACATAACATTACATAACATTACATAACATTACATGAAATATACATATTATACATAACATGACTTCCATAATACATTACGTCCATTATACATAACTAGCCTGACCGCTCGCTTCGCTCGCTATCCGAGATTCGCTGTACGCAGTATCGTGGAACCAACAAACGACGGAAAAATCCCATACCCTACCGGGTATTTGTGCCCAATTTTATCAAAATCCGTCAAGCCATTCAGGAGTTGACCATGGTCGACCATATTTCCGCTATGGTCAGGGAATTAAAAATGCGCCTACCTTCAACTTGGGAGGCTACCGGATATTGGTGCCAAATTTGGTCGATATCCGTTGAGCAATTCGGGATTCGACCATGGAGGGGCCCATGGATGCGCTAAGGTCGACCGCGGGGGTAGTCCGAAGGGTCGATCGTAGATAGAATTTCACGTAGATTACGAATACGCGATAAAAAATAGGGGTTACCATTTCAATTACCGAAGTTGACCATGGTCGACCATAGTTCCGCTATGGTGAGGGAATTAAAAATGCGACGTTGCACAACTTGGGAGCCTACTGGATATTCGTGCCAAATTTGGTCGATATCCGTCAAGCCATTCAGGAGTTGACCATGGTCGACCATAGTTCCGCTATGGTCAGGGAATTAAAAATGCGACGTTGCACAACTTGGGAGCCTACTGGATATTCGTGCCAAATTTGGTCGATATCCGTTGAACAATTCGGGATTCGACCATGGAGGGGCCCATGGATGCGCTATGGTCGACCGCGGGGGTAGTCCGAAGGGTCGATCGTAGATAGAATTTCACGTAGATTACGAATACGCGATAAAAAATAGGGGTTACCATTTCAATTAACGAAGTTGACCATGGTCGACCATAGTTCCGCTATGGTCAGGGAATTAAAAATGCGACGTTGCACAACTTGGGAGCCTACTGGATATTCGTGCCAAATTTGGTCGATATCCGTTGAGCAATTCGGGATTCGACCATGGAGGGGCCCATGGATGCGCTATGGTCGACCGCGGGGGTAGTCCGAAGGGTCGATCGTAGATAGAATTTCACGTAGATTACGAATACGCGATAAAAAATAGGGGTTACCATTTCAATTAACGAAGTTGACCATGGTCGACCATAGTTCCGCTATGGTCAGGGAATTAAAAATGCGACGTTGCACAACTTGGGAGCCTACTGGATATTCGTGCCAAATTTGGTCGATATCCGTTGAGCAATTCGGGATTCGACCATGGAGGGGCCCATGGATGCGCTATGGTCGACCGCGGGGGTAGTCCGAAGGGTCGATCGTAGATAGAATTTCACGTAGATTACGAATACGCGATAAAAAATAGGGGTTACCATTTCAATTAACGAAGTTGACCATGGTCGACCATAGTTCCGCTATGGTCAGGGAATTAAAAATGCGACGTTGCACAACTTGGGAGCCTACTGGATATTCGTGCCAAATTTGGTCGATATCCATCAAGCCATTCAGGAGTTGACCATGGTCGACCATAGTTCCGCTATGGTCAGGGAATTGAAAATGCGACGTTGCACAACTTGGGAGCCTACTGGATATTCGTGCCAAATTTGGTCGATATCCGTCGAGCCGTTTGGCCGTGCATAGAAGGACAGACAGACAGACAGAGCGCATGCGCAGGGCGAACCGCTGGCTCTATCATGTTGAAATTTATATGGGACCTCAATGGGCCCTACCCGCTTAATCCCTGAGAATTACATTGAAATTGGGTGAAATCTTTGGTTACTACGGCTGTAACAAGGAAATTGAATGTATTTCACGCCAGCGCATGCGCAGAGCGCACCGAGGGTCCGATCATGCTGAAATTCATACTGGAACTCACTAGGCCTTGTCCAAACAACCCTTGAAAATTTGAGCGAAATTGAATCAAAATTGTGAGTTATGCGTGTTTGTTGAATTTAACGTTAGCGCATGCGCAGGGCGTACCGCTGGATCAATCATGTTGAAATTTGTATGGGACCTCAAGGGGCCTTATCCGCACCATCCCTCAAAATTTGAGCTGAATCAATTCAAAATCGTGGAAGTTATGGCTGTAACAAGGAAATGCGGACAGACTCACAGACTCACAGATTCACAGACTCACAGACTCACAGACTCACAGACTCACAGACCGACAGACACGGAACCAAATTTGTTCAGTAGGCTTTGAAACGCAAAATGCAAGTGGAAATTTTGATTTCTGAAGACAAAAATTTTTTGGCTCACGAAAGTGAACACAAGGCTTCCGCTGCTTCGCAGACTCGGAAGCAAAATAAGAACCCGAAGTCTGTGACTTTACGAGACAAGAATATGAAATAATAATCGAAAAAGCGAAAAAAAGAAGTACCTATTTTTGTAAGTAAGAAGCCTCAAACGGAAATAGGTAGTCTTAGTTTCCACTGTGACTTGTTTCGCTACAAGCTTCATCAGATAGTGAATCCACATCGGTCTCAATCTCTTCGATGACCTGCAATATTTATCTCCTTTGTGTCTGAGTACTTGGCACGTTCGTTTCAAACCGAAGTAATCAGAATCGTCGCCACTTGTCACGACACCTTCGTTAGACTGACGAGCAGAACACTACCACATTATACCTAAATGTTCGTCGAAACAACGAAGTTTACTTTTAAACCTAAATCTATACAGCTAAACCTATACGGTAGTGTCAGTCGATTCGACGAAGTAAGTTTCACGGGAACGAACTGTACAGGCCAGATGCGTATCCTCACGACACTCACACTTTACTGGGACGAGGGGTACTGATGTGCTGATGGAGCACTGCTGAGTGGACACCCTCCAACCCCCTCTCACAATATGTATGCGGGGAATTTAAATTGAGTACTAATAAAATGGTACAGAGTAGAATAATGACTGAAAGGGGAAACAAATCGATCCAGTACGGTCAAAAAATATAATTCATCATCAAAATTGTTAGAAAACCTTAATTCATGTCTGGAAATTGAGATCTTTACAAACTTTAGCTCTAACTGATTTAGTATATAGAAAAAGTCCGTTTTCATATGCATGCTGCGGTCTTCGAAAATATAATTGTACGCAACATGAAAACTAATTATGTTTTATCGCAAAATAGTGCCGACTTGATATTCCATTATGTTGGTATTTCAGTAAATATATGTATGTAAGGGGTAAGCTCGCAATATACGTACAGGGTGTTACAGGTTAAATTATATTAATTTCAGGGTTTGTTTCTGCAAACGAATTTCGACTAAAAACGTCTCATGGCAATTTTTTTAAACCCTATTTTTCCGGAGTATTGCGAGAATGAAGATTTCATTCGTACTTTTCGTCGTTAACGCTCATATTTCCCTTACGATTCGCTCAAAAATTAAATCTAAATGTACAATCTAAAAGAAAATTAAATAATTAATTAAATTAAAGAATTAAGATGGGCATACATTTCCAAAGCTGTAATCATCATGCATTTTTAGACCTTTCCTTAAATTTTTGACATTTTCCATATTTGTCATTCACCTAACTTCTTTTCCTGAATCCAAGTGCACTAAATCGCAGACAGTAACCGAAAAAACATCCTCAGATTCTCAGGTTTCCAACGGTACAATACTTTCTTATCGCGATATTTTGAGGAGAAAAAGCCGTTTGTACGATTAAAAAATCTGAATTTGTCTACTGCTCCCTACGTAATTTTACATGATGAATCAAATGCTGGTATTTCCGAACCATTCCAGCTGATGAAAAAGTAATTTTTCCACCCTCTGAGCCAATATGAGCCCATCTTGAATTTTTAACATAGAATTAAATACCCTACATGTACCGCAGTCATGTTTCTTTCAAAGTACACAGAAAAAACTATTTTTCGAGATTCGTGGTGCATATTTCGGACAGACCTACAGCATCATCGTTCGACCCATGTTTGTTAAAGTGAGCGTTTTTGTTTAAGTAATTACAGCTTTCAGTCCACTATTTGAGTTGGAAACAATTTCTAAAATTATTTACCAGTACTGCTTTGATTTATGTTCATATTTGAATATTGCATTATGTTTTCACAAGAGCCGGATTTTTTGCTGGTGAAGAAAGATTTGTAATAAATTAAGGTCTTTTGTTAAAACTTTCCGTACTTCGAAAGAAATTGTTAACTAGACGTCCCCCTTCAAGTCCAAATCTGTAAAAAATAATATCACAGACACTTTCAATATGGCAACTGGCTTTGTAGAAACTCAAACAGCGTAACTGCCCAACTTTCTTAAACATGCTAACAGTGATTGGCAATTTTAACGTGAGTTTTCTCATTTTCGAATTGGTAGTAGGGTATCTATTAAAACAGTCTTCAAATGGCATAAGCCTAAAAATGAGATATCTACCAGTGTTTGGGAGATAAGTACTCGTACGTCAAAGCATCGGTAGGAGTATTTAACACACGTTGTCTCTGTCGACCAGGTTTATTTGTGTTTCATAAGCCATATCCACTAACAATGCTACAATGCTTCATAATGGTATTGAGCCTGCACTGAATTTAGGCCATCCGATCAATTCGTAAAGAACTCTGCAGCTGACACAAGGCCGCCTCATTCAAGGTGTTTTCCATAGCCCATTAATAATAAAATCGATCCATTCCCGCAAATACACGTCAGTTCCGTCTGCCGTGGTTTCTAGTTGAAGGACGGATCGGCTTTCCGTAAAGCCAGTTAAAGTAATTCAGTTATCGACTGAAAAGTTTTGTTAGCGGGTCAGTTCGCGAGAACACGGCGACTTCGCAAGTCTTCCCTGAATTGAACGGTGAGTTTTGCTATGCAACGAACGAATTTCAATAACTAGAATAGTAGCGAAAATGGCATATTTTCTGCAAAATAAGTCGTATGAACATTATGCATTATGTATTATGGGACGTATTGGACAGGCATCATCTAGAGGAGAATCTAACAACTAGCCGAAGCTTGTGCAGGAGAAAACACGGAATAATGTAGTTTTTCTTCTTATGAAGTTACAATATATTTACTCTGTCGCTGTTCAAGCATATTCTTCCAAATCGGTTTATTATTTGCTGTACAGATTACCCTTTTGTCTACCTATAAGTCACTGTTTTGTGCAAAATATATTTGAAACATCCATACGATTGGTTGGTCTCGATGAGCTGGTGTACGCGTTAGGTATACTCTCCAGTTGGTCCCACATAATCGAAATCCCACAGTAAGATTCATCAGTACACTTTCCTAGGAGACATTTAATCTTTTTGCCGTAATGTGGAAACTATCAAAAAGTTTTTGCCAGCATATAACCGAAATTATCTTTTTTCTTGTGACGCAAAAGTTCAGAATAGTACTATTTCCAGGCACAGTGTGGAAATAAGATAAGTAAATTTGAATCAGCCGTTTCTGACTGCGGAAATCTTTGTTGACATCAATCAATAACGACAATTGAATCTGTTGGCTATTCCAAAATTCTTCGTAAAATCAGTGAAACGTCTATGGAGACAGTTTTGAGACCACCGCTGGTCATAATTTTGGCTTATATTATTATTAGTAATTTCAGTACATTTCATTGACTAAACAACAATACTTGCATGATATACATAGTTAGTTACCTATTGCAGGTATGTACCTATTGACAAAGAAACGCATTTTGAGGGTGTTTGAAAATGTTGTTTTAATTGTTGATGATGGGAGTTTGTTATTGTTGAAAGTGATAAAACTGATCGTAGAACGGCAGGGAGCTCAAAAATTTCAACATCGATTTCCAACTGCTGTCACTGATGTCTCCCTCCTTCTAGATTATTATTGCTTTGTTACCGGCCTCTGGCCGATGCGCGTGTCAAAAAGAAACAACAAGTGCATGTCGTCGTCTCATTTACAAAACCTCCGTTTTGTAGACGATTGTTTTTAAATGGCTCTCGTCTATTTTCGGTTACAGACGGTCCGAGATGAGCATACAGCTGAGCCGCAGAAACTGCTTGCCCATTATCTTCGTCCGTGGAACCCATTACGACGTCGGATATGACATCGTAAGTTGAACCGGAAAATTAATTATTTGTGGTAGTCAGTACCTATTGGTTAAATAAGGCGTTCCCCAGCAAAAGGTCTTATACCCACTTTTGAGCCATAAATGTACTACAGTGGGTGGCATAGAAGCTTTGAAACAATTATTATGTATAGGTAACTATTCTGAAAAGAAAAACTAGTTCAAATATAGAATTCCCCCAGTTAAGATCTATCATCATAATGCAATACACAATTGAAAGAGCTCAAGATGAATATTTAAAAATTAAAAAAATTATTAAAAAGTTCTTGGCCAGTGATTGCATCTGGAAGTTGAACCAGTGCGTCTATGACGAAGCATGATTCATGTGAGGCACAAGTTTGCCAACAAGTATTCATAAAGAATCAAACAATTACGAGCAACTTGCAGCAGTAGTGGTTGGCCAAAATTTACGTTGAAGTTTTTGATTGAAAAACATTGCTCTGATCTTGTTCCATTCCTTTCGAGCGTATGTTGAGTTACACCAAATAATAGTATGATTGGATAATTTACTTTAATATACGATAATGATATAATTATCGTTCCAATAAAGTTCATTCTTTGATCTGCATTCACGAAACCCGCGTTTGCAATTCTTTATAATTTACTCTATCACTACACTCCCTTCATGCAATTTTGTACTCAGTACTTGCTTCTGATTCTTACATTAATTACAAAGCCAACAAAACTACAGAGCAAAGGTAATGACTTGATTTAATTTTCGCGTTTATTAACTATGGCCCATTTTACTGTTGGCAGGGACGGACGTTCGCTAGTCTCATACAAGACTATGTTCGCACGTACAAATGTCTGAATGAAGTCTACATACCCCTCTATCTGACTGAGAAGGGTAGGGAGGTATACGATGCGGGTTTGGAAGCGTGTCAGAAGATGTACCCCCAGTACGTCTCCGAACTTCAGGGAACAGCTGATGGTGCTGATGTCCCATTTTATAAAGTAAGTTTCTGATTATGTTAGTAATATTCATCGCCGTTATGAAAATGTATATATAATGTTAGGTAATGCTCAATCACCAGTGAACAGCATATGTCAATCAAAATTGACTGATAAAAAATATAAATGATAACTAAATATTTAAGTAATTATATATTTATATGTAGTTATATAATTATTATAATATAATTTGTGAGAATTCTCAAATTTCTTGCTCTCTTTGTTCATTCTTGAACATTTCTAAATACGAGCTTAATAAATATCAACAAAAAATTTCACGACACAATTAACTTTATAAGGTTAGATTTATAATCCGTATCCGTTTACACTGAATCCAGTCCGCGGAATATTGAAACGACGATTTCTTTGAAGGACACATCAACAGTCCGGTTCAGGTTATTCGCTCGGAAGGAATGCCGTGTATGTATTATCCTCTGTGGCCTTTTGGATTAAATAATATAGCTCTCGCCGCTGCGTTCACTCACTTGTCGGAAGAAATAAGCGTGGAAGAAAAGCGTAATTCTATCTCACATGCCACTACGAAAAACGTGTAACCCCCCTCCCCCCATAGTCCTGTCAATGGTAACATGTACACAGCAAGTTGGTTGCAATATCCACCATCCGGCATGTTCTATTCCAGTGTTAACAAATGGACAGATCGAAATTTTCTCGTTATACCTGTAACAGTTAAGAAATTTTTTCGTGAGCTGTTGCTAGTTGGAGCACATTGAAAAAATAAATTTCGACTTATTTCACTGTAAAATATGGATTATCTGTTTTATTCAATGTAAAATATGGATTGTCAGAAAATGAGCGCCTGTATTAATTGCAACCGCCAGTGAGTTTTTGCTTATTATGATGAATGGATGTGCAGCACATTCGCAGTTCTCTGTGATCTAATCCAAAGCTACATTTTTGATCCTTAAATATTTCACTTCACATCTATCAATAAAATAAGCCCAGATCTGTTTTCACCCTACACACGTCTGATAAGCAGTATTTCACATGATAACTGACTAATGTATCCTCAGCTGTTCCTGATGCATTTGGACGAAGTACTGCCAGTCGCAGTAGGAGAAGAGAACCCCAACCAGGGCCAAGGCTGTTCCACCATGACAGTTAACCAGCCAACAGAGGTGAGTCAATAAAAAAAGAAACCATTTCTATTGGATAAAATTGCAGTCAACATTAAGAGGTCATATCTCAAGAGAAAATAAAATCGAAAAAATATGTTATCTTGACGCACACGTACCTATGGTTTTTTACGGATTCGGGTTAACTTCGGGGTAAGTTTAGGTCTAAAACATTTGCAGTAGGTTGTTTTCCTCTAGGCCACATCAGAAGCCTTGTTTATGAGGGGTGTACCTAACAAAACGAGTAGGTAGAGGCTAACAAAACTATACATCTCCAAAATCGAGAAAAAGGTCTGGGTTTGGCGCAATTTTACTCTTGGAAACCGAAGTTTTTCGTTACTTGCTTTACGAATGAATCCGTCGGTTTTGACAGACCTCCACGCAACTATTCGGCTTTTACGAAGATGAAATGTCAACAACTAAAATCTGGTACCTACCTTTAACGATTTTTTGAGATGGTTAAGCTGAAAAGCGTATATTATAATAAAGATCCGGTCCTAGTTAACCGAAACATTTCTTCGTTCACAGAAACTAATAGGGCACACCGAAGACGGTTTCAAGGAAGCTCTCAACCACGTGTACATCGTAAAAGCAACGATAACCGATTCGTCTCCACCGGAAGAATTCACCGCTTTCTGCTACCCGGGACTTCTCCCGGGCTACTCGATGGGCTTCAACAAGCATTTCGGCTTCTCTGTCAACATCCTAGGCGCCAAATACCTGCCCAAGGGTTGCCCACGTGAGTAAAACTCTTTTGATTTGCATTTGTATGTGAGTATTTCCTAAAATCCAAATCTTTTCCAAAATTAACAAAACCTTATTTATCCAAAACATTTCAGTTCCTCTTTCCATGCAAGTTTTGTCCCATGTTGTTTTGTTTTTATAAGCTTTAATAATGATGGATTACTAAGGTTATATTGTAATACCTCGCTAGTGAGAGTATACGTAATGAAAATACACACGAAAGAGGGCTGATTACAAGAATATTTAGTAGGTATTTCAATTGGTTGTTGTTTAGTAAAAATCTTCGTGGTGTTTAAATAGGTTATTGCGTGTACGTTAACGGTATTACCAGGAAAAAGGTATAGGTAGTACGTTTCTGAGGGACCCAATAAAGATACAGTTCTGGTTGAGCGAAAAAGCCATCCGGGATCCTATAATAGGTTGTTACTTGTTGGTAATGATCGGAATATTCCATTCCCCTCATGATTACTACTTCGAGAAGAAACTCGTTGTTAGCCACGCTATTCGGATTTGCCTTTAGTTAATCCTAGGTAATTATCGTACTCCAAATTCTATTGATTCGGCACTCCACTAAATCCACGACGTCGGTGATATTAAAGCTTTAGCCTGGATCTTGCGAGCACCGAATTTGTTAGCTTGTTGCCGAACGGCTCTTACAGACTCTTGCAGTATTTTTTTTTCTCAGTCTATATCATAAACAGAACTCTCAAAGTGGGTCCTATGCCTTGAAATTTTGAGGGTCTACGATAGTTGAATGGACAGATTTTCTGTATATATTCAAATACTCAACTGCATAGGTTCCAAGACGACGTCAGTGGTCAGTTCTATGCTGCAGTAAAATGCAAAAAGAAAAAAAAGAAAGAAAAAAGAAAAAGTTCAAAGAAACAATTAAATTTCGAAGAAAATTTAAAATTTCAAAGAAAATACTCGGGCTATCGTGTAAAAAGATGATATACTTAGCGAGAAACTATACCACTTTTCGTAATATTATATCATTTCGTGATTTTAGCAATTTTTACCGATTTTTTACCCATATAAAGTCAGATTTGACCCACACTTTTTTAAGAATAATATTTTTATCATCAACATAGTCCTCTCTTTCTGTCGTGAAACAACATTCCATACAACGCCATGTGAATTAATATTTGATTTTAGCCCAAAACGCAAATTTTTGACCGCCAAAACTCCCAATTTGACCCCTCTTCTGTATGAAAAACAATTGAAATTTTATTTTTCTGTCTTCGCTCACCCTTCCATGCCGCTTTTAGTGATTTTATATCAATTGTTCGCAATTTTAGCAGTTTTTACCTATTGTTGACAGCTAAAAACTCAAATTTGACCCTCTTAGAGATTTTTAAAATTGCTCATCTTCGAATTCATCCTTTTGTTTGGCAATACGAACATTTTGGCGAAGTTTGGAATTTTTATAATGTATATCGTCTGGAGTGATACATAAATAGACAAATGTATATACATGTATACATATACATTTTTGTTACAGTCTAGGGATGAATGCAGGATGCTCTGAAACGGATTTGCTTACTAAAAAATTTCAAATATTCATGTTCTGAATATTTTGGACCCATTGCAATAACTTCGTTTTCTTTGAAAATTTGGTAAAGGCCATCATAAACTCACCACCACCACCACCATCACCACTACCTAGGTATTTAAAAAGTCTTGGATCTTGTTATTTTTTATATGTCATATATTCATATAAGTACCTGGTAACTCAACAGAACAAGTGAGGGACTGACGATCTGCCATGCGGGCTTGAGATTTCGCCTTTAGAGGTTATAGATAAATAATACACAAGTTGATCGATTCCTCATTACAAAGAGGCAGACGGACAAGTGCATTCAATGCCACTGGTCGTGGTCTAAACTCGTCCTGCCCATCTGTGGGAGATTCGCTAGGATGAGCGGGCGCCAACAAACATGGCGGCGGGATGGCTGATCTGGCCTTAGAAGGGATGAAACCCAGTGGGCCTGCAGTTTCCATGCCAGTGATAGTGATGGTCCTTTTGTTTCTCGACTCGCGAATGCAGCTCCCAGCGCTTGGAAGTTGACCTTGAAGTTGGAATAAATAAAGAAATCCTCTTTGTCGGTATCTTCGATGTTCCGTAGGTAATAATAATAATTGTCTTGTAGGTAATCATTTACCGGTTTCTTCCCCCCCCCCCCCTCCACATATCAAACGAGTGATGAGTCATATCCCATGGAATAATCACATAGGTTGCTCATAATTAGACTCTATTATAATCCTGTTCTAGCTCTATCCGACAGTTCACATACTCGATCATAATCACTCACAAGTTCGAGCGATAGTCAAGAGCAAGAAATAGAATTAAAAATGAGCAAACATGTAATTTAGCAAACGAATTTCCGTAGACCCGTCACAATTGTTGCAAAACATCGAAATCATGTAGTAAACCTTGCTGTTTGCCAAATGAAGGTTGTGGAGAGCCTCTTCCGTATAGACTCAAGCGAGATTTGTCTGTCCCGAGAAAAATTAGTTATGACTTGAAAGCTTGAACATCGTTTGAGCTTGAATGCCCTGTAATGCTGAACTCGTTAGACCTCCAGAATTTGTAATTTGTACCCGTATCTATAGTTTTTGGTGCCGCGACGGTACATGGTCTTCGGCGCCACGGAGCTGGCAATGGCCACGCAGAATAATTGAAACAGCTCATTTTTGTTCCTAAATCTTGAAATGTAACCATTCAAGTACCTACTTAAAAGATGGACTGCACACAAATCTCAGGTGACGCTCCCGTTCAGTTGCCACGCTATAGTTAGTGCTTTAATGAAAAACTCCTGGAAAGATATTGACAAATCAACCAGCACGTGGCTACAGATTCACGCGTCAAGGGACCCGTTTTCCCGCAAATTGCAGTTGCATAATGTATTTGTGAGGCCGAACGGACATTTTTTTCATACCTACGTAAGCCGAATGGATCCCTCGTAACAATCAGAAGGTACCTAACGAAAGGATTGCGCAATGAGAAGCCCTCGAAACGACGGAGGCTCGTGATGGCCAATCCCCGAAGCCTCAAATCCGTACAAGAAGATTTAGGTTTTCTGAACAAGCATAAATTATCTTGGGGGTTTAGTGGTAAGAGTAATTCATACCTACTATCTGGAAGATCCATTCCATTGCACAGGACAGTGAACACTTGGGTTATACACTGCCAAAAGGTTTTTACTCTAAAAAAATTGTTTGCTAAGGCATTGCTTCTGTATTTCCATAAATACCCGTCCCTGGTTGTTGCTTACACAACTCATATACGAGGTTGGCGGGTTCGGGCTTTTCTCTTAATTCCCGACCACCTAGTGCCTTATCAACTAGAAGCCAGTGCTACGTCTTTCACATGCTGCATAGGACTTACCGCCCTTAATGAAATACTCTTCATCATTCTCGAGGTCCCAATTCAAAATGCGAATCTTTTCCTGGCTTTTGAGAGAGGGGAGATCCGCCGTTCTGTCATTCGTTAGCAGCGTCTATTACAATCTTTATTGAAATAAATTGTATAGTTTCCTATCATAAAATAGGGTCCTGTTATCACGTCCTGGTGTAGGAGCGTTAGTTTCTATTTTAATTTATTATATACACCGAAAACGATCTATCGAATATAGCAATTTACTTTTTTAACTAGTGTTAATCTAATCAACCTAGTGCCAGTTTTAAGTAGGCTTGAGGCTCATTCTCAACAAGACAGGCATTGCCTTCAGTTGAGCATTATTATTCAACGCTTGTATTACTGGTACAAATCTAATATCTTTTTTTTTGCGGAATGCGTTTTCTCTATGTAGTATACCATTTCTGTTTCTATTCATTGAATAAAACGATTTTCTTTTCTTTCTTTTTAAAAAATTTGTGGGAATGTACACTCACCTATTTTGTGATGAAAATCAATCAAACATAGCAAACGAATGGGGTTTGCTTCATGACTTTACGTTAAACATCTTGGTAGGTATTTTATACGGTAAGAAAAATACTTGGAAGTGGAATTTCTAGAAATGAAAGCTAAATACTCAGATACAGAACAGTTCCTTCCAACCTAGTTGTTCTATGAAAATTTGAGTAACGGACTTCAACTCTTTCGAGGAATCATTAGCTTGGTAGCGTGGATAGCACTAGCTATCGCGATAAGGATGGTTGGTAGATTCAGTCAATTCGAACCGTTACATAGAATGACAAACGCGCTCTCAATAGGTATATAAGTAGTTAAATATTTCTGGTTTGTTTGCTAACCGGAAAAACTCATTTTACGTGACGTTCAACATTCTATTTGTAAACAACACTTCTGGCTTGTAATGATCAATGATGGCAATAAAATCATTACTTTTTTTCATCATATCATTATTTTATTGCCATCATTGATAATTATATAAACGAGAAGTATTGTTGACACCCGTTCGTTGATGAGTTTTCACACGGAAACACGTCATCGGCTCGTTGCAAACTCATTTGCGAAACGATGTTATTGAATTAGTTGCGTCGTATAGGTATAAAGAAACAAACAGACGTATTCTTCCGAATGCCTAGTGTGAATGTAGCTATTATAGGCACTCTAAATATTATGGAAGGTTGACATAACCAACATGTTGACAGTCATAATATTATTGATCGAACTGTAATTTCAACCTTTTACCAACATTTTGTTCCAAGTAATTGTTGTACATAAGTACGGCATGGTATGCTACTACCTAACTACATACCCTCATTGGCCTGTCAAGTATTACCGATACTGGTATTGAAAATATTGAAATGAAATTAAAATTGATTATTTTTGTAAAAGCCTACCGATGTTGCGAGGTTGGCTATACTGCGTAAGATGAGCAAGGAACACAATGAACAGTTGGAAATATAAAGGGACATTTGAAGGGAGGACAATCCAAATAGAGGATTAGAAAATTCGAGAGAAGCAGCTCAAGGGCACTACATTACGATAAGTAAAGAGTATTATAGCAGTCTGCTGGTGTATGAGGAGTAGGGACATTAAAGTCGAAAAAGCAGATGGTCGAGATTTGGAGGAAGCACTTAGTAGATTTAGCTGATGCAAGTATGTGTGGAAAGTGCCTTGGAACCCTTTTCCACCGTTACGAATAAGCGTAGGTGTACCTATCACCCATGAAGTCTTATCAAGTTGGATTGCAAACTTTAATTTTAAAACTGTTTAGAATCTTACTAATGATACAACTACTTCTTGTAAATTATCAGTACCTAGCGAATGTATCATGGAAATTATTAGTAAGATTCTAAATAGTTTTAAGGATTAAAAAGTTAGGGAAGAAGAGGATTGGAGCATTGCAATGCAGCCTGATTTGGAATTGAGAAAGGCATGAAGAACAAACTGGAATATCAAGTTTCTCATCATTCCTGTTACATAAAAATACCTGCATAAGGTGGAGTTTAATAATTCATTTCAGCGAATGTTATTATTTCTTTAAATTTATTACTGTTGACTTTGCCTTACAAGCATTAGCGCTGTCACATGGCAATGTTTAAAAATAGACATGTTATCAACCAAGCGACCAGCTCACCTTCCTCTCATGATACTATTATCTACCGCCCGTCTCTCAGGATACCTAGCGATCGGTTCTGAGGAACATAACTTTTATTTTTACATATTCGCTTTACTTTCATCTGTCGTAATTAGGTGTAAGGATTGGATTGTATTTAAACAAAAACGAGTTTTTCACATTTGCTCACTATAAGTACTTGTGCTACGGAATTTGAAACGGATTCTATGGTTTTGGTTCGAGAATGGAATTGATTCTTAGGAACGTTGGCATTTCCACGTTGATTCGCCTCTTACAATTTTTAAAAATCTTTTTCTGATTTTGATGTAACTATGTAGAATCCTAAAATGGAATAAACAATTTCTGTCCATCCGCAGAACGCCGTGCTTCGCACTTTCCTTAGTTACCATGAACCAAAATCAATGAAATTTGGGGTCCGCGCAGCTCGGCGTTACTGTCAGTCATCTCTAAGGAGTTGAAAATAGGGATTGAAATTTCCCGAACGCCGTAGCTCGAAATTTTTCAATAGAAGGGTATGGTTTTTTTAAAGGTTTTTAATTGAACTAAAAGTTGATCTTGAACTAAAGAATTTATTGAGACCACCCGGAGCATTGCACGTCCAGCTGTTCGTTTAAAATACCGTAAAGCTTCGTCAACATGATCGTGACTGAAACAGTATAAATCCGGCTCAGATAATATCATTGCTAGGGAACACCTGACTATAATCACGGATGGCTGTATGAAATCGAGTTCGTTGTTCTGATATTATTTCATTTGAAAAATGATGGATCTTTTGGATTTTATTGATAGGTACTTTTGCAACTTGAACAAACGTTACACAACGGTTTATTATACTATCAACGCAGAAGGGGCATCTATACAGGTAATAATAAACCGTTGTGTAATAATTTGCAGCGTTTTTTATTGCATTTTCAGATTCTACATACCTTGAAACGTAAACCTTCAAATTTTGAGGGTGGGGGGTTAACGTTTTTTTTCATGCTCGATTCCGTAGGTGCATTATTGAAAATAATAAACCTAAATATACAAGGAATCATCCATAAATTTTAAGCATCTCATAGTGCACTCAAAAGTGGCACAAGGCAAGTAGTATACGTCTATAAATGTATCTTGGACGGTAAATGTTACTTGCATTATGTTATTAAGAAATAAATAAATAAATATTAATAAGAGGAACTAAATTCTGGAAGAGAAAAACGGCCTGGACTGGTCGAAGACCTGAGGCCCATAGACAAAGAATTTACTAGTTTATGATTTATCAGAGCTGAAATTTTATCAACTTGTAAATGAGTGAGTAAATATATATTCTAAAAAAGATCAATAAATTAGACAGTCAAAAACCACATGGTAAGTGCATCATGATGTTTTTTGTAAGTTAAGTACAGAACATGTATTTCTAATTTTTTGCAGCCAGAACATTTGTGTCCAGAGCTCTATTTGCCGCGGACTCGTTGGAATCAGTGAAGACCACCCTGCGGTGCGCGGGCGGCGGCGGAATCGCGGATGCGATGTCCCTCAACCTCATCTTCTTCGGGAGCTGCGAGGATGACACAAAGTTCTACAACGTGGAGGTCGGCCCGTCCTATCCGAGCACCGGAGAGTCCGCTGTGAGCGTCGTCGAGCTCAATCAAGGGCAGAATATGTTCCATTGCAACAGGTGAGCCCAGTTCAAGTAACATTCACCAATAAACAAGCTCGATGAAGCGAAAGCAGTTCATTTCACGGCTCAAAATTGTGGCGGTGTGGCTGTTCTCGAGCCATTTTTTCTTCCGGTGGAGACGGGGTCGTTTGGGGAAGCCTAATCGATATCTCTTCATAACCGGTGATAATCTCGCTGGTACAGAGGAAGGGGGGGATCTCGACGGTCCACCGTCACTCTCCTCACTCCGTCACATGGTAGCAGAGCATGGTTTGGTAGTATGCGCTGAGTAACTCACCGTACTCCACTTTTTGAGGGCTTTCCAGAAGGATAAGCCCAAAGGTTTCCAGAAGGATTCCTTTACAATCATCCTGTCCCTTTGATAATACATACATCTATTGGCTTCCCCATCCCCCTTTTCCCCCTTTAGAGTGTCAATATAATTAAAATATATTGAGCTCATTTGAAGGCAAGTAATGCCGTGTCCCAATAGTTGTTCCATCCTAACGATGGAACCTAGAGCTTGCCCAGATGAGCACAATTCACTGAATAACAACCTCTGACAACATTTTTTTCTGTGCCAATACTCGTATGTAGGTGCTTTGTTCTCCACCAGTAAATTATTGAGGTAGGTAGTACCATTACGATGGAGGTTAGTCACCTTGAACTTGTTCAGATATCTTTCCCTGAACCAGAGCTTCATACTACTTTTCATTCCTCCTTTTACCTCTCATATTTCTGCTACTCAGAAGTATACGTAATGTGGGGAGGAGGAGTATGACGGTGAGGCTGTTCTCGAGCCGTTTTTTCTTCCGATGGAGTCGGGGTCGTTTGGGAAACCTAATCGATATCCCTTCTTAACGGGTGATAATCTCGCTGGTATAGAGGGTCCATTCTCGAGGGTCAACCGTCACTCTCCTCATTCTGTCGTCACACAATTCATCAATATTCCTATAGGTATAACAGGGATTTTTCGATTGCTGTAAAGCCAGCTTCTGCGCTGAAGTGAGTAGGTGCATAATAATATTATAACACCAATGCAATGAAAATTGGCGATTACGTAAGACAAATATTGTTAAAGCTATCCCGGTAAGGCTATGAGGGACCATGCTAGCAGACTCCCTACCACCTTCACGTACTTGCCTACCTATAATAATATCCCATCGGTTTCCTCGGACGGGTGAATTAAACTGCATCCATAATATTATAAATTATTAGTCTGCTCGCTGAACACACGTCCGTTCTATTTTGATTGGAAACGCGACATTGAGTAGGCGCTTGTATTATTATTACCTCATAAATAATAATACCTGTACCCAGGTATTATATTTATAATTATGTACCTCACACGTGGCGGGGTGCAGAATTCCCCTCTTGTTTGCGGAAAATAAAACCTGTACAAGTCTGTAAATGGAAATCAAAGTACATTCCCACGGTTTTTTTCTTCACACTCCCTTCATCACGATGCTGATTAAAATAGCCCTCATTCATATATGCACTCACGGTCGAGAGGTTCCATCATCGGGGGAACCTTGGCAATGGCCCATATCATTGAAAGCATCGTTAACGCCTTAAATATCTTGACCCGATGCCGATCCGATAAGTATTTAAATACAACCATTAATATTATAGGAATGTGGTTCAGAATTTATTGGCTTGACATTCAGCGACTCAAATGTTTTCTACGCATTTTATGGGATAGGTTTTTTTTCCCTGAACTGTGCCATAGCTCGCCTACGGCAGTTATTTTATGAGAGAGGGAAACCAAATCTGAGGTTAATTTTGAATTGCCTTTAATTAGTTGAGGTGATGGAACTGTATCTATTGGAAAAATTCATCAGGGCGAGAATTCCATTAATATTTTGGAACCTAGGTAACATAACCTACTGAACATCAAAAGGTTGATTGAATGTTCAACTATCAAGTACACACCTTTCGACGTCTAGAGCTTGAATTGTGACTGAAAAATGTTCATTTCTGATTAAAAGGATTGTATTTGGTTCTGAACGATTATAAAGTGTTAAGCAGATAGGTGCCTATCGGTTAGAACTGGTGCTGGCTTATTAGAGGTGGGTAGTTCCTGACTGAACTGCTCTTGAAGAACTAACTCCGCCAGCTGACCTACTCCTCGAGTTTGTTCACTTCACTGAACGTTCGTTCACTAGGATCACAGAGTAAAAGAATCAAGGACCCAGTGTCCTAGATCCTTGAGTGGCCCAGTGTGTGATGGATGTAGGAATGGGGAAATGAAGAACTATACTTATGTGCATTATGAAGTAAGAACTAAAGAACTAGTACATAACTCACTCACACGCGACTGAGTTAGTTCTTTATAATTCTTGTAGTTCACAGGTGGACACTACATGAGGACGGCGGACGGCGGCGGTGGATGGATATGGGCAGGGGTAACTATAGGATTGGCGGGGATAGAATTTTCAGGATCTCCCAATATTTGGGGTTCCCAAAGATTAAGTATAATAAATATACATAAAGTAATTATTATTCCTATATACTACTTAAAGTCAGATGAAGTCATTCAGATGGGGTGAGTTTAATACTAGTGGTGGGCAAGAGTAGTTTACCTGAGGGACTCAAGTAAGTTAGTTCACTCCGTGAAAGGATTAGTTCTTTTGAGTTAGTTCTGTAGTGCATTCCAGTTCCTTTTCGTTTCAACAAGAGCAAATCCTAATGAACTAAAGGAAATATAGTTCAGTAGATACTGTCAACTCCTCATGTAGTGTCCACCGTTCCTGTGAACTACAATAACTAACTCAGTCACCTTGTGAGATACTAGTTCTTTAGTTCTTAGTTCATAATGCACAGAACGATAGTTCTTTATTTTAGTGCAGTTGGAGGAGTTAGTTCTTCAAGAGTAGTTCAGACAGGAACTGCCCACCTCCAATTAATACTACTTGAGGGGTTTATAGTATCCACAGAACTATAAGCCTGGATGGATGGATTATGGAAGCCTGCACGACGTGTTAGCTCAACCCGGACCTTTCAGGTCAGACACGAGTTTAATCTGACATTTAATACCCTCATGACATCTGGGGCTCGCTTTCGTCCAGACTTACTACCTACATAACATGCGCGCCTTGAACTTGAAAGACAAGGGCAAGAACAAGATGCCACTCCCCCTGATTCTGTAACTGCCAGACTGCACATGCTCTCTTTTATTGTCAGATTCCATCGACTAACTAGATTCAGGTGCCCAAGTTTTATGTTTAATTCATGATTGATTTACTACGATCTCGCAAAAGCAGTAGTGTATACCAGCTAGAGGAAATCGGTGCATAGAACCGGTTCGCAATCTTGAACCTTTTTTGGAATTAAATTAAAATCCTACGTTTCCCTCTTTCTATACTGTTCATTTTATGTCTGTTCTAATATCGGAGGTATTACGCGTTGTGTTCGGTTGAATAGAACGAACTGACATCAATTGCCGTGGAAACATGCAAGGGAAAATTACAAACAGAATGCTGTCCTTCGTTATATTGATGAAAAACCTGCCATATAATCAGAGTAGGTAGGTACACAACCAGCCTTGGAAGAAAGAGGTCCTTCAAAAATATCGTAGTTAACAGAATAAAGGTCCAAAAAAAGCTTTCGACTAAAATATTAGTTTCCGACTAGGGAATGCGTTTTGCGGTTACTTGTCAAGAACAATGTTGCTGTCCTAAAATCTGCATCTGCATGCCTATTTTTATCGTGTTCTATGCGAATTTGCAACTTTCAACATTTTCACACCGTAGGCTTGTCATATACTTTTTCCAAGTCAAATTTAGAATTTTACAAACCAAATTCAGAATTTTCCTATCCAAATTCAGAATTTTGTCAATATTAATTTATGTTATGAAGTTCTGTACCAACTTGCTTACTACAAGGTGAGAATGGAATTGGGATTCATTGAAAACCTGGTGAGGTAAATACAGGTTAACAACTAATACTTACTATTCTTGTTCTGGATGCCAATGTAGCTGGTACACTTTCTGTGTTTAGTTACCCAATCCCTCTGAATCACACTCACAATCTCTAAAGAGGACCTAAAGGACCTAAAGAGGACTTTTTTCTGCGCCGGTATCGTTCAGACTCCATAACGTGAATATTGAAAAAAATCTGGATTTGAAAGGAATACCCTGAATTTGAAATGGAAAATTCTGAAATTTGCTTGGAAAATTCTGAATTTGACTGGAAAACCTGTCACACAAAATGAGTTTTGGGAGCTGAACCTTCGTTACAACCTCAATTATTCACTCTTTGGTCAAAATCAACTTCATATTCGATCTTCTCGCCCTAAAAAAACATGGAAAACGATACCTCAAAAGCTCATGTTCGCTAAAACCTCAACATAAAAAACCCCCTCTAAAACCCCTATTTGCACACGAAATTTCACCCATAACACCCCTGTGTGCGTATTCCGATCGGGCTGCCGAATTTTGGAGCACAACTAGGACCCAAATGTGTTCCCAAACCGGGATCCTAACTGTGAGTGGAAGAATGACTGACGATTTTCGAAACTTTGTTAGAACCTCAATTTTTCGCTAAATCGACAAAGTCGACTTCATATTCGGTCTTCTCGCCCTAGGAATTATGGAAAACGATACCTCACGAACTCGTGTTACTAAAAACACACAAAAAAAAAAAAAAAAAAATACACCTACTTCTCACCCATAACACCCCTGGGTATATTCCGGTCGGGCTGCAAAATTTCGCGAAGCAATTAGGGTACAGAGGGAGCCTGTTTACGAAAGAACGAATTTTTTAGACCAAAAATTAAAAAAAATTAAAAATTAAAAAATCCTATATATGGATGATACGGCCGAAGGACATTGCACTTTTGGAATCTACGCACCTTGAAACGTCGAAGAAAAAACCTGAGGGGGTGTTCAAAGAATTTTTTGCTGAGCGAATGCATAGCTGTGTATTATTCACAGAAGCAATTTTTCGACAGCATGACTGTCCTCTTCAGGGGTGGTATACTGATGTATTAGTTCAGTTGTCATCTCCCCTCAAGGTGCTGGGGAAATGAGTAGCCAAGTAAAGAGCGAAATGATCAGATGGAACTCTGATCTTCTCATTGGAGGACAGGTGTTCACGTCCGCGACGCTGGCAGGGCAGTAGGACGAAAATCCCCAGCCTGAACAGGCTGTTACTTTATTTTAGTTCTGTTGTCATAGAGATGTAATAAGATGAAGTCATTGTACATTAAACTGTATGAAATGAAGACGATGAGGTGAAGTTGTGGAGAGGGGGTGCACTTGACAGTTCACCTGTTAACTGCACTACTTATCCTGGTTTTCACCTCATTGCCTTCACAGCTACGTTCTGATGTCCTGTCCACATCACTTCTACAATACCTGATGTCTAGCACCGGTTAATTCTTCAATATCCCCAAGTTTTCCGAAGTTACAAAAATTGCCATAAATATAATCTTGCTGTGTAGCTCCGAACATTTTGGTTGAAAGTTGTAGTTTATTTTATACGTATTTAGATTTAGCAGATTGCAATCTCCCGCATCAGCCGGCTTATTTGGGATGCTGTACGACCAGCTGTTCGCGTCCTATATCTACGGGTTCGAAGTCTGATCGAAAAATCTAAATATTCTCCCTATTCAACTCGGTTGAGCTGCTTGCTTAGGTACCTAGGCACCAAGATACACAGCCTTCGAAAATGAATTTTCATTTTGACTTTTAAAATACGCTTCAGGTTCCTTCATTTGAAAACTCCAGAGCTGGACCCGTCACACCCCCTCGTCCTGTCGAGCGACATCAGACACTGCAGGAAGAACCAAGTGCCGGATCCCCGTACTGAAACGGAACTTCTCAGTCTCATGGGAGACACAGCTAACGACTCCGTCAACATATTCAGAGACCTGCAAACTGAGGCTGTCTGGACAATTGCTGTTGGTGAGTTGAATCACGGTTACATTATAATGCAGAGTGGTGCATAATCAATGACTGATTAGGATTGCACAGGCTTCTGATTACAACTATTATATCCAGGCAGCCTTATCACGATCACGTAACTACACCTATCGTAATTATAGTCACCTTCTTTATACTTCATTACGCCAGTGGCAGCTCCGGTAGGTTAGTTGGGTGACTTGGCAACAGTCAGCTACTGACTGTCCAAAGAAAACTCAAGGACACGCAGTACTGTTATTCTAAATGAACTGACAATATGAACTCATCACAGTTCAACTGAACCACTGACAATTTCCGGGTGCTAAGCCCTTCTAAAAGTAATGATTCAATGATGCGATGCGCAAGACCCAAATATTCCCAACCAAACCTTCTCGTAACATCATACATACTGCTTCTGTTCCATTGCCACCGTTTCTACTCGTAGAATCATTGGCGCAGTACTGTTCCCTCATCTTTCCCTTCTACGTGCTGCAGCTGGAAATGCTCCCATTACATGCTTCATTCCACTGTTAACGATGAGTTCTAAAACAGGTAGTGCACACCTACTTATATGTTAATAGGCACGTAGGTACTACCTAATCCGGAATAACGCAGGGAAGAATCCTCTGCTGATGTAAATTCTTTATTTGGGACTAGTTTCGGGCTAGTTCACCAATCAGAAACTAGTCTGACGTAAAGAATTTAAATCAGCAGAGGATTCGTCACTCTCTATTCCCGATTAGATCGCTCATCTGCACCATCGGCAAACACCCAGTACATATAACAGTAGGTACTTATTATCAGGCCATTTCTAACAACAATGTATATAGAAATGTATATTTTTTTAAAAGTATTAGCACATTTTTTCATCGCAAAAGGAGAATTTTCAAAAAAAAATAAAAAAAATCTTCTGTTACTGGTTAGGCGGTGCCATCAGTATCTACCTAACTCATCTTAATCATGATTACATTATGATTATTGAGGATTCGATTATTTCTTGGTTCCTTTGATGACTGAGCGTACCCTGAATTTCATTCCCAAACAGCCAAACAGCACTCAAACAACACAAATAATAAAAGCACTACAGCAAAGTGTGGCCTTACTTTGAGTCGATCGATCCACATCCGTAATCACAGACGGTGATTGTATGATTATCATCAACTTAAGACTGTAATCAGGCGGTCGGATTGTAATCACATATCTAATAAAAAGTACAAATTTCGATTGTAATCGTAATGGTTGATCATTTGGGCCATAGTTCCTCCTTAGCATCCGCGATGGCGTAGGAGTCTTTATCATAAAAGAAGAAGGTTCGACGCAGTAAGAAGTCTGGAAGTCAAACCAGTGAGAAGACTGGTGGTGACCTAATAAGCCGAAACCGGACTAAATAAATAATGAAACTACTAGAAGACGTCTTACTGCATTCAACCTTCGAAGTCTCTCCTATTGTTTTACGGATGATTTTGTAACAACATTCTGTTTAATAAGTAGGTAGCTATGTAATAAATTATAATTTAAGGAGACTTCTCCGTACAATTAATTATTCCCAAACCTAATAATTTTGTTGCAGGGGTTTTCAACATTTCTGCAAAAACTTGGAGCGTGTACACCGGGAACCCGAAGAGTTCTGACCCTCTGATTGAATTACCCCTAAAATAATATTCTATTTATCATAATAATTACGCACTACTGAAAATGTGAATGTGTAACATATCAAAACTACATTAATACATCACGTTAAATCCATTATACCAAAGGTTAGGTATTTATTGTAAATAAAAATTTAATTATAGCGTTTTTCATGACTTTTTGTCAGAACCATCACCTACAACATGAATTTGTTGATAGGGAAAAGTCATACAATAAAAAAGCTCAAGCTAGTTTATAAAATATATATTGACAAGTCCTCTTTATAACAAAATCCATTTTTCGTTCAAATTTACATGCGAAACGACGTAAAAGCTACCAAAAACATTCTTAAATGTGTTCTACTTATTTTATTAACATTTAGTTGCTATTGGCGTCAGCTTAATTATAAGGTGAAATCACGTTTTGAAAATTATAACACGGTCAGTACCAAGACAATGTTCAAATTAAATATTGGGGAAAAAAATCATGCAGGCATTATTACTCGGTACATTTTAAATATCACTAGCTATTTTGAAGGTGACTATCGGACTCTAGCTCCATGATAATGACAAAATCAATATAAAATACTGGATTTAATCTACTTCTCATAGACGCACTAGCCTAGTTTTTTCATTAATTTTGTACACTAATAAAAAAAATTAATAAAATTATTAAATTAACTATTAGATTAATAAACAAAATATTTTTTTACACCTTAGGCGTTTTTTAGTTTATATTAATTTATACATACAAGTGCTTATGTTAATAATTTGACATTAAACAAATAAAGTGCTGAGCAGGCAAAACGTCTACGGTCCGATACGCCTAAACAAATTTTTCTTCATATTTTTTACTAGTACGATTACGAAAAAGTTTCTCAAGATTCATGGCTATTTTCGGAGTTGTAAAATTTTGTTTTTGAATGGCAGTCAGGTATTACGGTTTATGCAACGAGAACTGGATAAACGAAAAACGGAATTTGATTTTGGTTCAATCCTGTCTGGCAGGTTATCACTGAAATTGCATTTCTGTCTTGATATAGCGACCTGATTCCCAAAAATACTTAAAACTGCTGGTTAAAATTTTCAGTTCAGCCCGACGCGTATCGACTACGGAGTAAGTGAGTTTTGGTGCACTAATACCTCCTCACTCATATCTACGAGTATATAAGGACCAATTTGATATTACGTAACAGGCTTAGGTCTACTCAATATTTTCTTCATTGAAGCATTAGTAAAATATTTAATTATCACATTCACGTCATTAAATAAGGCTGAAAGATCATTATTCCGGAATGAGTATGTTCCAGTAAATCAGCCCAAGGCCTCTAAATTGGGGGGAGATGCGTGGAAAAAAAACCTGTGTTTTTGGCTTTATCCAGGGTTTAATCAGACACTCTAATAACCGGTAGGTAGGTTTTTGCCCTCCAAACAAGTTCTCGTTCAAGATTCATTGGAAGTTGAAGGTGGACTGGGTGTAATGTGAAACCGGAGCAAGAACATATAGTTACATATTAACGATGAGAGGAAAATAGATCCCGAATTCGGTATAAGGGCAATAAATTATTCATGACTTTTATCAGAACTTCGGGTTTTTATTTGATAATTTTTAATTGTTTTAGAAGCCCCAAAAGCAACAAAAGACTAATTGCGAGCGTACCTCAGAGCCAGAGGGTTGTAACTCCAGAATTTCGGATTTTATTTATTTTTTCTCCATAAATGGACTTTTGGGGCCAACACGTCGCAAGTCCATACATATCAAATGAGAGCCAGTAGGTCGTAAATCCAATATGAGCGATCATTACCGACTGGTTATTATACCTACCGAGCCTCAACATTTCGCTGTAGCCATACCACGGTTGTTCCAAAACTGTTTGATTAGGTTTGAATATCAACGATACAAAAATTGACACCGTCCATTCTATCTTCACTCTTACCAAATCCAGTCAATACAGGTGTTAGTTACCTAATTTAAGTTTGTTACAATAATGATAAAATCAGTATAAGAGTGATATTGCTCTCTAATATTGCGAGAATCAATGCAAAATTGATTTCCAGCCTTGGGCCAAAAGGTCGTAAGTCCATTACATATCTCGACTACGAAAGTAGTAATGACTGAGAAATAGATATGCGTACAAATAAGACAAACCTGTATCAAAATCTATAAGCGCGATGGACTCGCTGAAGTTTTCAAGGTGAAATAACGAAAAAGCGAGTGAAAAACCCTGTTTTTTATTTATTTTTTGCTCTCCTGTAAAATTTCATTTTTGGACTTACGGTCCTCTGGCTCTGGGCTGTTATTAAATTTTAATAACATTGAGAATTAAAATGGTTGAGCTCTCTGTAAGATAAGATTCATTATGAAGTCTTAGGAACATAGGACTAACCTTTGAGTTTCAAAAATAAGGAAATTCGCATCAGTTATGGAGTTTAATGTAGGTAATTACTTAGTTCACATTTCCAAATTAAACCCTGATGATCCAGCTACTTGTATAATTTGTCGAATACGACAAAACGATCACAGTTTGGGGGGGTATACGAAAATACGAGTTGCGCAGGTCGTGTCAATGGCTGAAATTTATGGAAGAGTGTGAGGGTAGACCACGTCGACGACGTCGTTGGGCATCAGTTCCGATATTTCAATAACCTGCAGTTTCTGGGTGGTCGTCTGCTTCGGAGGAACAGGCGTCGTTTTTGTCTCCACCGAGGGCGCGCTGACGACGACGCTCGCGGTAACTGTCGTCACCACGGGAAGCGATACTGTCGCGGTTGTCGTCGACGGCGACGCTGACTCCGCCTCAGCCGCCGATCCGTTGGCCCTGCCGGCGTCGTCCCCGACATCCGGGGCGGTCAGGACGACTGTCGCGTCGGCGGGTGGCGTCGCACGTGCAACAGGTGGCGACAGCGTGGTTGTCGGAAGTTTAAATACAACGGTCGTTCTGGCTGTCGTCGTAGTCGTCGTCACTGCGGTGGGCGGAGGCACCGGCGGACACTCGTGAATGCCGTGGATTTTCGTATTATTCCTCGATTCAACTTGCTGTATTGCAGCTAACGCCAGGTCGTCACACATAGCAGGGTTCCCTAAGAAAAAATAACGTGACAATAAATCAGCAGAAAACTTTTATTTGTAAAGCACTGCTATTTGGCACCCAGTGCGCCTGAACACTTCGTTGTCTGATCACAAATTTATTTTCTTTAGTCCAGGCAGTGGGGCTCAAAAAAGCGGTTTACCTAGAAGTGCTTCATTTTGAATAAAAATTGTGAAAATCACGTTTTTTGCATGTATATATATTTTTTAATAACTTTTTTCTATCCTTCTGAGACAGATTCTGTTTCAAAACCTGAAAACTTGTGTAAATCAACTACATAATTTTTAGGACGAATATTTGTTTGTAAGATTTATAAAAATTGAAGCCTTTGCAACAATAATATACTATACGGGTTTCCTTCGTTTCAGCAGTCTTTAAGCTCAGTTTATATAGACTTGTACAGTATTCATTACTAAGCAAAATTTAATAATATAATCGGGCACCTCAAGTTTTTCACAGAAGTACTTTATCTTCCATTAAAAAAACCATGAAAAATTGATCTGTAAAGTAGTAAGATTTACAAAAATCTAATCTTACAATATTTACTGACAAACAAAATTTAATGCCATATTTGGGGACTAATAAGTATAAAACAAAAATATACGAGATTAAATTCAGTTCTGCATAGGTTTTCCGCCAAATATAGTATTATATTTTATACTATAGTATTGCATAGCTATTCCGTGTAGTATAGTAGCAAAGGCTTCAATTTTTATAGATCTTATGAATTACGCACTTTACAAATAAATGATGTCCATGAAATATTCTTCCTAAAAAATGCAAATTTCACAGTAGATTTACTCTAGTTTTCAGATTTTTAATCAGCATTTTCCCAAGTAGGACAGAAAAATTTTATTTAAAATAAGGCACTTTCGGGGAAAAATTGGGGTGGCAAACCTCGAATTCATGTTCAGCACCCTCAAAAACATGGAAGTGCAAAATATTTAAACTCCCTCAAAACTTTCCAAGTAGAAACCCCCACTGCCTCGACTAATGATGGCAGAAGTAAATACCAACGGTATGAACGGGTCGTTTAAAAAATTGGGTATAATTCTAGGCTTTTCCTACGCAAATTTTTGAAGCTGGGGCACTGTGTTGAGCACTTTAGGAAACATCGAACATGTATAAAAAATTTTGGCTAATTTTCAATTTCAACCAGAGAAACGAACTGCCAAAAGTTCATAGGTTCATAGGCTTGGTCTTGAAAGGTAGGTGGGTACCTACCAACGTGGTCAGCGCGGATTTGTAGGTAGGATTTCTGCCCGGTCTCGTTTCGCCGCTCATAAGGAAAACAATCATTACGAACTCTAACAAGCCCTTAGACTTCTGTCATATCCAATCGAAAATCGTTGCTCCTAACTGTAGTTGACTGCCTCTAATTATGCGGAATTCACTGAGATTGCTAGGAAGAGGCGGGTGTATTGTAACGCTTGCGTGACTTAATTGCGGTAGATCGAGCGATTGAAGAACTCGACACGTGAGTCCCTCGACGAAAAATCTCTTCACCAGATCAAATTATACATTTCCTTCTCCAACCAAAAACAATCCTACAGCGGCCGTCGCAAACTGGATAGTTCCTGAGCGGTACATGTAGATGCATGTTTTCAGTTATTATTGATGTTGATAAATAATTATTGGTTTGATGAGCTTCAGCTGCGATACCAATACAAATTAACACTACGAGCGGCAAGAACCCTACGCAATGATTCAGGCTCTCGAATTCTTGGTCAGGGAGGAAGAAACAGAAGCAATAAACCTCACTAAGAGACTTCAACTCCTCAACTTATGCACTTCCAACAATCGAAAATTGGAATTGCTTTAAGGGGAAAGGGCACGCCAACTGCAAGGAAGCGAATCGTGGACCGACTGGCTAGAGAGGGCGAGGGTGCCGAAACAGGACAGCGGATGGACACAGCCATAGAGGTAGACACAGAGTTCTTCCAATCAATTAAGAGATTAAATTATCAATTCAGAGATCAGTTATAGGTTCAGCAAAGAATCTTTCCACCTGCACCAAAAGGCCGATTTTATAAAACATCCAACTTCTGGTACCAGAACGACCATGGACCACCAGAAATGAATTCTCGAAGGATTTCGGCAGAACCATCCACGATTAAGAGTGAACCATGGGCTCTGCGAAGTCTATCTTCATGGGATACAAGAGGGAATCACCAAACGGGAATTTAGAGCATTTAATTATGGAATTTCAGACTTTCAGTGACCAGAGGAAAGGAATGTTCTTCAGTTTTGAAGAAAATGGACAATCCTTTTAGTTATCAAACAATTTATGCCTAAGAAAAACTCTTTCATTTATAAAGAAGTGTTTCGATTTGTGAAAGTCTCTAATTGAAGTGTTTGAACATAAATACATAGCTGTAAGAAATTAATTCCAATTAAACTGTGTTCGGAAAAGTCCTGACTACAGGAGGCACAGGCGGAGCCTACAAGCTACTTGTAAGTACGTACCTACAGCATCCGAGTCCGTCAAAAATATGCTCACCTTGTAGGTATATCCTCAAAGTGCTGTTGACACCGTAAAGCCGACATTGCGTCTTCCTCGCAAGTTCGGAGGCGACAGTTGAGATTCTGTTGTGCGAGAAATCCGCCCAGCAGAGCTTGGGGAGACCGTCGAAATCAGTCTCGAGACTCACCATCCAGTTGTGGTTCGCTATCAGTTCCTCTAGCGACTGCAGAACAATCTGCAAACATTGCACTCCTTCAGTTTCTCCTTCAGCGACCAACAGTTTGATTCAGCTAAGGAGGTGGAAAATTTTCAAAGTATCGTTTGACTCCGAGGAATGAAGTGGCACTTTTTGCGGAATAAAACACCAGCCTTGTGCTGGGTTTGAAAAAGGATGTGTTCAATACGAAACTGCTGATTTTCCAGTTCCTATTTCGGAACCTTGTACTCTTGTACCATCAAGTTATTTCACTTCAAGTTTAGTTATAACCGATTATATTCATGCAAAATTCCAAGCTCCCTCAAATTGTCAACATATAAATCCTCATTTTAAATGTTTGCATCTTGCATACAGGGCTAATCCAACGACTTGTGATACCCACAAAGTAGTTCAAATGTATTTAAACGAAAATTAACTGCGTTTAATTCGAAGTCATTCAGAACAAAAGTGTGGATGTGATAGGTAGGTAACATTGATTGGTTGACATCCGGCCATTCTGTCTCCTTAGCGAGATTCCCTAATAGGATGTCTATGCGTTCAACAGAATCAGAAGTACTACGCAAAATAAAGAGAAAAAAGAAAACCATTAAAATGATCAATTATTCCAAAGTAGGAAGGATAACTTCCACCAGGAAAGGCATTCAAAAGGAATTTACAACAGGAAACCAAAGCAGTAGGTAGTTTAATTGAGTGCTATTGAGTTTTCGAGTTAATTTGCCATCACAGAAGGCTTCGCTATTAAAATAATAATTGAGGTAGGCAATATTTGCGATACTCGCCCGCTTATTAGAGCTATTTTGACTTGTAGGGGTGTATTAAGGCTTTTGGTGTTCAAGTACTTACTCAAACACGTGTCGGAACAATTTTACTTCAGTGTTGCAAGAGCGAATATAATGTACTTGATGCATGCATGGGCTTTTAGGAACCTACAACGAAGGGGCTTCCTGTTCCGGAATAATCATGAATGTTCCAGACGGTTCAGGACCACTGAAGTGACTTTCTGTTCCGGAAAGTTCCCCAGAAAGAATGTTATGGACCTTCGGAGGGAGCTCAGAAGTGTATAAATAATAGGCGATGCGAATAATGGAAAAGTGAAGGTGCACTGTAGTGAACTGTGTTCCTATTAAGTGGTTTTTTGACAAGAAGAGTATTTTACGATCACAAAGGGGGGGGGGGGGGGGGATCGCAGATAAAACATGTAAGTTTGACTTTACAAAGCTGAATATCAATTTAACTAACCACTAAAAGTTACAGGTAACGTTAGGTAAGATAAAATGATAACGTATTTACCTATTTGGCAACAATTGTTTTATTAACAATGGATTGTGTAACAAAATAATACCCATACATAATAATGCTTTAAAATTTTTACCCCCAGCATGCGCCGTGGTCAGTCGCGAAGCCGGTCGGTTCACACTATACTACCACGAGACCGGCCCGTCACCGTCATGAACGTCGGCTGGCGCGTCAAAAAGTGAAAAGCCAAGTGATTTTTGCGAAGTTTCCCGGATGGGGAAAAACACTTTTTTCATTTTTTAATATTGTAATTTTCACAGTTTGTTATTTTTTTCTTATTGCAACTTGGTACAAATACACATCTTAAGAAAAGCATCGCGCTTATTAAAAATTAATTCTGAATCCCATTAATACAATTTCCTAGAATAGCGAACTTTAGAGATTGCTCTGTTGGAAGTGGCAAAACTGACAAAAATGCTACTTCCCCCTGCACCCTTCATATGTGAGGAAGCTATACTTCCCACCGACTTAAAACTACATGACGTTTTTCCTCGTTCCTTCAGTAGAACAGAGCCCAAGGTCAAGGACACACATTAGGTACACACCTACCTAACTGAATTCTTACTGTACACAGTATAAATCGATACATGATACCTAACCAAATTATTGTACACAATCGACCCAATGAATCGAATTGATTGGGTAGAAAATATCTATAATACTCCCGCTTTGAGACGTTTACAATACCTAACAAATTTGTTACTTAGTGATCAATCAACAGCTGATCAGAAGTTAATAAGTTGTTATTCAGTGGTGCCTAATAAATTGTTATTTACTGGTCAACAGTGGTCAAAAGCTCAACAGACTGGATATTATCCTAGGTTTTGGTAGCGTGACTGCGTAGGTATGTTAACGGCACTGGTCGAAATAGACTCCATCTGGTACCTACTACCATGGAATAGTCTTTATCCACATTCGATAAAGACTAACGATATTTCTAAAAATACATCCTACATCAGTCCTATCGAGCGCGACCACACGCCGCCTTTAGGGGCAGAGCAATGATCTAGGGGACCCCAACAGTCACGAGCGTGATTCACAAATGACATTACGCAATGGCGCCTGGTTTTTTTCCATTAGTAAAAAAAGAAGTTGAATTGTGACCAATTTTGTGGTTTGACGGAGAGATACGGCATTCGGAATATTTCTCTCGAGTACAATAATTTTTTTAATAGGCACCGCGAGATGATAATCCTGTCCCAATATTTAGCTGTGTGTTTACAAAGTATGAGCAGGACATATATCACGTGTCTCCTAATGCTGTTAGTGAGAAATAAGGGTAACTCGGAAATTTACCCATCACTACTTTCTATCATTCAAGTTTTGATGTGAAATTAATTCATGTTCCATATATTATTATTGAAATAAGGTCCGTTGAAGGCTTCATGAAAAAAATGTTTTGCGTTCGTCGTGAAATTTCCTGTAAGAGCTCAAAGTGTACACCGTGCATAACATTCAGGAAATACAAATATTATTGTAATACCTGGGAAGTGCCATCCAGCGTGGTGAGGTGGTTGTAGGAAATGTCCAGAATCAGAAGATCATCGAGTCCCCTGATGTCGTCAGCAGTGATGCTCTCCAGGAGGTTGTGGCTCAGGTTCACCCTCTGCAGACCGACGAATCCGGTCAGCCCGGCTCGCAGGTACCTCAGCTCGTTGTACTCCATCTTCAACTCGATCACTTTGGGTTCGGGCTCGACGGAGTTCTACACATCAAGATACGGTATTTTATGAACAGAAAGTTGCAGCTTTTACGATCAAAATTTTTTTCTTTTACATTTATAATCTAACTAATAATTTAGGTAAGCCTAGCCCTTGCTCTGGGCTCAGGGTTGCCAGGTCGTTTGAAGAAAAAACATCTGCCCGGCTCAGGGTGGTAACCTACTAGATGTAATGCCCTACATCCTGCCCTTGTATGATTAATGGAAAACTCACATGCAACATTCCAGCATTCAATCATAAGCCAATAACTGGGGTAGCACAAATTGAAATGCATGTCAATCTGGTAGTCTGGGAAAGCAGGCATAGTGTGGGTCGCGGCTACAACTACTGCCGATACTACTGTGTTCAGGCAAGCGATCTAGACGAGTTATCTATTAACTTCTAGGTACAACTGACAAATATTAAACCGCTATCTTTCTTGTCTGCATCAAATGAAACGATTTAGGACGGTACCTACTCGCAATTGGAGAGTTTCCTTCTGATGTTGCAGAGGTCAGAATCTGCAGGAGGTAAGTATTACCTATTTTTCAGCAGGAGCTCCATCATCATCAGGCACCACTTTTTGTAAAGCTCTCGATTCAACTAGAAAACTTTCGTACAGGTATTTCTGGTAAGTGCAGATCTCTCGGTTATTTTAAGAGGTGTACGCAGGATTTTATATCCACTGAAGCGATCGTGCTGTTGCAGGTGTAAGTCATTAGTTCGTATTCAACGGACGTTTCTGTGTTTTCTCGCTTTCAAACTGAAGGTCCCAGCCGAGTGGGTTGAGTATGGGATTCCTGAATTTGATAAACGTTTAGCGGTGGCTGACATTACTTTTTTCCATATATAAGTTGGCTAACGGAGTTCTTCAATCTCCTTCGCTCCTATCCAAAGTCGGCTTGAATGTACTACTCTATGCCACTTGCCAAAATCCCTTGTTTCATATCCCTTTGGCCGCCAATAACTAGGTATCTCATGCACCTACCTTTATGTCGCTTGCCACCTGAGTCAAATGCTCTCCTGGATGATGTAGACATTCGTCTCTTATCCCAGTCTCAAGAGTAGGCTATATAAGAGTACCTGTGCCAGTGATATTTTATTGCTTCCACACTACCTTGGATTCGTGATTGAGTAAAAAAAATTCATATTCTCCAAAATGAAAATCTCCACTACCATTTTGTGTTTCAGAGGAGACATCGGGGAACATTTTTGGTTCCGTGTCTGTTTGTCTGTGATAATTCCTTGTAACGCCCATAACTATCCGAAATAATGATCGAAATGGGCTGAAATGTAGAGGGTATGTGCGGGTTTGGTCACAGATGGTCCAACAGAAAACTCATAAAAAAGTACCGTAACTTTCGTCTGCGCATGCGCAAACGTGAAATACTTGGAACGCCCATAACTACCCTATAAATATCGTTGAAATGAGTTCAAACTTGGTGGGTCGATTAGGAATAATGCTTTGATAGTTTCAAACGAATTTCATTGGAATCGTACAGTAACTTCCGTCTGCGCATGCGCGAACATGAAATGTTGACAATTTCCTTGTAACGCACTTAAAACTACGCGAAAAACAGTCGTAGAGAGCTGAAATTTTGAGGGCACACGCGGGTTGGATCGTAGATAGTCCCGTTTCAAAATCATGGAAAGCGTTTCGTCTGCGCATGCGCAAACGTGAAATACTAGAAACGCCCATAACTACCTTAAATAGCGTTGAAATGAGTTCAGATCTGGAGGGTCAATCAGGAATAATACTTCGACAGTTCCACATAAATTTCATTGAAATCGTAATGTAACTTTCGTCTGCGCATGAGCGAACAGGAAATGTTGACCATTTCTAACAACCATTTCTAACCGCTTCTAACAACGCGAAAAATAGTCGTAGACAGCTGAAATTTTGAGGGTGCATGCGGGTTGGATCAGATGGTCCCGTATCAAAACGAGCCTACCCAACTACTCTTTACGTACATGTGATTCAAGCGAGGAACCTATACTCCCTGCTCGTATTGGCAGACTCCCCCCCCCCCCCCCCCCCCCCCTATATTCTATTACTGATTAGTAAGTTGAGATGTTTCCTTTCTTGTAATTTTTTCAACCTACTGTATTCAATCCTTATCAAATAGTAATAACGCTCAACGCTGTAACAACAAATAGTAACAACTCGCTTTGGTAATCTTCATGTATATTCTATTTTCTTACTGATTTGTAAGTTGAGATCTTTCCTTTCTTGTAAATTTGCCAACCTATTGTATTTAATCCTAATCAAATATGAATAACGCTTTGGTAATCATCATGTAAATTGGCATATATGCCGAATAAATAAATAAAATAAAACAAGACGTATCCTTCTACCAAATTATTGACCTTACCCCAAACTTTCCAGAAATTACGCGGATTTTATTGTGCGAGGCATCCAACACCTGGATCTTCCTCAGTCCGCGGATTTCTTGCAGGTTGAAGTCGACGATTTCGTTATGAGTTAAATTCAGATTTCGTAGGTTTTTGAGGGGAAGGAGCGATCCGTTAAGGTTGGAAATGCGATTGTGGCCCAGTAGTATCGATCCGAGGTTGAGAAGCTCGCTGAAGTCGTACGGGTACAGCTGAAATATGGAAACAGATGAAGTTTGTTGAAAATTAAAAAAATCACACGAATGCATAACTTACTATTCAGTCAAAGGGAGACAAGATTACCAAGTGTATATATGATAAAACATACTTAGGTGAATGTTGTGTAATGATTGGTGATACGAATCACGGAGAATTTAATGCATTGGATGGTGTGCATACATTTTGTAATTTATAATGTGGGACGTTTATGTGCTAATTCGACACTACATTAGGTACATTCCTCCTCATATCTTGAACTCACATCTCTAAGCTGCTGCAGTTTTATGCATAACCAAGTTAAATGGAACAATAATCATGGAAATCAGTGGAAAATTTTAGCCATGACATATTCACCCCCAAACCTTACCTCCTTCAACCTACAAATTATAATCAATGAACTGACAGAATAATTTTTTAAATCAGGAAATTATGTAATTGTCTCTCATAATAAAAAATAAATAACTGCGCGGTAAAAATACATTGGTTTATATTAACTTGAAAGTTTCTATACCTATACCTACGTTATAATTTTGTATTCGTGCTCTTTACAGGTACCACAACGGTACTGAACAGTCTAGGTTTGTTGCTACAAGCGATTCTGGTTAAGGTGCAATCATTTCAAATCATCCCATTTCTAGTATTTCTCGTGAGGCGTCCCCCGTCTGCCAGCCTTCGGTCGCATTGGTATCTTCCCTCTGGAAGATCGCGAGATGTTATTATCGATATTGATGACAATATCGATAATAACATCCAATCATGATGAACCTGTCATGAACAAATCCCTAGAACTGTACTGGTTTAAGATGTAACTCAATTTTTTTTGTAATACCGGAAATAACATAGTACATTTACGGTAACATCGATTGTCACGGAGTTGTATCGTACAATAGGTACAGGGTGTCTGGGAAACATGTCTGCATAGGAATAGATTTTTCAGTCATTTCCGATCGGAAGTGTCTCAGCAATTTGTTTCAAACCCTTAGTTTTCGTGTTTTTCGCCATTCAAGTTTTTTTCTCGTAAATCAAGCTTTTCCACATAAAACTCAAGACAACACCCATTTTTGAAAAATTACAAAAAACAATGGTGACTACCGTTGAAAAGCTCGATAAATGTTCTTTCAGAATATAATAGTTTGAAGGGCATGAAGATTTGGATAATTTCTGGTAAGGCTGAGCATACATTACCTATTTGGGAAATTCAATAAACACATTTAGCACAGCAAGAAAACTAATCGGAGGTGTTGATATGTCAAAAAATGCATAATTTTTCTCAGAAAATCAATTTTTCATTAGAATGAATCTGGAGTGTCACCATTCCACTCAGCGTAAGAAATTATGTGGAAAACGATATCCAACTTTTCGTCATGGTTTGGCCGAGTGAGTTCTTACATAGCACAAAAACACTCAATTTCCTTAAAACCCCACGTTTTTGGGATCCAAACTGTCCCCCTTAATCGGTACAGCAAATTTTAAAAAGCCATACCGTTGGAAAGGTGATATTCTGAGGAAGTTTTTCCTGTCAAGGGCAAGCGGAATTTGTGTTGCTCTTTCTGAGCTAGAGCGCTCTGAAGTTTTTCATATTTTCTGAGATTCGGCTAATTCCGATATTCTAGCGAGAACATCAGGGGTTCACACGGATCAAAAAATCTTCAAATTAGCATATTGTGAAAGGAACTTGGACGAGCTTTTCAACGGTAATCACAGTTGTTTTTTGTAATTCCACAAATGGGTGTTATGGCGAGTTCTAGATGGGAAAACGTGAATTCCAAGAAAAAATTGAAATAATGAAAAAAAAACACGAAAAATAAAGGTTTAAAAAAAATTGCTATAAGAAATTTTCAATCGGAAATGACATGAAAAATCGATTCCATGCATCGTGCCTGGAAGACCTGTTTCCAAGACAGCCTGTATATCGTCCACCACAATAACGTGAAATGCAGATATTCAGAATAAGATTTTCACACCTTCTGATGACAGGCTGTGGAACACAAAATGTGAGGAATGGGAATCGGATGCAAAACTGCACTCATCGCACTGCTACATGCGTTCTCACATCGCGCTGAGATAGGAATTAATTTATTGACTGTTGAAACGAGGCTTGACACTCCTCGTCAACTTCCTACGGCTTTTACGCAAGTAATATAATCGAGAGCATTTATAATTTTAATAGTGGGAACCCTCTCGGAGATGCCATCGGTAGATTGTGAGTACATTCCGCGACCTTGAACATCCCTCAACCGCTGGCATCGTTTGGCGTGGAGATGATTATTTTATTGTAATTTTTAAAAATTATAGTCGTGTGGGCAGCGAAAAAAAAATCGATTATAAAGGCTGATAATCATGATCATGGTTGACGGACAGTTATCAAGCCAATAATTACTTCCTATCGTCTGGACATCCGTGGGAATTCCATGTAAAAGCTCATTACACTGCACTGAATCAACTCCGTCCCTATGATATTCTATAGTTGATTGCACTTTCTAAATAATCGCATCATCAATCGAAATTACCCTTCTTTGATGTTCCTGTCGATAGTGTAATAGATTAATTAATATGTATTTAGGTAATTGATTTGATCATCACCGTGGGACACTCAACCTTATCATGAGTTGAGGTGTGCAACCCTCAACTCAACTGAAATTAAAAAATAAAATAAACAAACGAGCTGATTACCCTTGCGTTGAAACGGCCCTCACAAAATATAACACTGGATATACATTTATTACAGTTGCGGAGATTTACTTAAGTATTAGCTTTATCGTATAAATAATGGTTTAACTCGCTAAATATAAGTATGTCGTGAAACAGCTGGATTTTTGTCGTTTCAAAGGACAGGGTTCACCCTCTGACAATATTAACAGTATTTTTTGAATAATATTATACCAACTTATAACTATAGGTGCCCCAGGTTATTGGAATGCCAAACATAGGTCGCCCTTATCAACTGTCTCGAATTCTGTATCCATTGTTTCATTTTTCAATAAGTAAGTAGGTAAGCCAAGCCCGTGCAGTGTAATAAGAAATAAACGAATTCACCCGAACCGTCGGCATTTAATACTCAACAGACAAAAGTGTTTAACTACCTACCCCACCATAATAACTAAGGGAATACAAAGCATGTATTCTGCATCAGCGAATCTGCATCACCAGGGAAACATCGAACAGAATCAGCGTTTAAAATTTATTTGAGATACCGGCGGTTTATTATATTCAATAATGAACCTTTGGAATCAAGCATGAAAAAACACGTTAACCCCCGCCTCAAAATTTGATGGTTTACTTTTCAAGGTATGTAGAATCCAAAAGTGCAATAAAAAAACCTCTGTCCGTCCGCCATCCACCGTACTTCGGACTTTTCTTAGTTACCATGAACCAAAATTAATGAAATTAGGTTTGTATTGTATTGTATAGTATTGGCTTTGGGGTCTAGTTGGTCCTCGAAGCTCTGTTTTACTGTCAATCATCTCTAAGGGGTGAAAAATAAGGGTTGAAATTTTCAGAACGTCGTAGCTCGAAAACTTCCAACAGAGGAGTTTAAAAAAATGTGTTTAAATTGATCTTGAACTAAAGAATTTTTTGAGTACACCCGGAGCATTGTATGACCAGTCGTTCGTTTGCACCTTAAACCGTCGTCAACATGATCGTGAATGAAATCGTATAAATCCGGCCCAGATATCATTGCTACTGAGCACCTGATTATAATCACGGATGGCTGTATGGTCGAGCTGGTTGTTCGACCATACAGCCCTAATAATTTACCCAATAATACTTCTAAATTCTTCTAATACTTCTTCTTCATCATTCATTCATTTTTCAAATGATGGATCTTTTGGATTTTGTTGATAGGTAATTTTGCAACTTGAACAAACGTAGAAGTATTACTGGGTAAATTATTACACAACGGTTTATTACACTATCTACGTAGAAGGGGCACATATGCAGGTAAATTATTACACAATGGTTTATTATTTGCCTTAAGCTTCATGAATAACTACAAATACCTAATTGAGGATTGAATTATTGAATCCCGCGCATTTGTAAGAAACTTAATTCCGGGGCCGGCTCCAGTACTCGATTTAGGGCTTTCCTGGGGGAGCACGAGGGTAAGTAGGTATTGACCACAGAAAACAGTGATCTACGCAGAAGGGGCATCTATACATGAAAATGATAAACCTTTGTGTAATGTTTGTAGACAAAAGCTGGGTTCTCATAGAAACGTAATCGACGGAAAACGCAAAGGCCGTAAAGGTTCGCGTGCGTACAGCGCGTAAAAACGACAAACCGTTTAGGTACATGACAACACTAGTTTCCGACGTAAAGCGCGTAATCGTCGAGATAGCCTGTGCCCCGAGAGCTAGATTTTTTCATCTTGGACATTTTGGTTCAAAAGCCACCGTACGCGTCAATGTAACCCAGCTTTAGTATGCTATATTTATTTATTTATTTAAATATTTAAAATAATTGTAACACCACAATCTAGCTATCCACAGAACTAATGAGAGATTTTCTTTTCTTAAATGTACGTCTTACTGACAAAACTTGCGAACGTGAGCGAATGCTACCCTGGCACTGGACACTATTCACTATTATTTCACAACAATAATCATGTGGTTTAATCTTTAGTCGCCTCTCTAGGTGACCACCTTTGGGAATGTGCCCTTTTCATTGACGTGCATTTGTTGCCTCAGCTAATGGGCTGTTGCGATTCGTCATTCTTCTTGAACCGTTTCCACTCGAAGATCTCAGTTGATGTCATCATTACGAATGTACCATGGCGCATTGACAGCGTTCACGAGTAGAAATTTGTTTGGAATTTTTGTATCAGATCAACGTTAGTTTTGGCTGCGCATCCCCGGAGCTGACACCCATAAGTCCATACGGGCTTGAGGACTTGTTTATAGAGTACGAGTTTGCTCTCAACTGGCCGAACCTAGTGTCGTCCTATAAGTCGGCATAATTTCCTGGATTTGAGACGTACGTACCTAATTCCTCGCTCTTTTTCTTGACATGTGCTTCCAGCGCAATTTGGCATCGAGCGTCATTTCCAGTACTTAGCTTAGTATGAATAAAAGGCAACGGGTACAGTAAGAACAGGTCATCTGGAAATGGCTTCACCATCACCAACTCCCTGCACCGACGAGCCCCCGCCAAGTCCACGTTTCAAATTTTGCTTAAAATCGTACCGATGGTCTCAAGAATTTAAGGATGAAACTGAAGACGATGGCATGAGAGACGACTTACGAATAAATAATTCATAACTATCGTTGTTCCTATCATGCCCTATCACGCTTTCTCCCTCGACCTGCAAATACCATGACCTGTTTTCCAGTGGACACAATCATTCCCATTCTGATTTATCAGATTAGACTTGTCAATGATGTCGTTGACAAACCGTGTGATATATGGGAATTATCCGATCAGGTAAGAGTAATAATAATAATATATTAAACAACTCGAGGCATTTTATAACTCGTTTATCTTTTTTTAATTTGTAGATTCATTTTCGGCGATTTTATCCATTTCTTGCTGACTTCAATCAGGCTGAATCTAAATTCCGTTCATCAAGAACGATAGTACCCATCAACTCTTTTACCAAAACGCAGACAGAACCAAATATATTATTTACAAGAGAAAATTCATAATTTCGATATTACTTGAACATAATGTGGTTCAATAAGCGTGTATCCATTCGAGTATCAAGTGGATAGTTAGGCACCCTACATTTTAAATCGTCAGAATATCTAAATATACAACTATAGGTATGTATAAAATACATGTATAACTGAATACCTTTTTAAATTTATATAAGATCAGTAGACCTTATATAAGTTACTGATTTTCAAGGTCCTGTACAGAAGATTACCTTCTCTTTCTGACTTAAACTCGCCATGTTTCGCGTTGTAGTTCTTAGGAATAATGAGGAGAAGATAAGTTCGGATCAATGGGAATGTGAATCGACGGTTTCAAGGGCAACCGAAGTTACATAAGCATATAGATAAGGTTTCGCGAAAGATATCACGTAAGGCGTGAAGGTTTCATCAATGCGGAGTTTTATAACCTGTTTTAAGAAGGTGCTAATCATTGTAGGGACGGTTCTTAGATTGCACTCACCTTTCAGATTATAAAAAATAATAAAAAATATCTGAATAAGGTAAGCAGGTGGTTACTCGAAACAACGTGGTCACGAAGTCTAAGGAATTTCATGTTTCCATGTTCGCGCAGACGGGAGTTACATTCGGATTTTGACTAATTATGTGTCCAACCCTCATATATTATAAAAAGTCTTCCCTCCCTTTCGTGTCAAGGTAGAAAATTTAATTTATTATCACTCATCACTCACATTATCATAAGCGATCATATAGGAGTCTTCCAGAAAGGCGTGGCACTACCGGCAGTTACTCTCGCACATGGAAGGTATTTGGCCCCATGGAGTTGGTACCTAACAAGCTGTTCCCGTTTACGAAAGTTTATTAATGAGTCATCTTCCGTTAAAAAAATTCACAATATCACTTTCTAGGCTCTTATAATATTAAATGATATTTGATACAACATCATTGGCATAGTTCCATAATGAAGGTATTTGACAATTATTGTGGTAGTAGGACAGAAATCCAAGATGGCACCCTCCTCTAAATTGAACTTCGGGATAGTGTATTCAAGGGTGATATTAATATTTTAAATGATTTTGAATGAATACGTGTAAATGTCTGATCCTCCGTCTCTATCAGGTAGTTTGAGGTTCGGTTGTGCCTAATAATTGATGCAACCAACTGCCCTACAGTGAAATTAAATATAATCAGACGCGGTTCACTCAACAAAATAATTGAAGGAGCTCAGCACAGATTTTTCAAATACCATGGACAACAGCAAAATGTTCGAAATCGTGGGAACTATCAACGCCGGGGAAATTGACTGATCATATCACTACCTCTTGTTCTCGCACTCATGTAATTACTGAAACTTCCAAAATATTTCAAGGTCAATTCATTTCTGACACCGATAACCCTAAATTTTACGGAAGTTACAAACTATCATAGTTACGAGGTACCTCTACACCATCTTTCGCGACCTGTTTGCCGTATCACTACTAGAGAACTCGTGCAAAATCAATTAAGAATCGAGAGAAAATGTATGTTCACCAAATTCGAAACTTTCAATCACATTCTGTGTTTCAGAAATCGAAGAACAAAGTAAATGTGGTTCCTTGACGGTAATTCGTTCAAACTAGCTGATATTTGAGGGTACGAGCAGATTTGTCTCCAGAACTCTTCAAAATGAAATTCCTGACACTTGTGTGACTTATTTTCTCGAAATTCCGTATATAATAGGGTCAAGCAAGCTGGATCTTCTGAGTGTCACTGGGATCTGACTGACAGTACCGTCTCAATCTGCGCACAGCTTCAACACCAAAAACTGTGTAACGCTCATAATAACCGGTTCCATTCAACCGATAATGATGCAATTTATGGGCTTCGAGTAGACTGTGTCCTAAATAGTTCCTTATGAATTTCTAATTGTGCACAATAATATCTAGTAACTGATGTACCTATACTCGTAGTAGTATCTCCGCATGCGCAAACTCTGAATCATCGCGCCGTTTCTTTTCGAGCAATAACACTGACATTTTCAAGGGTAATACCAGGTTGAGTCTCAAAGCATCCTGTATTCTGAGCCAAGTAAATTGGAGGTGATAGACTGAGGAACTCCTCGTTCGAACCATCAATAAACTCACCACTGAAATGTTGTTATGGTGGAGATCCACTTCGTCCAGATGCCGCGTAGTGGAGATGGCTCCGTCCAAACTGACAATCTGATTGTGATTCAGATTCAGCTTCTTGAGGTTACGGAACTTCTTCAGCTCCTGAGGAACCTTCTTAAGATTGTTGTAATTCGCCGACAGGAGCTTCATGTAGTTGTTGTACAAACTAGGGGGCTTGATTTCCGGCAGTTCACCGTCCAGCGATTCCAAGTCATTGTGGTTCAAGAACAACCATTCCAGGTACGTAATCTTCCTGAAATATCCCATAAAAGACAAGGTAGACCAGAATGAGGAAAAATTAAAGTTATAAATAATTAAAAAACAAAAAATGGGCAAAAACATGTTTAAAATTATGTTTGATTCGTGAACATTATCGGTAATTTAATGATATTACATTATTTATACTTTTTTGCACAAAAAATCCTTTATGTTGCATCGAAACATTTTCACCACTATTTGCGAACATTCCTGAACGCTTGATTTTTTTTAAATATAAAAGTTTTGAGTTTTGAGCGGCTCAAAAATACAGAAACCAAGAAAGTCCACTGAATTTTTTTCATAGAGATGTTTAGGGGAGAAAATCTCGTTTCAATTCATATCAACCAATTTTTAGTAGAATATTGGCAATTCAATTTTTATTTGTACTAATGTTTTGCAGATGTGGCTCTGAAGTAGTGTGATGAGTGGCGAATCCTGTCATTACAATGCGCCGCAGCCCCATTAGGAAATTGAGGGCATGGTCTATTCGTTTTAAAAGAGCGTGGAGGATTATTTTATGGGTCCTGATTATAGGTTTTTACCTCAAAGCTCCATTGAGACTGGGTATCCGATTCGAGGACAAACCCAAGTACCGGATCGACGGCGGAAGGGAGTTGACGTCGAGCTTTTGAACCTGATTTTGTGCTACCGTCAGCGTGTGCATCGTTCGAAGACCCTGCAACGTGAATGAATGGAAGATTATTCCGTGTCAATCAAGTTAATCGACGGTGCTCATCCTTTTGGGAGTTGGGTATTTAACCAATGATTACTTTTGACAACATTAGTAATTATAGTTGAACCATAATTAACTGAGTCCATCCACTGTGGACCTAAACATTATAATGAAAGTCAGATTACGATTTTTATAATATGAAAAATGCAAACCAGGAGCAATTTTTGAGTGAAAAATTCATTTCTGGCTTTGAAAAATAATTTTTACAAGACATAAAAATCCTGTGTTCTGGCATTCTTCATAATCTAGTATGAAACGCAGGTGGTTCCCAAGATCAATGTAGCCATCACCTTACGGGATCTCCAACACAATCATAAGGCAGTTACTGAACAACAAAAACTGTATTGATAATATAGAATTATACTTCTATTAACTATTCTAGAATGGAATGTATGAAGACAATGTATGTACCAATGCTCACTTGGAAATCAGAAGACGTTATGTTGACGATCTGAGCGCCATTTAAATCCAGCGTTTTTATTCGAGGCATCAGTTTAAGTATTTGCTGCGGTATCGCGCAAAGAGGGTTGTCGGTGAGGCTCAGAGCCTCGGTCTCGCTGAGGCCGGCGAAGACGGATTCTGGTAGAGCGCTGGTGGTAACCGATAAATCAGATATGAGAACTTGACGCTTGTACATAAGAAATTTTTCAAGTTGGAACAAGTTTTTTTTAAACTGAGAGTGTACAAGATGTTCTTGAATTGGTTTGCATCTAAAAATCGACGAAGGTATTGATGAAGAAAAGTGGACCCATTAATAATAATTATTATTTCAACGTTTTTATTTGGGTCAACCCTGTACATGCATAGCCGTGTCCGAAGATAATTATGCATATCTTCATTAACCAGAAACTTGTTTCAGATTACCCGTGAAAAGCTCATGTATATGTACATTACCTACACACCAGATAATTATCATAATTCTAAGGGTAAGAATGGTTTGGCTCAAAGCTGGTCCAATGTGGATTCCATGAAAATCGTACTGCAACTATCTCTTTATAGCATCAGCCATCTTACTGTCCATGAAACGCCCTTATTAAAACATTAGGTTAAAACGATAGGGTCAAACGAATTGGTCACCAGATGGTCCTTAAACCGAAATCCGACGGTAACGTTATTCTACGTATCTGCAAACATGTTCTTTAAAAACTGACACGAAAGAATCGCAAACCACTAAAATCTGAAAGGCCCATTCATCACTTTTCCACCACTGCTTTCATTTGTGAATTTAATCCATGGATTAGCCTACATCTAGATTGACAAATGGTACTATTCTTAATAAATTAAGTGTTCAATAATTTATTAAGTATAGTACCATTTGTCAATCTAGACGTAGGCTGATCCATGGATTAAATTAGACCAGAAACAGCGCAAATACAGCATTTCCCCCCACACAAGACTGTACACATATACCCACATGTCCTTTACAAGTCATATCAAGATGTTAAAAAAAAATAAAAAAATAAAATCCCCCCCCCCCCCCCCCAAAAAAAAAACTGCCCACTGAGTTTAAACTGTGCAGGTGGGCGAATACGATCAAACAGACGGGTAGACAGGTATTACCATAATATTGCGATAAAATCATAATTATTATTTAGGGTTGACTTGGGAAGGCTAAAAAAAATCAAGAAGGCAAAAACATGTTTAAAATTATGGTTGATTCATGAATTACCGTCAAATTTGATTATATTACGTTATATCATTTTTGCATTAAAAATCCTTCATGTTGCATCGAAACAATTTCGCGGCTATTTTTTTTTTTTTTTAAAGGAAAATGTGAGTTTTGCGCGGCTCAAAAATACAAACACAACAATGAAGAAATTCCACGGAAATTCGGAAAAAAACAGTAGGTAACAGTGAATAGGTTTTGTCCAAAAACGGCCTAAATATCTGATTCCTAAACAGTCTTCTGATTTTTTTTTCTTTTTTTGCAGAGATATTTAGGGGAGAAAATTGCAATAATTAATATAAGATTTTTAGTAGAATTTAGGAAACGCAATCTTTAATGACTAGTGTTTTGCAGGTATGGCTTTGAAGTATCTGATGAATGGCGAACACTGGCAGTCCAATTATAGGTAGTGAAGCCCCATAAAGAAATTGAGGACATCGTTCATTCGTTTTAAAAGAGTGTGGAGGACTATTTTATAGGTCCTGATTATAGGTTTTTACCTCAAACTAATTTATATTCGAATCTAGATTGTAGGTTAATCTAGGACGTAGACTAATCCATAGATTAAATTAGACCAGAAACAGCGCAAATACGGCGTATACCGTCGATTAAACTCTACACATATACCCACACACAGTCCTTATATGTCATATCAAGGTGTTTAAGGAAAAAATACATATTTTTTATATAAACCCAAAACAACAACTGCCCACTGAGGTGGACGAATATGATCAAACAGATGGTTAGACAGGTATTATCATAATATTGCCATAAAATAATAATTATCATCACCATATTATATTACTGACATTGAAAGGCTAAAAAAAAATAAATAATAATAATAATAATCTAATTTTAGAAAGCAATTAATGCGGGCGACCGTGGCGTTGAAGCGGGGTCGATGGCACGGTGCAGTAGCGGAACTAGGCAACGACCTTCAATATTGCGAGGTCGTGCGGTATGGTATAACCCTGGCCTTCGAATACAACTGGCACCCTCAATCAGAGTAGGTAGGTACCTACATGAAATGGTCAAGAATTTCTACTTTTTGAAACCCATTTCATTCATGTCACATGAAAATATCACAAAATATGTCGTTTTCCTAATCGAAACCACTGTGTCGTTCAATTTAAGAACTGTTTGACACCTGTAGTATTCAACTGACATTTACGCTGTAACTTCCGGTCCATTTATTCCGCGTCAACGCTTGAAAAAAAGAAAACGCTGCAAATTATTACACAACGGTTAATTATTTACCTGTATAAATGCCCCTTCTGCGTAGATCACTTGTTTTCTGTGGTCAATACCTACCCTCGTGCTCCCCGCTATAAAAATGCGCGGGATTCAATAATTCAATTGACGATTGAATTATTGAATAATTCAACGTTTTTTCAAGTTATAAAAGTACCTATGAACAAAATCCAAAAAGATAATTTCATTTGATTTCATAATATATAACAATCAACTCGACTCCATACAGCCATCCGTGAAATCAGGTGAAATCCGTGGATTCAGATGTTCCCTAGCAATTATATCTGGGCCGGATTTATACAGTTTCATCGATCACGTTGACGAAGTTTTTCCGCGCAAACGTTCGGCTGGTCGTACACTCCGGGTAGTCTCAAAAAATTCTTTAGTATGAGATAAATTTAAAAACACAAAAAACCAAACTCTTCTGTTGAATGTTTTCGAGCTACGGCGTTCTGAAAATTTCAACCCCTATTTTTTACCCCTTAGAGATGACAGTAACGACGAGCATAGCGGACCAATCAGACCCTAAATCGGACCTACAAACAAAATTTCATTAATTTTGGTTCATGGTAACTAGGGAAAATGCGAAGTACGGCGTACGGTGACGGACAGAAATTTTTTTATTCCATTTCGGATTCTACATACTTGATGAATGGAAACCATCAAATTTTGAGGGTTTTTTTCATGCTCGATTCCGAAGGTTCATTATTAAAAATAATAAACAAAAATTTCCATTTCCTTGGCACTGTATGGTATAAATGCCTCCAAGCACGATCCTGATTTAGCATTTACCGCTATATGACGCTCGAAGTCAGTGTGTCCGACCTTCTCTATCCAAACTACTCGGTATTTTTGCTCATCATCCGATAATCAACTTATGAGGATTTATTTTTGCAATTTATATTTTTTTAAATGATTTTTGGATGTTCATTATCTTCTTAAACAGGTCCCGGAAGTATCAAATTCAATTGCCCAAAAAACGTCAACTACGTTTCCTCCGACCACAATTATATCCCTGATGTGGAGTTTCACATTCATGTTATTGCCATGTTATAGACGTGAGATTTACACACAATAAATTATCAATCAGCAATGATAAATCATCCCCTTCCCAATCAACAGGGGCAGCTCCCTCGCGAAGAGGTGACCATCGAGAAGGTGCCTTGTTAACCAATAAATCATGAGAGACTTTTTATAATAAGTTGAAGGTGAATTTATTAAGATTGAAGGAACAATATTACAATAATGATACCCCATATTTATCAACACTGCTTACTGCTTGGTAGATCCAAAAATGAATTTGGCTTTTAAAAATGTGTTACTATCTGGAAAAATTTCTGATTTCAGACTAAAATTCTACAACGAAAATACCTGTAAAGTGGTTTCCTTTCAGCACTTTTAAAGAACCTCGGGCCAAGGAAAATTCAGGGAGGAAACCTGTGTATACTTGAGCTTATTTGATCGGGTCGGGCCCTTCGTGATCTCCTTCATTATTTCTTTATGACAAATAGTGATTTAGTAGTTCATAATTGTGGTTTGATCGGTGATAGCCCATGACAGTATCTCCAAATGAGTGATATCCTTCGGCAAGTAGGTACACCAAGTAACGCAAGAGAAATTTGTCTATAGATTAGGCTGCACCGGTTCTTGACCAATCAGATATATTTTATTCCAAGGCGATAAGATAGCGGCTGTCTAAAACGTTTATCTCACGAGGAATTTCCCGAAACAGAAACAGCTGATTTATTCTCATCCTGAGGTTGGGTCGTGCTACACACACAACAGCTACATCAGCTATATCGCAGATAACCTCACCGGAAAAGACAGGGATTTCACGACGACTATACTCATCGACCCTTTTGTTGCGTATTTTGACAACAATAATTCTTCGAGTCGAAAAGTGAGTCAGATGCCAGGAAAAGACTGTCAAACCTAACATGCAATCTTCAATCGTAGCAGATGAAGTTTCAAAGAATTTGTTTTCCAGTTTTATGTTCTCTACGTGGCGGTTTACTTCCAAGAGAACTAAGTGGCGGTTTATCAAGCCTTATTTGATATTCAGTGTTAATTTATCGTTGCTTTCATATGCTTACTGTTTCTAAAAACGCTGCAAAGACCTTGTCAAATGGGTTTATTATTCTACTGGACACACCTGCAGACCTGCCTGTTCATTTATTGTTGCTTTCATGTAAAATAATTGAAATAGCTATTTCCGGTGGTTTCCACCAATTTTGGCCCCCAAAACTTGAATTAGGTATAGGTACGCTTCTTTTTTTTTCAAATTATCTTTGATCATTGGTAGTGCCATTTAATCGTCTTGATCTACGTGTTGAAACTTTTCCTAGTGCTATTCTACAAATTGATGGTGATTTCAGACGATCTCGCAGGTTTTTGCCTCATAAAAAATCAAATTTGGGAGCTGAACATCTGGTAAAACCTCAATTTTCCACTCTGGTCAAAATCGACTTCATATTCTGTCTTTTCGTCCCCATAAACATGGAAAATGATATCTCAGCCGCTCATGTTACCAACATGTTGCTAAAACGCAAAAAGTACCTATTTTTACACACATTTTCACTCATAACACCCCTGGGTATATTCCGATCGGGCCGAAAAGTTTCGGGACATAACTAGGGCCCAAATGGAGCACGTGTGCGAAAGAACGAATTTTTTAGACCGAAAATGAAGCCTGTAGACGTGATACGGCGTACGGACATTGCATTTTTGGAATCTACGCACCTTGAAACGGAAAAGAAAAAAGTTTGAGGGGGTGTTATAAAAATTTTCTGCTGAGCGAATACATAGTTGTATTATTCACAGAATAATAAACCAAAATTACAATTACCACAGGTACGCAATATATTAAGAAAGTAAGCTCTATGCTTGAATCTCTGCAAATTTCGTGTCGTATAGACGGGGACAATGCCATTCGAGATAAAAAGTTCAGAGATATCATAAGACGTGTGTAAATCGAGTGAGATAAAGGCGTTATATGCGGACGTTGCAGTTTGCGGACACGGTGCTCAGTTGATAATTAACTGAAGATAAAAATCTTCCATATTATGTTGCCTGTGTTTGGTTTGGTGTGAGACTGGTTTCCACGTGTATAGTAGATATACAGTTGCTTAAACTGCTTTGGACAGCTGAAGAAAAGTCTATCCACGAAACTCGCTGACACATATTCCAATGTGTTCATTGCATTGCTACTTCCAAATATCAAAATATTGTTATTCCTCGAAGGTTTCTCGTTAGTTTTCATGAAATAGGTACCTTTAGCTCTGACGGAATCGTGAGGACTGAGCTGTTCAGGGGGTTTTGCTCTGCTCCCAACGATTTCCTTCTGGTGTTAAACACAGAAGATTTCGTTTCATCAGGTGTGGGTAAGAGTAGTTCATTTGAGCGACTCAAGTCAGATAGTTCACTCTTCTTTTGATAGTTCTTTTGAGTTAGCTCAGTAGTTCATTCCAGTTCCTTTTCGTTTCCAATCGCACAAGAACAACTACTAATGAACTGCTGTTCAGTGGATACTACCAACTCCTCATGCTTGCAGTGAAGGATCTACCGTTCCGTGGATACTATCACTCCTCACGTAGAATCCACCGTTCCTATGAACTACAAGAACTAACCTTCAGTGGATACTATCAAGTCCTCATTTAGTAACCACCGTTCTTGTAAACTAAACGAACTAACTCAGTCGCCTTGTGAGTTACAAGTTCTTTAGTGCTTAGTTCATAATGCACAGAACGATAGTTCTTCAGTTCTCCCTTCCTATATTCCCATCTTTAAACACTGGGGTCCCTGATTCTTTTAATCTGCGGTCCTAGTGAACGAACGTTCAATGAAGTGCATTAAGTCGAGCAGTAGTTCAGCTGGTGGAGTAGTTCATCAGTAGTAGTTCAGTCCGGAACTACCCACCGCTAATTTTCATACAATGACAATCGGAGCTGTCCCACAAAATCATAGGTACCCAAGTAACTAAGGTCTCTAAGTTCGGCAACCTCCTCGTTGAAAATGTGAGGAACTGGAACGGAAAATATTCTCTAGCGCGTTTACGACAGTTCGCAGTTTTCACCAACACGTCTGTTCAATAATGTTGTGTTACCGAGTCTACCGCACAAAAATGATCGCTTTTCGACAGTAACGTACCCTATCAAGGTTCGATATCGTTTTCACTTTTCCCGAACATTTTATTTTATCTTTCATGCAGACCCACGACGTTTTCCGTTTTGCGATGGAGACTGCATCGGAAACCGTCCAACTGCATGTTTACCATGAGACACTGGCACCACCTTCATGCTCATAGATAATACGAATAAGAGTCTGATTTCTACATCATTTTGCTATAAATGCATGGTGAGCCCGTCTGTCCGTAAACACACGTCCGAAGAGCATCCTTTAAAGTCCACCGTTTTGATTAGACCACGTTTCACCCATCAAAAACTGTCCGCAAAATGACGGAGCAGTTTAAACCCCATGGAAAGTTCTCCACGAGCCCAAAAATGCACTTACGCAAATGATATCTACCAGTACAGGAACAACATAATATGAACGTTTCTTAATCATTGGCCAGGTTTCTTCCCTAGAAGCCGACCAGCCTATTTGCCATACAACTTACATTTACTCGTACAATCATAGCACTGATGAATTTTATTCCCTTATTTACCAATAACGAAGGATTGATCAACGTCTCAAGTAGAACCAAAGAAGTTTTGTGGTGAAAAAAGTCGGTTGTCCGCTGCACTGTTTTTCCATTTAAAAGTCTACGTGGAATGTCTGAGGATGATCTAGAAACTTTTCGTAAATCTAAATGAACCATAATATGTCTCACTTTTGAAAACCTGAGTAGGAACCTATATGTTATGTGAAAACTCGGCGCTTCGCGCCTCGCCAGGGGGGCAAGCCCCCCTGGACCCCCCGGATGCTTACTGTTTGGAGCCTGCGGCTAAAAATCGAGAAACATGGAACATGCTTTAGCTATGTCTTCTTTCTCTGTTTGTTTTTTTTTATTCGAAAAATGTGATCAAATACGAGGTTCTTGCACAACTATAAAGGTTTATAGCACTTATGATTACTCACTACTTCTCAACTCACTATTTCTCACTACTTCTTATAGTTGTCATGACGGCAATGGATACGATGTATGTTTTCTAATTAGCTTCCCTGGTAATGAAGCTTCGACCCTCGCACATAAGATTGTTTACTAACCATTTATAACATCGCATTGTTGGATTAATATCTCGTAGATAAATATAAAACTGCGACATAAATGCGTGATAAATCGAGAGCTTTCCAACGAATGGAGAACGATTTTTGTCCGATGAAAACTAAAGAAGTTTCATTTCCCTAGAAACGACTCGGTTGTACGTGAAAATCATTAAAAACTTTCGTCACCCATTTTTTGTGACCATTTTTTGTGACCAATTTTTCGTGACACATTCCGCGTGACATTTCTCGGCTAGTTAGTCCAAGGCTAAAGCATGTTACATGCTAAAATTAATGTACCTACGATTGATTGGAGTGAGACAATCATAGGTATATCAATTTTGTCACATAATATAGGTACCTCCTACTAGTTTCAAACATCTTGATCAATTTTAGGGTATTACGTTTAAAAAAAAAGTTATCTAGAGAGTGGAGTTGTCAATCTACATATTATACAGGAAGGGGTTTTGGAAGAATTTTTGGTTCTTTTCCGTACTACTCCACTTACACATTATCGTCACCCTGCCTCGTGCGTTTTAACTTCGGAATCACTGTTAGATGTTTAGGCTGGATTTCTACTGAATGGTTAGTGTCGTGGTCTTGAGGTAGGGTAGGTTGTTGGAGAGAGGAGGATTTGCCCCTTAGGAGTCTTTTCAGACAGCTAACACCCCGCGAGGTCATCACCACAGCGAGTGTTAGCGGAGAAGACGTCCAGCGGTTACCATCACAGCAGACGCCAAGGGAAGAGGATGCTAACACCCCGCGGTTATCACCACAGCGAGTGTTAGAGGGTAAAGCATCCCGCAGTTACCACCACAGCAGACGCTAAGGAAGAAGGATACTAACATCCCGCGGTTATCACCACAGCGAGTGTTAGGGGGTAAAGCATCCCGCAGTTACCACCACAGCAGACGCTAAGGAAGAAGGATACTAACATCCCGCGGTTATCACCACAGCGAGTGTTAGGGGGTGAAGCATCCCGCAGTTACCACCACAGCAGACGCTAAGGAAGAAGGATACTAACATCCCGCGGTTATCACCACAGCGAGTGTTAGGGGGTGAAGCATCCCGCAGTTACCACCACAGCAGACGCTAAGGAAGAAGGATACTAACATCCCACGGTTATCACCACAGCGAGTGTTAGGGGGTGAAGCATCCCGTGGTTACCACCACAGCAGATGCTATAAGGGAGATGGAAGGGTAGGTGAGAGAGGAGGTGCAAGGTGACAGAGAAGTCACAGGTAGGAGTGTGGTCCGTCGAATGAAGAGCTGGTTGAGCAGGGCGCCTTATAAAGGTGCCTTCACCTCGTCCCTCGCCTGTCAACGGTCGTTAACGTTCGATGGAGGGGAACTCTTCTGGGCTTCTACCGAGGCGTCGCACAGCTCGTCTTTCTCTTTGTTTATTGGTTAAATATATATTTACAAGTTACATGTGAGTGGTATATATTACGCTGAGGGGTACCACCACTTTGGTAGGGACGTTTAACCCCTTTTGATTGGATACATTATCTGGAACATTTCTGGTGAAAAACTGTCTCCATAAAAAACGGTGATCGTGAACGTTAACGAGCCTATATAATCTAGATCATTCATCTACACAAAAGGCCCAAACGATCTAGGAGACATTCAATCTAAACACAAATGAAGCAGAGATATTGATTCCTAAATCTAACAGACCCCACGATATGTAGGTATGTACCCTTTCGATAAAATCGTAAGTTTTGTCTTAAACGCAGTGGCGTAATTATGACAGTGGAGGCCCGGGTGCGAGCCTGATTGGAGGCTCCATCCCCCACTCAGGAATTAATAATGCGTACGCAACATAAACGACCAACATAAACTCTAATAAATAAGAGAGTATAAAGGACGGAACAATGCTTTGGTTAGGTCGGCAGGTACTTTGTGTAAAGGAGAAATAATCAAACCGTTTATCTATAAAAAAGGTGATTATGAATATCATTGCATTGCACATCGAGCGTACAAATAATGTTATCAATCAACAATAAGACGACCTTTCTAAAAAAGTGTAGTGTAAGTAAAAGAGAACTGCATCGTCAGACTAGAAAACCTTAATTTTGATTTATAACACTATATACGGTAACAAGAGAACTAGAAAAACATTTATAACAAAAGTAGGTAGTACCTACGCAAAACCTTACTAGACGTTAAATGTAACAAGACTACTTCTACTTCAGTAATAGAGATGGAGATCTAAGATGGGAGTCGGTGAGCAGGAGACCTCATAAACTGCTCGATTGCCAATTTTTTTGACCTCTGGAATGAGCTTGATTTTCAATTGATATACGGGACAAATTTAACAGCCACGTTTGACACATAGAACTTCTAAGGTAGGTTTTAATCAAATTTAATTTAGAAAACGACCTTTACACTAGCAACTGTAACAGGAAGTGTAATAAATAATGTTCTATAAACTGAAAGAACCAGAAAAACTGGAGAGTGACGAAGTGTGGTTTGTCATAAAATTTTTGAAAAGGTCTCTAGCTGGATACATATTCTCTTTCAAATTATCAAATTAATGTTGATTAAAAACAGATCAGCTGGTCCAAAAATTCGCTTTCATCAAAATCGTAGGGATATGCGTTTACTACAAGTTTTCCCCTCCTTATCAACTCTGATTTCTCAACAGAAAATAATGTAGACGGTTCCAGAAATAGGAAAAGTGATATTTCTTGCAGGCTTTCAAATCTTCTTTTTAACTAAAAAACGCTGCAAACCCCTGCACAACGGTTTATTATTTTGTATAGAATACCCTTCTGTTACAGATCACAGCTCTCTGTATAGATGACCCTTCTATATAACATAATGTACTATTCTACACCCTCCGTAGGTTAGTACCTAACCCCGTACTCATTACTAGGTAGGTCCCTGTCTAAACCGTTGTGTAATAATTTACCTGTATAGGTTCCCATTCGACGGAGATAGAATAATGAACCATTGTGTAATAATTTGCCCATCAATAATACTTCAACGGTTGTTCAAGTTGCAAAAGTACCTCTCAACAAAATCCAGCCCCTTCTTGGTAGATGAGCCGTTGTGTAATAATTTACCGTTGTGTAATAATTTACCGTTGTGTAATAATTTACAGTTGTGTAATGATTTACCGTTGTGTAATAATTTGCCGTTGTGTAATAATTTGCCATTGTGTAATAATTTGCCCATCAATAATACTTCAACGGTTGTTCAAGTTGCAAAAGTAGGTACCTATCAACAAAATCCAGTCCCTTCTGGGTAGATGAGCCGTTGTGTAATAATTTACAGTTGTGTAATAATTTACCGTGGTGTCATAATTTACCGTTGTGTAATAATTCACCGGTGTAATAATTTGCCATTGTTTAATAATTTACCCATCAATAATACTTGAACGTTTGTTCAAGTTTCAGAAGTACCTACCAACAAAATCCAGTAGTCCATCACTTGTCAAATGAAATAATATCGCAGAGCAAACAACTCGACTTCATACAGCCATCCTTGATTATAATCAGATGCTCCGTAGTTATGATATCCGGGCCGGAGTTATAGGTACCGTTTGATTCACGATCTTGTTGAAGAAGCTTTTTGGTGCACACGAACGGCTGGACGTACAATGCTCCGGGTGGTCTCAAAAAATTGTTTAGCTCAAGACAAATTTAATAACGTAACAAAAACAATACCCTTCAATCGAATGTTTTTGAGATATGGCGTTTTGAAAATTTCAACCCCTATTTTGAACCCCTTAGAGATGACTGACAGTAACGTCGAGCTTCGAGGACCAACTAGACCCCGAACGGAACCTATAACCCGAATTTCATCAATTTTCTTTCATGGTAACTGAGAAAAGTGGCCCGTACGGCGGACAGAAAGAAATATTTTTATTGCAGTTTTGGATTCTACATACCTTGAAACGTAAACCATCAAATTTTGAGGGGGGGTAAGAATTATTTTTTTCTTGCTCGATTCCAATGGTTCATTATTGAAAATAATAAACCAAAATTATTACATCAAAAGATTTGAAGATTACTTGAATCGATGGTAGCGACCTATGATACTGATTCGGAAAAATAAAAATTTCTCCCTGATGGGTGGGGGGGGGGTTAGGATACAATTTTTTTCCAACACATTTTGTTTTACCCCCTCCCCCGAGGGCAGCCCACTCTCCCCCCCCCGCTAGTTACGCCGCTGAATCGATGCGCAGCACGTCATACCCAGAAGACGATTTTGCGAATCTCGACTACGCAGTTGGAAATGAAAATTCATCCAAAACACGCGTAACCATATACGAAGCCCAATAAGCTCGAACAAATGTCTTCATAATATTCCTGGGGTCTGCCTTATTCATAAGTGACCTTCGTCACTAGTAGTATTTGCATCAGGAAGAGTTCGGTTTATAGAAATATGCATCTGAGATATATAATAATTCCTGGACACCCCACACAACAAAGGCGGGGTAACGTTTTCGCTTCCGTCAAACGCAACAAACTGTTGATATTGTCGCTAGTAGTTCTCCTTGAGGCCAGACAAAAAACAAGGGAGTCAACGACCAATGTAATACGCCCAGCCGTGCCACACACATTCCCATCAAATTGCGTGCGGTGCGCGTAGGAAGTTACGCAACAGGGAAAAAATATATCTTCAAGGGACCAGGGAAGTAGGTATACCTGTAACAGGTTTTCCCGTCTGACCAATCCAGTTATGAGATTTACAGTTTGAGACCCTAATCAATCGTCAAGCAGACCCACGAGGTTCTTCTATTTAAAGGCATACAAAGAAATCGAGTGTTGCCGAAAACTGGATTTGCCCTTCCGCATTGCCCAACATAATATTATCCGCCGTTAGGATTTACAGGATGCTCCAAAATTGCACTGAAAAGTTTCCAAGATCAAAAAGTGCGAGGGAAAGAATTAAAAATTATAAAACTGAATAAGTACAGTTTTGGCCCCATGCCTCAAAACAATTTTTTTCTTCAAAAATTTACGTTTTTGCTCACTGGCAGCAATACAACTGGTTTTGTTTGAAAGAAAAGTTCTGGAAAATTATTAAATTCATCCAGTAAGAGCAAATTGAGTTCTCCAGCTATGTAACCTTGACTTTTCAAAATTTAAGGATTCTTGGCTGTTGCCATGAAATGTAACCTAAAGAGCAAGTTCCTAACTACCCTTCACGTTTATTTACAAAGCCCTTCTTTTTTCTTGGTTCATTAACGACAAATGGAAGAAAAAAGTTTCATCAAGTTGGGGACGTGCAAAATCTTGGACAATGCAATTCATGGCAATTATTAATTAACAAGGGCACGCAGGTTCTATTCAGGCACTAATGTTATATTATTAGGTAGCAATTACTAGCTTTCATAAATATATTATTATAATAGGCACCGTTCTTAATAAATTCATAATTCATAGTCCTCTTGAAAGCCTTCCAATTTCTTCAGTAGCTTGATGATTTAAGCAGGTCTATTTCTTTACATTTGCTTGACCTATTCGTCTAAAAACGGACTGAATTAGGCCGTGAATAAACTGTCGTACGTCCGTGTGGATAAAAAGAGCCTGCAACGATGATGGACGTTCTGCTCCCAATATTTATTTTTAGCTCATTTCAAGGGACACACCATAAACGTTTTGTTATCTTTATCTATCACTCAACAATGTCGATTCCCGCTCATTTCTTTTTCTCCGGCGTCCTAAATAAGAAAACGCCACTTTTTATATTGTCATTTGTGGGTCGAATTATGTCACTCAAGGTATTTGGTCCGACAATCGACGGAGTTTACCAAGCGTTGCGTCAGACGCACTTCCGTTCTGTGATACGGATTCAGTCAAGCTGGTGTTTAAATTTTTTCTGACGAGGAATGGCTAGAGGAAATACACGCCATTTTGATTTACACAGGACCAGGAGTGACTTACTGCACAGGCACAGAGACTAGATCGAAGGAGCGCGTCCAGATCGTTTCAGCTAATATACGTCCTGAAACGTAATTTGAAGGGGTTTGCTGTGTGTATACAGGGTGTAACATGAGTCATGCAAAACCTATCTCCCACGTGTTCTACATCTAATTTCCGACCAAAAGTGTCCCATAACATTTTTTTTTACTCCGCTTAAAACCCCACTTTTTTCACTTAAGATTTTTTTTCGAGTTTCCGACCTCGTCTCACTGAAGCAGCTATACTTAATTTCCTTAATTTAAAGAGTAAATTCAAATTTGAAGAAACCGTTGAAAAGAGCGTTAAATTTTCTGTCTCTCTAATGCCTAACAAATTTTTTTAGGAGGATTTGAGGAGTGAAAATGGAGTTTGAAAAGTGAATTTTGTCAAAATCTTAAAATCGTCTGTTTTTTCAAACGCTTCGTGATCCTATTAATTCTTGTAGCAGACTGGTAAAGGTAAGCTAAAAAATGCGCCAAAACGTCAGCTTTCCAACGGAATAATCAAAACGTTTTTTGGAATTGATTTCAAGAGAGAAAATGAGGTTTGAATACGAAAAAACGTGTTGTTTCCGGCTAAATCGTGGGTTTTTCATGAAAAATGTACCTTCTGTGAAGTAGTGAGTCAACTATGGGGTAATTTTCAAATCGAATGGTGAAACCCTCACATCATCTCTCAGTAAGTATTTGGTCGTTATTTTCATGTTAGTCCAAGGGTGTTGGCATTGCAAAGAATGGAACTATGGAAGTTGAGCGAAGAGGATTGAAAGATCCGTGAGACGGCTGTTGTTTGTGTACCTCTACGAATGATTGGGATGAGTTCTTATCTTTTTCGCTGCCACCTATGGACCCTTCACAAACGAACCCGTCTCTGTATTCGCCAAAACGGAGGGCATTTTGTGCAAATAAAGGATTGAACAGAGTCCCGCTTAACTTCCATAGGACTAATATGAAAATAACGACCAAATACTTAGTGGGAGATGATGTGATGGTGTCACCATTCGATTTGAAAATTACTCCATAGTTGACTCACTACTTCACAGAAGGTACATTTTTCATGAAAAACCCACGATTTAGCCGGAAACAACACGCTTTTTCGTATTCAAACCTCATTTTCTCTCTTGAAATCAATTCCAAAAAACGTTTTGATTAGTCCGTTGGAAAGCTGACGTTTTGGCGCATTTTTTAGCTTACCTTCTCCATTCTGCTACAAGAATTAATAGGATCACGAAGCGTTTGAAAAAACAGACGATTTTAAGATTTTGACAAAATTCACTTTTCAAACTCCATTTTCACTCCTCAAATCCTCCTAAAAAAATTTGTTAGGCATTAGAGAGACAGAAAATTTAACGCTCTTTTCAACGGTACCTTAAAATTTGAGTTTACTCTTTAAATTAAGGAAATTATAGCTGCTTTAGTGAGACGAGGTCGGAAACTCGAAAAAATCTTAAAAGTGAATGAAAAAAGTGGGGTTTTAAGCGGAGTAAAAAAAAAAAAAAGTTATGGGACACTTTTGGTCGGAAATTAGATGTAGAACACGTGGGAGAGAGGTTTTGCATCACTCACGTTACACCCTGTATATCAGAAAAACTTCCACATCTAAGACTAACTTTTCTTTATTGGATTTGGCGCCCTCGAAAACCCACTACCCACTTGGTCAAGGGAGTTAAACCTTGGATTTACGAAATCGTTTTAAATTATTTTGCCATCCCGCTACTTATTTATATAGCTTTTTCCGTCGAACCAAACTTTTATTCCGACAAGTTAGACTTTTTAAAATTTCAAATTAAGCTATTTTAATTTCAATTAAAATTATTTTATTTTCAATCTGAACTATTTTCTCATTTTAGTTGCGCTAATGTTTGATGAAGTTGAAACAGTGGAAAACTTAATTATAATTATGCAACATATAGGTAACTAAGTGTACAACTATAACTGTGAATGTATGTATAACAAACTGCTGTCAGTGGGTATTCGTGAAAAGCTTCGTGTTTCCATTCTTCTGGAAAATATAATTTCGAGTGGCTAACGTACGTGGATGCTTCTTGCATATTGTATTTTCTTGAGATTTATACATAAAAAAACCAGTCATGCAGCATGACTTAATGAGCGAATTTTCAAAGAAATATTCGAATTAATGGCTATGGTTTTGAATAAAGGAAAACTTCTTCCTCCTACTGTTAGTACCTAAATTGAATAATTTGAAATAGATTTTTTCTTTCGCCTTCCTTCTAGTAATACGTGGGCCGGTACTTGTCTATCTATGAAGGTATCATAACAATTATATGTCAAATGGGAAATTCAAGGAGTTGTACTAATCGTTTGCCTCCCCCTTTTTTGCTTCGAACTCTCGTCTTCAATTAATACTTCTCACATTTTTCAATCTGACCACTCTAAGGGGGTGGGGGGGGGGGGGTAAGAGTTTAAAGATTATCCTAGTTTTGGGTAATTTTTGCGCACTTTAAATGCTCTAATTTAAGAACGGATTTAGATATCTAAAATCCGATTTCACCATCGTGTTCAGCGTGCAAAAACCTTTAAAATGAGGGGTCACTTGTTAGAAAATAACATTTTGGGGATTTTTGGGTAATTTTTGCGCACTTTAAATGCTCTAATTTGAGAACGGATCAAGATATCTAAAATCCGATTCCACCATCGTGTTCAGCGTGCAAAAACCTTTAAAATGAGGGGTCACTTGTTGGAAAATAACATTTTGGGGATTTTTGGGTAATTTTTGCGCACTTTAAATGCGCCAAAACCCTCCTTAGAGTAGGCCAATTTCGCCCATCTTCGAACTTAGCCTTTCGATTGCCAAGATAGATTTTTTGTGCAAATTTGAGCTGTTTATCTCAATTCTATCGAGAGTTATCGTCTGGAGTGACACATATATATATAAATATATATATACATATAAAAAAGTGTTAAATTTCAGGAATCGTTTTAGAATGGTCTGAAACGGATTTCTATGAAGAAAATTTCCAAAAATTTATATTATTTAAATTTCGAAGCCATTGCAATAGCTTCATTTTCTTTGAAAATTCGCTAAAAATGAGTAACAGTGACTCATCACATGTTCCATCAGACAAGGAACGAGGTGATGGCACACGTGGAAGTAAAAGGCAACGTCAGCAGAGAGGGAGGTACAGTAAAGTATCGGTATTACAAAAAAAAAAAAAAAATCATAAGGTTTGTTGAAACTGGTGAAGGCACGCAAGAGACTTATTGGCTGATTCAAGCAGAGTTCGAGTGAGGCGAATTTGAGTGAGACTGTGAGTTGCAGCATGAATTCGATCTCAGCTAAAGACTGCACCAATTTCGTCATGTTGAAAATGCAGATGTCATGTTGAAAATGCCCACAGCCGCCACCGGATTGCCTCAACATTGAGCCAAATCAGTTTTTTAATCTCTTTATTGGGGAAAAAAGACTTCCGAGGTAGGTAAAGAATTATGGAAATTGTTCCAAAAATAGAATCCCAGTCCGTGCTACGTGGTATCACTTATAACAAGTACCTAAATACGAAATTAAGAGACACCTATTACCAGTAAGTTCGATTGATATAGGCGACACGTTGTAAAAATAAAATAAACATAACTTCTACCTATCAATTCATACCATATCTTGCGGGAAAACAAAAAACTTCCTTAGGTAGGTACTTAATATTCGGTTTCAGAGCCCAATTTATTCAAATAATGGGATTTCGCAGTATACACATCTTTTCCTCGAGACAAGTCGAGAAGCGTATTCTTCAGACCAGTTGGCTAATTAATGAAAGCTGTTAGTGAGGAGAATTCGAAATGGTTCAGAGCAAGGGTGGTGGACGTCTAAGTTACTGCGATTCTCGAACTTGTGGGAATGGTATGCGATGGAAAAGTCAAAACCCTACGTTTTAGGAATTTCTTAACTAGTAATAGCTCTGTCAGTAAATAAAATGGCAATCTGTTCAGCGTCTTGAAGAGTGGTTTAGTGTGGTCGCTTGACTTTTTCCTGTTTATGATTCTTATGATTGCCTTCCGACCTGACGCTTTTGGACTTAGGGCTGCCTGGTATGTAACCCCAAACAGGGAGGCAGGGGGATAGTCGTTTATATGATTAAATATTATTTTTGTATAATGTAACTACGTTTCATGTACTTGTACGTTAGAAATAATAGGTACCTACCATGTGTTTCAAAAAATATGTTATATAAGTTTAAATTGAAATTAATATAGTTTAAATCTGAATTTAAACAGTTTAAATTGAAATTAATAAAGTTTAACTTGAATTAAACAAAGTTGCGTCTGTCAATAAAAAAAAAGTTAATTGGAAATTTAGAAAGTCTAATTTGTAGGGAAAAAAAGTTTAATTAGACGTGAAAATGCTGTAAGCCACCAGCGTTCCGCGGGACAGGTACAAATCCCCTCAAACTAAGACCTCTTTCTAAGGAATCTTGACCAAATTCAAACATGGCCCCGAGAAAAACAGTTTATTTATTTACATGGCACTCATAAAGGGCCATCTAGGGTCTCATAATTTTCCTATGAATCTATAAAATTTCAGCGGAATGGGTCAATGAGAACCGGAGTTATGTGAGAAAGGCAAAGATTTTCGGAGACAGACACAAAAACAAATTCTATTCAGAATGGAAGGTTTGAAGTCGAAATGTTTCACTTCAAAAGTTATCAAACGGCTTCAGCTATCCTGGAAGCAAGAACAATTCAGCGAATTTGATCAAAGTAACTCAGATTTATGTACATGTACCTACCTACGTAACCATAGTGTTCAAATTTGGGTTAGCTTAACAAATAACTGCGAGTAGGTAGGACCTATCGGCTAGTGTGATAATGCCTCTGTTGACGTGGGGGAACCATTTGTGGCTTAGGTTCTACGTTATTGTTAGCGTACTTAGGTACCTACCTACAATGATGAATGCTGTTGAAAAAAAAAAAGATATCAAGATTCAGCACCATTAAGTATGCTGAAAGGCTCCATACTTATATAGGTAGGTACTATAAAATGATCAAGCTAAGGTTAAGTTAATGCTGCCTGGTAATTTTCATCAGGGAATTCATCAGTCTTTTGATTCGCTAATATAAAGATGAAGGTATGGAACTTGAGAATATCGAACCATCCGAATAAATCATCATAATTATTATGTGTACCAAGTACCTGCGTACTGAATCAATGTGATCTACTGCTACCCGGGGAGCGTATAAGGCGAGGGTCAACGGGAGGTATTTCCTAGAAACCACTCAGCATCACTGGAGTGACGACGTGTTCCTGGGATTCAGTTGACGCCATGAATTACACCAGTTGAAGGCTCGACTCGTCACAACCTCAGCTGAAGGACGACCTTATTTTCATCTACCGTTTCGTATTTCATCGTCCTATACGCTGCGCAAACAAATGAACGACAATTCCTCGTAATCAATTCAATTTTATGGAGCTTAGTGGCAGCACTGTAACCAAACAGGTACTTACATTATGCTGGTTAAACGACAACAACTACCTATAAACTGGTCTAGTGACATCCTGAGAATCCGCTGTTACGGAAGAAACTGGTCTGTTGAAATAATGAAAATTATTGAATATACGGATGACGTCCATTATCAGAGAGTAATGGATTCATTTTACCAACCGTAGCCTTGATCAGCAAACTACGGCTCTGTTAACGGGGAACAAATTGATTGCAACAGAAAGGCTGTAATGATGAAACAAGAAAACCTAAGGAGTGGTAACACAAGGATTCATAATACTGGTACAGTGATCTACATGGGGAAACGCTACCGAAAGACGAGTGAGAGATGGTAATTTCTGAACCAATCTGCGTGGTTGTGTCCGCTTTTGTTATACCTAGCCTAGAAAAAACAAAAAATCATGATTGGTGTGACGCGAAATGTTCCCGTAGAATTAAGGATGACGACTGGACTCCTGGTGTTCCTGATGTGTAGTGTCTAAACGAGTGTGATTTTCTTCTTCAATCTATGCATCACTATTGAGGTAACTACATAACCATACCATTCCAGAGTAATGCCACCCTCTATACAACTTAACTGCAAGCATTGTCAGCTTGTATATTTTGGATAAACATGGAGCTTCATATATCACTGATATTCGAACCGCACAAGACTCTTACTGAGAACACTGTTCGTACAATCGTTATAAAAGTAAGCATAGTGTATGTAAGTCGAGTACAAAAGGTGGATAGGTTGTGGCAAAGAAGCAATAGGCAAGAAGTGGTTGAGGAAATAGTCGAACTCTGCACAGAGTCCTGAAGCCCAACAGGAATGGACAGATAGAAATCACTTGAATATCGGAATGGATTGCACCCAAGTGAATTCAAAACAGTCCGTCTTTGGATGGAACCTGACTACCTTCAAAGGGGTCCGTTGCCTGTGTCCATCGGATTTTCTTGTGGCGATAACTCTCAACTTATTTGTAAACATCGGATTAGGGCGACACACCGAAAAATTAATGGAGCAGTACGCAAGAAACTGACCTTAAATTATTGTGATTGAGGTGGAGCTGGCTGATGTTTAATCCCAGCTGTTGGAAAGACAGTTGCGGGAGGTCGTCGAGGCTCGAGTCGTGGATCTTGAGCTCGATGTAGACGCTTTTCTCGAAATTATCCTTCAAAGCTGTGATGACCTGCTGGAAATTGGCCATCCCCTCACAGGTGACCTTGATGACCTTCTTGTGCCTCAAGGAGTTCTCCAGGGAGCACGTGCACGGACTGATCTCCTTCCTTCGGGCGCAGTGTACGCTGCTCCACTCGATGCTTTGGCCAAATACCCACATCAACGCGAAAACAACGCACGAAAACGCGGTCGCGGAGCCCATGCTATAACGAAAAAAAATGAAGAACGCTCCGCGGTAGGTTTCCGTCCCGTCACATCAAGCTAAATTAGTATTGCTCCTACGTGTGCCGTCTCCAGTTAACACTTGACCCCCCACTTCACCAATCACTGTAACATTTAATTCTACCACTTATTCGCCAGTACGAATTTCCTTCAGCCCGTCTTCCGTCCAATTGCGTCTCTTCTTCCCATTTCCAATACGAGCATGAACTTTTGAAGTTGCCACCCCCCTGGAAAATCGTTGGAAACTCTATTTTCAGCTGTTACAGAACTCAACTTCCGAAATCCTCACCTCAAAATTTCAATGCCAACGCACAGAACTTCATTGCTCAAACGACGACCAACTGAAGCAGATAGTTGTTGCTTTGAATCACAATGAAAATGGCTAATTTCATAGGAAAATGGAGGGAGAGGGTTTATTACTGGCTCCAGATAACGGAGAAGATAAGAGCGAGATAGGGGCACATGACCCTTGGCCTCAGAAAATAATGGTTCAGCCTGTGTGGGGTCAATGATAGCTTCCGTACCAAAACAAGACCTTATACAACACTGGTTAATTCTAGAAATTATTGTAACCTTGAAAATTGGGTAATTCATTCGGATAAATAGTGGAGCTCTGAACAATTTGAGAAGTAGGTACCTACCACCTGACGATTCATGGAACGTCTACAACGATAGTTTTCAACCAGTAATGGAATGGAGGTGCCCAATAAAAAAATGTTGGAACACAAGTTCGATAATCTCGAGGTCCTTGGTGAGATAAATCAATGAAACGAAGACGCGAAATGGGAATTTAATATTTTTTATACTGTTTTTTACTCATAATGAAGAGGAAATTTCACAGGGAATTCAAGGGAAGAAAAAACAAATATGCGACGATCCTGAGAACGAAGGACTAGCTGTTAATGAGAAATACCTACTAATAGAAGAAAAAACTCATGCTATGCTTCAGAGAATCCCGAGTCCGAGGAAATTCAAAAAACGTAGGGCAGTAGGTATCTATCTCACATCGTGCAAGGTAATGTAATGGCTTGCGGGAAAAACGTTCTGTGTAGCAATACGTACATTTTACAGGAGAACGTTTAAACGAATAAGTTTCTAAAATATGGTCAACACAGTGTGAAAACCCGGACTTCCCTGGACGCCCAATCCTAAAAATATGGACAAAAACCTGGACGCTCAAATGAACGTAAAGTACCTACCATAGGGAATATTTGAAAAGTGTATCATTTCACAACAAAAATAATTTGGTAGGTACCAACTACCTGCAAGTCCAACAACCAAGGCTTTCAAGGCTGGTTATGTAGTCCGGGTATAAGGTACGGTTTTCATCAATTTAAGGACAGCACAGCCAATTTTTGCCCAGTCTTGGCTGTTATGTCCGTGGTAACTGAAGAACACCCTACACATCCTTTGACAAGAAACATAACTACACCATACCAATTTATTGCATTAGGAACGGTAACGTAAAAAAAATATATTTATTGTAAATATTTGCAGATATGACCATAAGTTGTGACAAGACCAAATAAAAGAAGTAATAAGTGCATTTTCTCTATATAAGCGTAATATCAAAATGGCAAATTTATCCATCAGAGATAGGTCGAAATAACTTATAACTTATCCACACAATTTTCTGTAGGTTCATTATTGAAAATCGCAGGTAAGCCAAAAAAAAAACTTAAACTTCCTAAAAACCTGCAAATACCATGTTATCAAAAAGTACTTGGCAAGTACCTACTAGGTATCTAAGTGTAATGAACCTGTACCCATATGTTTATATTTTAAAATGAAAGTGGGTTCCATTCTGAGAATTTTGAGACCAACCGCACTCTCATACGATGAATAGTTATTTTTCTATGAGCTTTCAAATTTTCGACAACAAGTAACGTCACACAGGGCAAGGGTGCAATGATGCACTTGTTGCCAACACATTGAACGCTCGCAGAAAAATAATTATTCGTAGTAGGAGTGCGGCTGGTCTCACAATTCTTACAATGGAACCTGCTTTCATTTAAAAATGGGAATGTAATATGAACAGAAGTCTTGACTGTACGTCCTCATTGCTGTAATGTTCAAACACAGGCAGCACAATGACATAGTGGTGCCATCTGAGATAGTGGTGGCATAATTTGACTCAAACATCCCTCCTTTTGACAAGGTACTCAGTAATATTACGGAAATATTCCTGGTGACCGAAAGCAACTGAGATCCGTAGGTTTTCCGTAGATCCCTTTGAAAACGGTAAAATCCGTGGCTGTTCTTACAATGATCCGAATGATCCCGAATCCCTAAAAATTAGAATCTATTGAGCATGATTAAAATCCGTTTCGTACCTACAGACCTTTAAAGTGCTATGTACGAAATAAATCACTCGCGATGAAATCGTGGAAACCCATGATTTGAAAGGTTGTCTATTTCCACTAATACATGAAAATTTGATCTTTTGACGTGGTCATCTTTACCAACATTAATGTCGATAGATGTAAAGATGCTGTTAACAGGTTTCACGATTCTAATTTAAATTTGTTTGAAAAAAAAATGAATTTTGCAATTTGTGTATCTGTATGGATCAGAATCATTTCTTGTTTTATGGGAAATACTATACTCATTCAGGGGGTACAATGGGATCTTCATTACCTCCATTGCTTGCAGATGTTTATATGGATTTTCTTGAAAGACAAATTTTCCAAAAATGTAATCAGATAGTCTCCTTTACTGGTATAGACCAGTAAAGGAGACTATCTGATTTACATTTTTGGAAAATTTGTTTTTCAAGAAAATCCAATACGTAGACGATATCACCATTCTTTGAAAAGGGAACTTAGAGATCCATTCATTAACTTCACCTTAGAATTCGGATGTAGTCATCTACATTTTTTTGGCATTTCCATTTCGTTGAATAATGGAAAAACTGAGTTTTCCATAATAGGAAATACTTATAGCAAATCATCCAGCAGTCCACAAACATGCTGCTTTCCACAGTATGAGTAACAGAGCTTTATATGAACCTATGAATGAACAGAATTTAGCTAGTATTCAAAAGTTAACTATTAACAGTATACCGGCGAGTAATGGCTATGAGGGAGATCTGATTGATACAATATCGAATAGGGTTCTTAGGAAAAAGAGTAGGGAAGGAATTTCAAATCTAGCTAGGGAAGCTACGACTGAGGAGGAGCTTTGGATCAGTTTACCGTATTATGGAAAAATTTTGGATACAATTAGTAAAATATAACTTGTAAAGGTTTCAAACAATAATAAATAAATAAATCAATAAGAATAAATCTAAAAATAAAAAGATAAAAGTGGTATGTATAAACTAAAGTGTTCTTGTAGACTTCACTATTGTGGTCAAACTGGTAGGAAGTTTAGAGAAAGGATAAAGGAACATGGAAACATTTCAGGGATAATTTCGGCCTTAGCACGTCACTTGAATGAATCCGGTCACAGCTTCAATTTTGATCTTACAGATAGTTTGTTGAGTTTCTTCATTTGTCCCCAGTAGGAAGCGTTGGATGTACTTGAAAAACGCTGCAAATTATTACACAACGATTTATTATGCCCCTTCTGCGTAGATCACTGTTTTCTGTGGTGTTCTACCTACCTTCGTGCTCCCCCGGGAAAGCCCTAAATCGAGTTCTGGAGCCGGCCGGAGTTACAGTTTCATAAAAATGCGCAGAATTCAGTAAGTCAATCATTAATAAATTATTGTTGTTATTCATGAAGCATAACGTTAGTTGAAGTTAAAAAGTACCTATCAACAAAATCCGAAAGAGCCATTATTCTTCAAATGAAATAATATCAGAGAACAACCAACTCCACTTCATACAGCCACCCTTGATAATAATGTATAATCAGGTTTTCCCTACCATTATCAATACTCTATTGTCATACCTCGTACGAAAACGTCTAGAATTTCGACTGTAAGTAATTTATCCACCGAATTCATGTGGTACAAAAATATAGTAAACTAAAATATAACGAAAAATGACCCCTCAGCCAGTAGGTACCTACTTGAATGGAGAAGCTATTTGACTAGAAGCTAAGTACCTACTTATCTGTGTTATGACTGTGTTATGATCAATCCACAAGACCACAAGCAGCAAACAGGACAAAACGAACTAAGGTACCTACCACAAACCCAAATCTGTCACCGGAACCGGACCGAAAACAAATAATGCAAAAAATTCGACGCAAAAAATGGAAAACTGACAACAGACTCGAGAGATAGTGAATGTGATTCACGACAAAACAAGACGAAGACGAAGCATATCGAGATGAATTGAATCGAAGGGATCGAATCGATTGTGAAAAGGAACGATTTTTGGATGGAAATCAGATTCTGGGGACAGGGCCCAAATTGGGTGTGGTGAGCTACATTTTTACTCGACTGAGCATGAGTGGACGAGCCACTTTCCTCAGTTGTAATGGGAACAGTAGGTCCCAGGGCCTGGCCAGTTTTGATTGCAAGACATCGATGCTTGGTCTATGGAGGGAGGGGACATGAAGGACTGCTATAATATCCATAGCTAAAGAAATGCAGCAGATGCTCGCAACTGCTGTTGCTGGTCTACAATCACTACGATATAGAATCTCATTTCTGGTACAACAAAAGCTACTGCTTCGTTCTGTCAAATCTCCTGTACTACATGAACAACTAAAAGCACTCAATGAGCTGCAACACAGATCAGCAAGAAAATACACCTTTCTTCTACTCGACCTGACTAACCATAATAACGTCTATCTACCGAATCAGGGAGAACTGGACGTCAGGGTTACAGGGGCCTTGGACAAAGCAGCACATTCCAGGAGTTACTAAGGCCACTCAAAAACTACACCCCTCAGAAACCGAAGATAAAGTTTCATTTCCAATCCAAAGCTTCATTTCTTCCACTAACACTATGACAATCACTTGCAGGTATATACGGATGGTGCAAAAAAGTAGGAGCTGCTTTTTTCTGCAGAGCACAAAAATGGATCTGCCATAAAACTCCGCAAACAAACGTCCTTGTATAATGCGGAAATATCTGGAATACATTTAGCACAAGCACCCACATCCGTGCCTTGATAATTACCAACTCAAAATCAGGCATAGCACACAGGCGCACAAAAGTTGCAGCGTAGGTGATGCAACTGAGAAGGATATTCATTTTACTATACAAACTCCAGAGCCAGGGATTTGGTACTAATATGCAATGGGTAGTGTTCCACAGTGGTGTACCTTTCAATGCTGTTGCTGCCTGTAACGGGGAACTTAATAGCTCCACATTGCACCACACTGACTGTTACAGTCTCATCAACAACAAACACCTGACGGCCTGGAAACAGGAATATACTAATCATTGGTGCAGGTTCCTGGACAAGAGCTATTATCCAGGATCCCCTCAAGCCACCCTGGTTCTTGCAACACCTTCACTTAACCAACAGGACGATCTCGATAAATAAAATACTCCTAGGGCACGGAAGAACGAAATATTTTGTGTTCCTGATGAAAACATAGACTCATTTGTCAAATTCAGGACATGGCCCACATTCTAACTGCATACCACAACCATGGCACAGCGTATCATGTACGAGTTCCTCTCTTCTGAAGTGCCAAATCTAAATTCTGATCTCATCACGAATTTCTTAAAAAACTCCTAGCCTCAGGAAACACGGAAACAGCCAAAGACCTAGCAGATACATTTTTATCTCCTTGAATTACGATATTGATTCGACTGCCGAAGCGAATTCTCATTCACCTTCAGACGGCAAATGCATTACACCTACTTTCAATCATTCCCTACACTTCTCACCACCGCAAACTTCCAGAACAATTCCTATCACCACCAATCCTTACATCTTAATAACCATGCATAAGAAGAAAAAATGCAACCTCTCACTACACCGCTGTCGGCATGGAGTGTTTCTTCGTGGCGCCCTTGAGAAAGACAACTGAAAAAAGACAAGGGAAATTCGAACGCCGACGCCAGCTGAACCGCGGCTGGATGTTTTCTCTGTGTTTTTGGGTGTTGGCCCAAGTGGTCTTAAAGACGCAACGCCCCTGCCTAGCAACTCTATCTGGGCCGGACTCATATCTTCTCATCCACGATCATGTTGACGAAGGTTTTTGGTGCAAAGGAACGGCTGGCCGTACAATGCTCCGGGTGGTCTCAAAAAATTCTTTAGTTTGAGCTTTGAGATCAATTTAAAACGTAAAAACACCATACCATTCTGGAGTTTTCGAGGTACAGCGTTCTGAAAATTGTAACCCCTTAAAGATGACTGACAGTAACGCCGCTTCGCGGACCAAATAGACCCCAAATGGGATCTACAAACCAAATTTCATTAATTTTGGTTCATGGTAACCAAGAAAAGTGCGAAGTACAGTGGACGGACAGAAATTTTTTAAATTCCATTTCGGATTCTACGAACCTTGAAACGAAAACCTCAAATTTTTAGGGGGGGTAAACTTTTTTCCATACTCGATCCTAAAGGTTCATTATTGAAAATAATAAACAAAATTCGAAAATATTAAAGAGTGACAGGTTTGGTAAATCTTCGAATGACGTTCTACTGTGTTCATTTCTGTAACCGTCCCCCCCCCCCCTTCCTCTCACTTTTTGGGACTACATATTAAATTTATAAGGTCACCTCTCTCCAATGCGCATTCAGTTACTGTTTGTTACTGACGATGGTACGACCACAGTACCGGTATAACAGCGTACATTTCGTGTATTAGTCGAAATAGACATCCTTTCAATAACACCCGTTTTTATTCTTTGGGTTATTTTCAGTTCCTAGGATCAATCTGAGCACATGCCGAATTTCAATGTTCTTCATTAATTCAAGGGAAATTAACTAAAGTAAAATAACTGCTGAGAGGGCAAATTAGAACAATCAAGTTGTAGTTTCGAATTTTATTGAACAAAAAACAATACTTCCCTAAATTGAATTCTTTATACAGAAATCATAGGCATTGAAAATACACTGAGCACCAAGGTTATCGCTCTGATACTAAGTCCACTGGTGAGGCAAAATTATTATTAAGACGAGGTTGTTACTACATCCGTATAAAATGGCTGGTTACCATTTCATAACGGTCAACCAAAGTCACAATCAAATTGTCAATTTCGGTACAATAGCTGATAAGCAATTTTTATGGTGAACATAGATAATCAATTATCAGTACCTACCTACCTAGTTCTCGAGAACTACCTCCGTTGAGTGAAGGCAGTTTTGCTGACAGAATAAACATAACCGTGGTGCTCAAGTACAACTCACGGAGCAAGAGGGAATATAAGTATTTTCCTAAACAAACAGCAGATACAAGAATCATATAAGCTACATAGGTACAATCAAGTTTCTGGTATTGTATTTTAAAGGCTTTAGAAAAATCATATTGAAGAAATTGAGCTCTATAGGATTTTTCACTCAGAATGAGCATTCGTATACATGGATTACATTTAGAGAGGCGTTTAGTAGAACAGAAACATGAACGCAGGGTTGAACCATCGCAAACAAAACGTGGAAAAGGTAGGTACTAACATTTTAGGCAGTATTAAACATCTGACGACGAAACATATAGGAAATTACCATATTTTATGGTAATGAACTCAACAATCAAGTGTAAACTCGCGTGAATTGTAAATAAAGAGACATAGTATAATGGCGGACTGACAGTTTATTGCACCAATCAAATAATGCTGTCTGGAGTAAACGACTGCCGCCATTGATGAACGAAATGGGATTTTATGCTCAAAAATCCGTGCTACAGATTCGAACGCCTTCAATTCGAAACCCGAGGTGCCCCACATTACCCGTCCACTCAAGTTTTTCCGTTTCCTCAGGTACCTATGCCAAAAGGCGGATTATTGTACTCGTATTTTGTGACGTCACATTTTGTACAGGCGTCACGTCGAAATATCGAAACTTCAGTAAACTAAAAGAATATTAATCGGAAAAAATGAATAACTTGATTTAAAAGCAAATTTTTTTAGTCACGTTTCATAGGAATGAATATAAGTAACAAAATAAATCAACGTAGGTAATATTTTTCTATAATCACAACTATTTTTACGTATAAAGGATCAAGCGAGTGACATACTCAAACTAATAGTTCAATGGTGTGCAAACCTATATTTATTTTTTATATATATATATATTTCTTTTATTTACATTTTACTATAGGATATTAAATAAAATTATGCCTTAATACGATACAGAAGATTGTGATTTAGTTTATACTATGTAACATTCTTGTTTTAGTATGGCATTTTGTATGGGGACAGACATGAAACGTAGCTGTTCAAACTCTGCACTGGATACATACAAGATGAATAATGATGAATACTACGAGTAGATACCTAACCAAGTCCAGTTTCTTACGACGCAACCAAAAATATATTATCCAAGTTTGATAATTTTGAATAGCTGTGCCAATTTTTATTTCATTAGGGTTCTGAATGGGCAAACAGCTACGGAGTTTAGTAACTGAATAAAACCAATGAGAAGGCATCATGATGCCGATGAGGATCAGTACCGGGTTCAAATTATTGGGAGAGTAATAAAATCAACTAAATTCAGGTTGCAGGAATGAGGTGTGAATCAGTATTAACGGGTACACTAAAATGAAGGTAGCATCGATGTTGAGAATAACTTTTACGGTGGCCGAAGTGGAAGTGAAATCGGGTGCAGTGAGAATCGTACATATCCAGGCAAATGAACGAGGCGATAACCGTTGAAATATGTTCTGCATCATTTTGTGTACTTCACCAGGAAACAACATGATCGTGCGGATACGAACAATTATTTTTAATTTGTTTCATTGACCGGTTTGATTTCCACAATCATCGCACTATCAAGATGACAGCGCGAACAAGGAGGCAAGAGCGCAAAAGAAAAACGAAAGATGAAAAGCCGTGGGTTCGCACAGCTCACTATTATACATCATGTTTCTAGGTCTATATACAAAACAATTACTTCTTTAAACAATAAATTAAAAAAAATGAACCAATCAACGTTTATTCAATTATAGAACAATCCCGCGTTTATTTGGGTGCAAACAATTTAGCTGAATTGGGATACTTGTCAGGCTGAAAGTCTGGGTGGGATTTTACAGTCGCTCCGACGGTGTGGCGGACTTGTTCTTTGTAGGCAGAGCGGATAGTGGAGTCTGAGGCAGCCGCTTCTGCAACGTTCTCGACGACGGGGACGCCGGCGGCGCCAATGGCGGAGGACATGCTTTCTGAAAAGGATCCGGACAAAAGGAACGAAATTATTCGTTGGTAGAGACAGTGATAGTAGGGATATGAAGACTGCACTTTGATGGCTGCTGTGTGCAGGGAGTAGCATATGAGAAGACTGCTCTTTGATGGCTGATGTGTGTATAGGGCGAGATAGGGACAAGGGACTTCCGTGAATCTTGCTTACATATCGAGTGACGAAGCACGCCACCACAGGGTTCTCACCTGCTGCAATGGTGGCAAGAGCCAACTTCGCCTATGCCCAGTTTCTGCAGGAGCAACTCGAGGGGGTACATGACCAGGCTCGCCAGCGGCTGCTCAAGGTCTCTGAAGTAACTAAGCGCCATAATGACGTGCAAGACACCACAAACAGATTCACAGAAGGGCAGAAGTGTGGTATTACTGGCCGCAGCAGAAGGTCCGTCTCAACCCCAAGCTGCAGAGTCTATTGGTTGGGTCATGTGCTATCCTCAAGAGGCTTGTGTTCCGGATGCGTCCCTTGGAGAAGACGGGTTGTGCATGCCTTCAAACCCCGGTTTTCCTAAGGCTGAACAATCGTGCACCCATGTCGGAAGAGCAGGGGATGATGAAGTAGTTATAGTTTCCACTGATTATTACTGAAGCTGCTACGATGCTGTCAAGTTGTATGACTCCAATAAAAATCACTCTTCCTATGCTTGATCCTGAATAGACGAATAATCTCTGTACATTAGTGGTACCCTATTCAGATCCGGGGTACATATGAGAAGACACACTGTGATGACTGCTGTGTGTAGGGTTATAGTGTATACACGAGAAAAGTGCACTCTGATGGCTGGTGTGTGTGAGATGCCACCAGGCAGAATATTACTTACGCTTATTTGAACTGCTCAACTACCTTGTTAAGGATTTGAGTACTGATTAAAAGTAATCAGTAATAATGGACGTTTTATTACACATAATCAGCCTAAAAATCCTCATTATTTCTCGTTTAAGACCAACTTCTCAATTTGTTTTTACAGATTTTGATGTAAAACATCTATGAAAAAGTTATCAAGAGTAAGGATGGATGACCCAATAAAATCTTCGTGATGAAGCTACTGGAAGTAAGGAAAGCACAGACCTGAAATGACTTTAGCGAGACTTCCTTGAGGTTTATTGGAAGTCACGATCTTGCGCCTTTTACTCGGCATACCCGACAAATAAGCATCACTGAGGGGCCCCTGCGCAGCTTGCCTTCTCTGCCTCTCCCTGTCCCTGGTGATGATTGGTACCCAGTCCTACAGAAAACAGACGACGAATGAACCAAATGTTGGTCATAATTCACAGGGAATAATGACAACTCAGAGCCTAATGTATTGCTGTAACGTTAGGTTCACATTGACAGGAAAAACGGTGATGGCATTACAATACTCAAAATTTTCAAACAAGTCAAACCAGTAAAGTTGGACTTCAACTTGGCAGACCAAATTCAACAGGGAAATGCTAAGCAGTAACTACGACCTGGATTCTGTATAGTCGTTGCCTTGCTATAACCGGATTTCCGTACCATGTGAACAAGGCTCAACCGAGTGATGGAACACTACAAAACTTACAGGGTGAACATCAAGGATGACGTCGGGTAATTCTTCAGTGAGCTGTTCGGCGACTACAACATTGTCTTCTACTTCCATAGGCTGAAAGAGTTGATGACACGTTCAGTAATGAGATCAGGCGATTCAATTTAGTCAAATGCTTTGTAAACGCCAAAATTCAATAGCAACCACTCTCAATTAAATAATTAGTTTGACTATTATTAAATACAATATTACTAGCATTCAAAGGAGAAAAATGTTTCACACTGCACTGCCCTTTTGATACAGAATATGTTGGTTGTATTACAGAATGTTGGTTGGTGCCGAACTTCAAATGCACTGTTTCTATTTGACTTTTCAATTTAAGCTACTTGTCTGAGCAGCCTTCAGATAATAATGATAATGATAATTATTCATTATAATAAATTTTGTAAAACATGGTTGAACAGTTGTGTCCAGAATGAAATGATAAGAAATAGCTATCCATGCTAAAGGTAGATAATCATAGACATCAACTGAGCAGATACGGGACTACCTTGCTTTCCAATCACGTTGGACATCTACTGTTGGAGGCATACACCACCGAATTTTCTGGGAGTCACAGACAACCGGGAGTGTGACACTGAGGTATTCATAACAACACAAATTCTTGTTGGTAGTTTCAATTTTCAGCTAAAAAGTTGGTGGGGGGATGTTGATGACGAAGAGCGAACAACTGAGAAGATCCATATCAGTTATAAAAGGGACACAACAGACACACCAGAAACCTAAGTGGATTCCTCAGGACAAAAAGTAAACCACTGGCGATTCGTCAGAAAAGCTGGTTAACTCAAATTCTGTTACCTATAAGACTGGATGAATATAAGGATGTAGGGTGAAAGGCACATGTTGAATGACAAGTGATACTTTTTTTTTGGACGAGAAGAAAACGTTAAAAATAGTTACTCAAATATACTGAATGGAAATAAGTACGGCTTCCATTCAACAGGTGGTTTAAACCTAATTTTTTGCAGTCAAATAACAAGTAATAACAAGTAAGCCAAATAATAAGTAAGTAGTAGTTTAGTGAGTAACTTTGTCTGTAAAGTTATCTTATACCTGAGGTGTGGTCGGCTGAGGAGGAGCGACATCCATTGCTGGAGGCGGCGTGACGGCAGCAGTGGCAACCGAAGGCTCAGGATTTAGGGAGGCAGGTGGAACTGGACCGCTTGCCATCCTGTAAACTACAAAGTCCCGAACGCTGTCACGACAGGGAGACAGCTCAGAGAGGAGCTGGCGGACTGTGCGGTGAACTCTGTAGCCAGCCCAAATCTCCAGCCCTGGTATGGCGTTTAGGAACCGTACCTGGAAACAGTTCAGTAAATAACGTTCACAACCAAGTTAGAACCAGGCGTTCACCGGGACGACAATCGATAACTCCTTCAGCAGAGATAAATTGAACAAAGTATGGAACATCTTCAGGGGAATTATTACTTAACTGAAATGTATAAAACAGTGATTGACGAGGGCTGGTGTGACGCAGTTGAGCCTGGTCACAGGTGCCTCCACCTTATCACTACATATCACCAAGAGTTTTGTAATCACAAACGATTTCTGGAGTTCGCTTGAAATGAATGTTTGGAAAGGTTATAAAACCTAGACGGTTTTCTTCAATTACCTTGGTATAGTTCTAAAAAACTTGAAGCAACCGGTTGATCAGAGTACAGATTTTGAATTCCAGAGCTCCCATCTGCTGGTTAGCTTGGGGTTATGCGCTGAGCTTAATAAGTCCTAAAATTTTGTTTGTGAGGAGCATACTTTTTGTCTAAGACCTACATATTAAGCTACTGTACAAACCTATACAGATATTGACAGAACAGGTAACTACAAAATAAAGAGTAATCAATTAAAGAAAATGAATTCAACTTACACCTAATCGTAAGAATGCATTGTCAGCATCACTTTCACCATTGAGGCAGCAGAAATGGAATATAGATGCTAGGGTATGTACATATTCCATCCAGTATTTTCGGAAGTTGGCATAGTAAGTGTGGTCACCTAGAAAGATGTGAAGGGAAAAAAAGTAAAATTAATAAAACAACGCAAGTAATTTCTCGTACTCCTAGGATTCAAGGAAATACTCGTATTCATAAACGTACCATCACTGCTCATAATAGTAATGACCATTCTAGGGAGGAAGTATGTATTCACTAGGGAGATGGAAGCTATGATGTCAACGTCTTCTCTCATAGGGATGTCATCGAAGGAATCCAGAGCGGCATCCAGCAAGGGTCGGATATCCTGGTTGAATCGGGCTACGCCTTCATGTATTCCCTGCACAGTTTCACATAAACAGTTAGAATCTTGACAAGGAAGAAACCAGGTAACCTGTATTGATATGGTGATAGTGACTGCAAGGACAAGTAGAACAAAGCTGTTCCAGTAACTCTTGAGTCGCTCGAGATCTGTTAAGGTCTGGGGGCTCAGGGTCGACTCCGGCCGAGAAACGGAATTTTCTCAGAAATAGGGTTAATGCAGGTACGGATCAGCATGTTAGGGATTGATCAAAATGCTTCTTACGATACCTAAAACGGTAAACACAAATAACCTAGTATTTAATTCTTTATTCGATAGACCGTTCAGTAGCAGCTACCAGGGCTTTCCAAACAAATACCCCAGAGTTTGTAGTTCGCAACTCAACTTACATTAGCTTAGAGCTCACAGAAGATCGGAAAATAAGTGGGTGTCTAAACCAGGCATCTCGTGGCAAATTTACAAACTTTCCAACGAAATAAACATACAATAATAGGAGAAAATTGCGTTTGAGAAGAAACAGGAAGTATTTAGCAAAATTTAGGGCGTTGATTCCCTCATAACTTGAGGAGATGGGGTCTATAGTAATTATTGTATAATTCTGAATTGTCCACTACAAGCAGCTGACCGTTTTAAACGTAGAATCCCCATACTCGAATTTTGGTAAAAATGCCATTTGTACTGTGTACGGTTTTGTAATGTTTGTATTTACATTGGAGATGCACTATGATTTCATTTTAAAGTATTTAAAATGCCAGACAGGAGGCTACCAAAAATGTTGGGAAAAGCGTGTCTGATGAATAACGTGTTGTTCCAGGGATTGGGAAAGTCTGGTGGATGAATTTGGCTAAGTACTGGATGAGAATGAGGAGGTTGGACAAAGGGGCAAAGGTTTTGAAGAAGCAGTGCACACGATATCGGAGACTTGTGGTAAACTTCAGAAACAGGGTGTCATCGTCTGCAAGGCAGACACAATTTAAAGAGTTCATATTAGATCCGAAAGGAATTGCTTCTGTGACGGATGGTAAGTCGTGTAAGTTGAGAGGCGATGGCCTTGCCCTCTGATCCTGACCCTACGACAGTGATGGACAAACTTGCTCTTTGTGCAGTAAAAACGCCATAGAAGATGCTTCCCCTGCATACACTAAAATTAAGACGCAAATGGTTGAAACGGTATCACAAAGAGCCCAATAGGTACATCCATCTGTTAGGACAAGCCAATGTGAACCTGGCTAACCTTGCTAAGTACTGCAGTATTGCTTGGCAGGCTAAGAGCAAGAGCGATGAAATGTATGGGTTTATGAAAGGCAATCAAGTAAGTAGGTAGTATTATGTAAGATCCAAATTATACTTTCACCGAAAATAGATTAGGGTTATGTTGAGCACGTACAATAATTCCCATTTATTCAAGAATTTAAATTTAGAAATACAATTTAAGAACAGCTAAGCGAACTCAATTAGTCGACCTATGATTGATCATGATTTACACACGATAATCTGTAATTTCGTTTTCTTTAAATAAATCATATTTTTCTCCAGTCAATTTCCGATGTCAGTCATTTTGGACCATCCTGCACTGGCGTTTCGAATACATATAAATAACATCTGCCTCGTCGGATAGGCAGTATAGCTTCCTCACCTGTGTAACATGGTCGTATATAATTAGAAGCTAGTTATTCTAAAATTGACAGAATCGGCTATAGAAAAGCAATGCCTACTATCAAAATGGGAGCATTATGATCCTTCGGCAGTGAGGAAGCAAAATATTCCTCTACCACGTCCCAACGCAATCGACATAATCAGTGCGTACTTCTTTCCTCACATACCTGTACATCATCCCGCCCAGATGTCAAACGGTTCCTGAAGAAAGTGGACAAATGTGGGCGAGCTCTTGTCAAAATATGACGGAAATTCAACTCCCTGACATCGGAGATGGTCAAGTGTCTTGCAAGAGCGAGGAACATGTCAGCATACAGCGATGAACCTTCAGGGTAAGAAGCGTGTTGGGGTGATGCTTCTATCATGTCGATGAGGGCGGGCGAGCCAGTTGGGAATTCCTGAATCGGGAATTAACAGAATATTTTTAAAAAAGTATTCTTTTGGAGTATATAGGTAACTTGGGGAGATTTATAAGGTTTTTTGCAACGAAGTTATCCGATCACAAGTGCAGAACACAAGTAGTCAATACTCACCATGGACACTCTTGAAGGAGCTTGAAGAACAACAGTGACATCTGGTGTAAGTCTAATGCCTCGATGACCGTGGGAAGACCCTGAAAAAACAACAGGAATCAATATGCTTCTGCTCCAAGACCAAATCTAATAGATGAGGTAAAATCCAATGGAAATGGGTGAGTTATAAATTAATCTATACGTAGTCTTGATATTTCTCAGAGTTCAATTGACTACTGATTGAACACATATTGATGGATACACACCACCAGTTGAAGCAGCGTTGGTGCTTCCAGCAGCACCGTTCTCAGAGTTGGATCTGGCCCTCTGGGCACCGGTTTGGGTTTGAGAGGACTCCTGTTCAGATTGTGCTTGAGAGCGGCGCCAATGATTACGAATGTGATGAGAGCTGCAGGGTAGGAATGGATCGAAGAATCCTGGCATGCCCATCCCTGTAATGTACAAAAGAAAAAAACAACTTGCAGGTTTTCTCACACCCCTTATCGTGCTCTACTCAAGTTCGTAAAAAAAAAAAAAAAATCCTCCCTGTTCTATCCAAGAAGAAATACATGGATTTTGGAATTGACAATTATTGGTACAGAATGTTTGGAGACCACTGAAGCAAATTCTACCCGTCAAGGATACCAAATTCTGATCTAACTAAGCACACCTTGAAGTCCAGGAGAGATGTGTACATGAGGTCGAGTGGTAGCCCTTGTCTGAGTAGATGTAGTCGGCTGTGTCTCAGTGTTTGTCCAAGCTTGAACCCCTGGAAGACCACCGGAGAGAGGACGGGAAGTCGAGGATGATGCCCCATTGCCGTTGGCTCCATTGCTTGGTGGAGAGGCAGCTGCACCCGGAGTGCCGCCATCAGAGGTAGACCCACCAGCAGGAGACGAGGAAGCAGCTGATGCGACGCGGTTGGCAATGTTTGTAACATGACCTAAGGCGTGCCATAAGTTCAGAAGATCTGGAGGAGCTGCAGAAAACGAGAAATGGAAAAGGAATTAAGCAATTCGAATTGCACTCATACAACACCAAAATACCAACAACATTAAACAAGGAACCTAAAATATCAAGGGAAACCATCTCCACAGACATAACCATACCACAGAATGCTCAACCGTTAAAGAGGATCAAGGCCCAATTGTGTCCCGTGATGAGCAGGGTGGTATCCATTTCACAACAGCGCCATTCATTTTTGGAAAAGAACAGAATCAATACATTTTTGCGGAAGGAATGCACTCCATCTTCACGGTCGAGAGTTCGGTGAAATACCTAATCTAGATCCAAAATAAAAGACAAAGTGGTGGTTATACTGACCACTGCTAGCACCATCAGGTGGACCAGAAGGTCCATCAGGGGTTGGGATGACAGTAGCTTCTAGAGAATCAATATGGATTGATCCCTGTCCGACGTCCATGATGAACTCCAAGCCTCCAGCAGGCAAGTTGAAAGCTCGAGCTGTAACCAAAACCATGATGTTGAGAAATGCGCTACAGAAGTCTACATCTGTATATGGTTAAGTTGTTCAAGGCTGTGGCTTGATTCCCTGAGCTGAAATTCGAAAAAATGAATACCGCTCTTACAGAAGATTAACTGCAGGGAGTGACCCTAAACATGAAGAGAGATTTGCTTGGAAAAGAAACCTGTAGTATGACGCAGCTCCCTGGGAGGAGTTGGAGTGCGGTCAGTCCTTCCCCGCCTACGAGCTTCATCAGCAGCTCCTTCTGACTCAGCTCGGTCTCTTCGGGACAGCCGAGGTTCTTGAGCACTAGCACCAGCAGGTGGAGGTGCTGGCGCCGCATTAGCAGAATTTCCATTGTTGTCTGCTAGTCCTTCTTCGCTGGGTCGGTCCGCGTCTGATCCGCTAGTCGCAGTACCACGGCTTTGGCTGCCCCCACCCAGATTCAACTGGAAAAGAAAAGTTGGTTAAGTACCTTATATTGTGGAGCTTTGCGAGAACTTGAGATTCATGGCCGTATTTCAAAGAATCAAGTGAAAGTGTGTGATACAGCAAGATCGACCGAAGAAAACACGCTGTATTAAATTAAAAATGACTTATTCAGATACCTGTATGGGGATGCCAGTCTGCAAAACGGCGGAATGGTGGATTAGCACGGGACGGCACTGGAGAAGGCGAGGAGGGGCCTCAGAGAAGTCACACATGACGTCACTTATGGCGTGGTAAGCATGTGCCATATGGTGCAACAGTTCGGAAACAGAGTTGAACAGGCGCTGGCTTTCTTGCTAAAAAAGAAAAAAAAAGTATATGTACAGAGACAGACATGGAGGAAACGTCATGAAGGAAATATTAACAGATGAGTAGGAACTAAAACTCACGTGGTTTTCTAAAGCAGGGTCTTCTCTCAAAAGCTCATAATATCTATCCAAGAATGGAGCTAGACGAGTGTGGATGCTCATGGCTTGAGATACTAGATCAGCAAGAGCTGAAGGTCTGGAAAACCGGGAACCACGAGATCTCTGGCCGTTTTCCCGAGCGTTGCTGGGCCTGCAAAAGTAATGTATAAATAATCATGATGGATGTAATGAAATATAATATATATATGCTCTGGTCACTTGAGGCAAAATGATTAGCATTTTTGTGGTCTAAGTTGAAACTTACTGGTCTTCAGCTGTGTTAGGAGGTGTTGTACTGGCAGCATCAGGGCTTTCAGGTCTAACAGTGGAGGGCTCAGGAACAGGTTCAGCAGGCTCTTCAGGAGGTTGAACCGGTTCACTAGAGGTCTCTGGAGGACGATCGTTCCCATTAGCCGACACCACTGTTCAGAAATGAAAAGATTTTATTAAAAAGATGATGGAGCAAATGCGACTAAAGCAAATGGATACTTTGGCGTGGTTAAGACTCACCTTCAACATTGATAATAGGAGGGGCTGAACTACCATTAAGGCTACCAGCAGCGCGCGACACAGCATCAGACAGAGCCTGGGCGACGAATGCGAAATCCCTAAAATTGTAAAATAGAAAGGTGAAAACAACCAGGGCCGAAAACATGAAATACCTGCCGTTGAAATTGGCAAGAGTAAGATTCAAGAAGTTGGAACTCACATGGGCGCAGGGGCTGGATTACTGGCAGGTGGAGCGTTGTTAAACTCTGGTGGCCAATCATTACGAGCAGGGTTTTCCAAATTCTGCAAAGTATATCTAGCTCTCCGGATGAAGGATCTCACAACAGCCAACCTACTCTGAGATACGTGGCGAGGGCTGGGAAGATTGATCCCTACAAATCAATGATTACCTGTATAAGAATAAACTGAAAAGAGCTAAATAATAGTAGCACAGTAAAAATATAATCAGTTCGCTCAACAATACACAACTCCACGCTAGACTGTGTTTCAAATTTTCTCAACAAAGATGAGAGAATTTACGCTGATGACCGAAATCAAGGCGAAATCAAGTGTCTGCTATTTCTTATAATGTGCTCATCAATGCGTGATCTTCACAGATCCCAGACCAGTAATTAGAAACTACTTCCCACTGAAGGATGTTCTAAAATTCGTAGACTTATGAACATTTTTCAATGTCTGTACGAACTATCTGGTTGACAATCTGGGTTTTGAATTTTGCAGCACGAAGCTGGTGAGATTTTAGAAAGGATTTTGGTAAGTTATAGTCACACCACTCTCGTTTTCTAGTTTCAAACAGAATTGTACGATTCAGAAACAATAAGGATGAATTTCAATATAGACAACAAAAGCTGAGGTTCGTGAAAGGCCATGAAGGATTGCTCTTTAGCTTTCCAATGCGTCCGATCCAACTGTTTGATTCAAGCTAGGCCTACCGAAGGAGTCAAAACAAAGGTCTAGCGTGGCGGACCTGTCGTAAGTATCAACCACAAAATTTACAGGTAACGGTGGTGTGTTTACATCACTGTCCAAAATAGACATGTGATTTTAACGAACAAGTACCACTGAGAGAAGTAGTATGGAGTATAAGTATTCCCACAATCAAGGGTTTGTAACTTATTGCTTTTATTAAAAGAAGCATAAGGTAGTAGGGAAGGGTAACTGGAGAGAATGACTACACAGAGATCGGTATACAGATAAACGAGTGGTATGTAATTAAGCACGAGACATTTTTAGTTGTTAAACAATTTTGAGATTTGATGACTTCATTCTTGAAGCCACCATGGATACTTGGCATACGCAGTCAATGAATCGAGACATGCGAGGAGTATCCATGTTGACTTAGTACATTCATGACGCTGGTTCAAGTTTTTCATCAATAATTGATGAACTGCTTATGGGCGTGGCATAGAAATACTGATGCTGGATATGTCTCAATCTCCATGCTTCAGGGCGTTGCAGCAAGGTGGAAATCAAATGAAACGTTGAATAATTACATTCATGACGCTGGTTCAAGTTTTTCATCAATAATTGATGAACCGCTTATGGGCGTGGCATAGAAATAGACTGATGCTGGATATGTCTCAATCTCCATGCTTCAGGGCGTTGCAGCAAGGTGGAAATCAAATGAAACGTTGAATAATTACATTCATGACGCTGGTTCAAGTTTTTCATCAATAACTGATGAACCGCTTATGGGCGTGGCATAGAAAGACGGATGCTGGATATGTCTCAATCTCCATGCTACAGGGCGTTGTAGCAAGGTGGAAATCAAATGAAACGTTGAATACAAAAAAGGGTTGTTAACAGCTAAAAAGTCATGTTTTGATCAACATCCAAACTTCGGAGGAACAGCATCATAGTTTACGTCATTTATTGCCAATAGGTAATTTTGGAGATCATGTAAATATTCGCTGTTCTCTACTAACTGGAATTTCCTCATCAATATAAAAAAAAGGGAGAGGAAGTAAATCAGCCAATTTTACAGTAATCTCCACTACTGAGGATCGCAGTGGTGATGCAGGATAAATTGGCCAAAATGAAACAGGTGTGTAGAGTGCCTCCTACCATACCTCACTGATTTAGGCTAATTCCGCAATATCTCCAACTGGGAAGTCTACATGCCATGAACGCGTTGGGGGTAGTAAAAAAAAAAAAAAAAAAATAGGAGGCAGCGAACAAATTGTCTCTGGTTTGCTAGAAGAGAGTGGTGGGGTTCTAACTATACAACCAAAACCACTGGGAGTAGCCCGGCAGATATGTCACCTTGAGCGTCCACGAGGTCGGCTGGGAAAGCCATAGCTCCCAAGTACATTGCGTTACCTGCCCCACCAGCGATGCCCTGGTTGAAGAAGGTAGCTCTGAACGGGCGACGACCCGACGGTCTTGGCTCCGCACCAGAATTGCCGGTATCACCAGAGCTGGATGGCGGCGCACGCTGGACCAAGTGGATGACTTTCCCGTTAACATCTGAAAAATAAAATAAAAATAAATAAATAAACACTACCCCCATATTATCGCATGTAGTACTACGTAGTGAAACATGGACAATATGACATATAGGAGCTTACATAGACTGAGAATTTTACAAAAAATAGACTAGTTAGCACGAGTCCATGAAGAACACTATGAAGTAATCTCTGAGCTCAAAAAACTCTAGAGAAAAACATCAGTAGGTTACCTACCTAATATCTTAGTTCGTATTCTGATGTCGGCTTGTGAGCTATCAGGAAGTAATCAGGGCCAAAGGTTGATTGCAAAACAATAAAATGGCGTTTGTTTTTTGTTTGTTTTCTACATTAGGACTAGTTGACTAACTTTGACTTTAGACATTAGGAACTAGTGGCTAGCTCGCTCCAAACTAGCAGGCTTAGATCATCAAAGACTTCGTTACCTTTAACGCAAGGCGTCTTTACCTCTTAGGAGAATTAAATATCCATGCACTCACTACAAGCTCATGCACAGTTCTCTGTTTTCACCACCAGAGGTGATTAGTTCATGGAAGAGTTGAGCATAATCCTTTAGAAACTATCACATTTCATTACCATCAACGAACGCCAGAAAGGCCATGGCTCAGCTCACCAGATGGGAGTTATCGAACATACGTCTTCAGGAGGGGGATGGGAACCATAAAGGCCTTGGCATATCATGAGAGTAGCAAAACCAAGGTTAAGCATGGTAATTCAACCGTAAGGCAATTCGAAACTGATTCCTAACGAGGCATCATGCGATAAGTTCCACACGTTACGATCTTGTGAGTAGAAATTGAAATATAAGTAACTAAGAAACCACACTAACCGTATTCTGAGAGCTTTTTGTCGTCAACTAGCACGCGGCCACAGTAAATAAGTCGTTGAGATTCAGCAGGGACATTGACAGATTCGGCAATATGTTCCTTCAACTGCTTCACAGTCAACTAGAGAAAATAATAAGAAACAATTAAGCAGTACTAAATAACGTAAAAAATAATCAATCGGACGACACTTATTCGACAAGTAATTCTTGAACTTACTTCATCACCGACCGTGAAAGCATGGTTGCGAGAATCCAAAGTTTTGATAGTAAGTTCAATCATCATAATTTTCTGAAAACATCACAATTTGTCAAAATTCTGGACGAGGATCAACCTGCATAGATCTGCCGGAGCAGTATGCAATAACAATAGTTGGACGCCCTATTTTAATACTCATACTCAATAATGAACATAACAACCGAGTAAATCATAAGAAACTATAGACACGGTTAGATATCGGCAGTAAGTAATGTTTAGTACGTTAATGGGTTTGTACTCTCCATACCTAACTACACGCGTTACAGTAGTGACTCAGGAAATTAACCAAGAGGAGGGGGCAGTTGGAACACTCAATTCCCATTATTTCCTACACGGTAGATACTTAAGTACCGATGTATTACGTGTTTACTTACCTATATACATGTTAAGCTTGACATACTGAGTGAAGGCTGTGTTAGTACCAGGGAAAGAACATTTTAAGTACATACGTACCCAAGGGCCGCGACTTGATGAAGTGATAAGCATAATGATGACATATTTCCTATTTTGACATCTCTATGGGATCAGTGGCAATTCTACGAAACTATAAGCGACGATGCACATGGAATTCTCGAGGTGAATGAAGGATCAGATCCGAACTGAGGAAGCACCAAGGAATTGTAGTGAGTAAAACTTAACTAATATGTTCACTGCACCTATACTGAAGACGCCACCAGACATACCATAAAAATACTTACCCAATGCAATATTGTAATCTGTAAAGGTGATATAGATTTCGACTTAATTATACAAGATACTGTGAGTCCCACCAAGCGTATCCACATTCGCAACCACATCTTAGTAGGTAGGTAGTACTTTACTTACTAAAAGGAAAACGTAGGTACCAAATGTAGAAAATACCGAGCAGTGATTATAGGTTCGTTCGGATGAAATGCGTAATTCGATGACACAGACTGATATCCCCAACAAACATGGATAACGGGCAGGAAGCAAGTTGGCCTGATTAGGGAAACACGGATATTTCACGACAGGCAACGAGTAGGTGCCTACTGAAAACTGTATAAGAATAGTGATGGTACTTACTTGTGAAATAGACGCTTGAAATGGAACTAGTAACACCCACCTAAAATACGGGAGAAGAAAAAACAAGCACACAGGGTGCTGAGCGCACGCAGCTGAAAAGGCACTCGATACGGAGGAAATGAATTGTGGAACGAGCTGTTAGAAAAATACAATGTCACGCGTGGATGACATAATTAACAGGGAGAACGGAAGAAATATTGGAAAATCGCACTAACAATAACCCAAGACAGAATACTCAGAAATTTCCACGAATATGGACCACCATTGCAAGCACCTCTCGGATTTAGTGAAATGTTACAATGTTACCAACACAATAACGTCTTTTCTGTACTTGCCAACGTAACAGGTCAATAATCCAGTGTTGTCATGGTGTAGGAACTTTATGGTAACTTTGTTGGAATGTCATGGATGCTGCACTCGTACAGTACAGGTGGGTACTTGTAGTGTTCTGCTTTTACGGCGGCGCGAAGTGGTACAAAAGAGCTGTTTTTGTCCAAAAACCTGTCAATGGTTCAAAGTGGCTGCAATTCTCATGAAACTACGTAAATCAGGGAAAAGTTATCGGTATGATGTAATTTATTATCATCAATGTATCACATTCTTGAGTTAGATAGTAATTAAGTAGGCAGCGAATTTTCGGAGGAAATAGTAATCTATTATTTGACAATTTTTATATTTATTTTGACAATTATTTGACGATTATTTGACAGTTTATTATTTGTATCCATATTTGATGTTGACAATATTTTTATAAATAACAATTATTTGCAAGTTTGGCACTTTTGTATTACATAAATAAGTATATAAATCATGTGTGGCAACATGTAAAATTGTCCCATACAAAAAAAAAAATAAAAATAAAATAAAATAAAATAAATAAAAGAACAATCTATGTACAGAAAAATCCAAAAGTGTACCAAACTGTCAATCTCTATATATAAAAATGAATGTCTGTCTGTATGTATGTTCCCTATAGACTCCTAAACTACTCGACCGATCGGGATGAAACTTTGGGAATTATGTTTTGGGAACACCGGGGATGGTTTCTGACTAGGTTGCATTCTCGGTGGAGACTTCCTTCAACGGTTTTCAGGCTATTCCTAGCAACCCCGATCTTGAAAAGTTGTTGTCGAGAATGTCGTTGTCAAGAAAAATGGGAAAAGCAGTTTCGTCGAGTTTTTCATATCGGGTCGTGAGTGGTGTCCTCGGCTAGGGCAAATTCCCCTCTTTCCGAAAAGTGGCGAACGATTTTTCTAGGACCACAACTTGCCGAGTTATTTACATATTTACAATGTTCGCAGCAACTCGCAGAGTTATTTATTGGTACCTATCAACACGGCGTCAAATCTTTTTTCAAAGTTGTTTTCACAAGGAAAGTTCACTCCATTTTAGGACAACACGATTTAAATCAGATGTTCTACTGTGTATTTTTTCCTTCTTCGTGGTTGTGAACTACTTACCTACTTTTCATCTTGGATAAATTCATTCTTCGTGTTTGTCGTATTCCTTCTATTATTGATATTTCTACTTGCCGCTCCTAACGTTCATATTTTCTGCTTCAGTGTTCATATTTTCTGCTTCAGTGTTCATATTTTCTGCTTCAATTTTCATATTTTCCTATTTTTGATTTTTCTTTTTCTTCATTTACCAGCTTCGTCGTCAATCATGCCTCCCAAAAAAACAGCGATTGGTAGATCTACATCCAAAGCACGAAAGAGGGCAGCATCACTACAAGCAAGAGGGCAGCAAATTACCCATAAATTCCCAAAATGAAACAGTCTGACAAGTGACACCTCATTTTAAAGGTTTTTGTACGCTGAACACGATGGTGAAATCAGAATTGCGATATCTCATTCCGTTCTCAAACTGGAGCACTTTGAAGATGAAGGAACGTGGTTATTTTACATAAAATCAGTTATTTCTTCGAAAATTCGCTCTTATAGCCATGCTGCATGACTGTGGTTTTTAAACTTGCATCAACACAACCCACCACGAGTACACAGTCGGTAATGGTGCGGGGGAGGGGGAACTTTACGTCCAGTTATTTACGCACCCCGACCGGGGCAACGCCCGGGTAATCCGCTAGTAATAAATAAAAAAAAGAATGAGTTCGTTGGCCAGAATTTTTAGAGCACTCTAGAAGTCAAATTTGGAAATTAAAGGTCAAACCTTAAAGAAAAGCGTTTTTAAAAGGTTTTTATTGAAAACTACCATCCTTAAAGTAGAAGCATACTGTATATTCGGAATCGGGGCAATTCTTTGTAAGAACTCCCCCATCCAAAATATAAAACCTGTCATAGTTCAAAAATCTCTGAAATCGGTTAAAATGGCTTTTTAAAAATTCGCTCATTAACTCATCCTGCATGACTGGTTTAATTAATTTCGAGCGATTTCAATTACTTAACAAGGAGATCATCGTTATTAATGAAATTGAGTCACCATTTTAGTTTTTGTGATGCAATGCGCGGCGTGCGGCGCGTGATGTAGGCAATCCCAACGAGTGTTCGTGTTCTCCGGGTCCCGCTTGAAGGCGCTGAGTGTACTGTTCGATATCTCCTGGTGCTCCAGATTGGCTAAAAATGACCCCGATTTTATTAAGAAATCTTTTCAAGAGATGGCAGCACTAGTGGGGGCAAATTTGGATTCGGCTTTGAAAACCAAGATGGATGGAAAATAGCTAAACCGATACATATACATCAGACGGAGCCGTTGCCGGAACGGAATGACAAAATACTGGATTTTGGCTTATTACCTATATCCAATAATGAACCCTCGAAATCTAGCATAGGGAAAAAAATTAACCCCACCTCTAAATTTGATATTTCCGTTTCAAGGTACGTGGAATCCGAAATTGGAATAAAAATCGCTGCAAATTATTACACAACGGTTTATTATTTACCTGTACGCATTGCCCCTTCTGCGTAGATCACTGTTTTCTATGGTCACTACCCTCAAGCTCCCCCAAGGAAAGCCCTAAGTCAGTTGTTCCCAACCTAGGGGCGATCGCCCCCAAGTGGGCGATTTGGGTTATCAGGGGGGCGATAAATAAGTGGGGGGCGATTAGGGGGCGATGAGTATTCAAAGGGGGAAAAATTAAAATAGTAGGTACCTACTGTACAGTAGAAGTTGTCGGATCAAGGCCAAAGGAATTATTTCATCATTCATCGCCAAGTTAGATATTCATAAGGTAAATATTGGCCGTAAAGAGCTGATTCAGTTTCCGACCCTTAAAAAGCCCTTAACAAAGTTTTCAAACTTTGATTTATTTTTTTCAAATTTTAACTGTCAACTTTCTTATTTTTTCTGATTAAAATTTAAAAATGAAAACATGTACTCCTGTTTTTTAAATGTACGTCAATGATCTTAGTTAATTATTTCACTTCTTTGTTCTTAAAAAAAATCTGTGAAGAATGTACCTACATTTTAATTTTTTGTCTATTTTATTTAAGAGTGACCGGATAAAACTGCTTTGGTTGTTTTTATATACGGTAATAAATTTGTTTAAAATGAGAAAACTGCTTTATTATTGACACTTTACTTCAAATTAAAATTAGGCATATAATGAAAATGAAAAGGGGGGCGATAGGTGTTAGTCAGTCTCCCGAAAGGGGAGATGGGCCACAAAAGGTTGGGAACCACTGCCCTAAGTGGAGTACTGGAGCTGACCCGGGAGTTACAGTTTCATAAAAAGGCGCAGGATTCAATAGTTCAGTCATAAAAAAATAATTATTATTTGTTGTTATTCAAGAAGCATAACGTTTGTTCACGTTACAGAAGTACCTCTCAACAAAATCCAAAAGAGACGTCATTCTTCAAATGAAATAATATCGCAGAACAACCGACTTGGCTTCATACTGCCATCCGTGATAATCAGGTGCTCCCTAGCAATGATATCTGGGCCGGATTTATACCCTTTCGTTCACGATCATGTTGACGAAGCTTTTTGGTGCAAACGAACGGCTGGACGTACAATGCTCAGGGTGGTCTCAAAAAATTCTTTATTTCAAGATCAATTTAAAAACGTAAAAAAAACTATAGCCCTCTATCGAAAGATTTCGAACTACGGCGTTCTGAGAAGTTCAACCTCATAGAGATGACCGACAGTAACGCCGAGCCACTGGATGGCTTGGATTTTGTTGATAGGTACTTTGCAACTTGAGCAAAAGTTCATGAATAACAACAAATAACCAATTATTAAATTATTGAATCCCGCGCATTTTAATAAAATGTAATTCTCGGGCTGGCTCAGTTCTCGATTTAGTGGTTTAGAGGGGGGGGGGGGGGGACGAGGTTAGGTAAATAGTAAACCGTTGTGTAATCATTTGCAGCGGCTTTTGTTAAATTCCATAAAATTATGACTTTGCTGGTATCTCCTGAAAAACTTCGTTTTGCAAGGGTAACGTATAGGAACCGCATTAGTCCCGTTATTTAACAACTTGCTCAACAAACGTTTTATCTCATTTTTGAAACCAACTTTAAATTTCGCGTTTGGCACAACTAACAAAAAGTGACGATTCAAAGCGCCTAAAAATACGGAAAACCAGGAAATTAAAATTCTAGAGAGGTTTTGGAGTCACCCAAAAACATTCAAGACGTTCAGTGTGGGATCAAATCCCCCATGTTTCCTATTCAAACAGGAGATTAATGATGAGTTCGTTACCCAGTCAGATCGCACTCTGCGGAGCGGTCCGAATTTAAAAATACTTAATTAGAAAGAAAAAAAAAGAAAAAAAGATGTGGAGTGTTGTCAAACATTGCTTTTGGGGCGCTGAATCGATTGCAAGCAGTCCCAAACCGACAGGCGCACCGAGCTTACCAATTTTACAAAACGGGAGTAAACAAAAAACGTACTTTATGTAGGCATTTGAAGCGTAGTAAAAAATATTATTTTTTTGACCGCTGAATCAATTGCGGGTAGTTTCAGCACGTTCAGACTTCATCAAGTGATCAACATCCCAATTTTTTGGTTCAAAACACAAAAAAATGATTTTTTTGTAGGTATCGGATGACCACTAGTATAAATTGTTAAGCATGAATAGAATTTTTTTCATACATTTGTACTTATTGTGACAGATTGTTACTGTTCCTAGGTACCTACATGGGTTGCTGTAAACTGCCGTCTGTACTTCTGTCTTGGAAGTCGTTGATAGTTCGTTAATGAATCTGGCGATATTGCTTGCCACTGTGAAGTAGCGATTCTCATGGGCCATCCTAGGACCATTATTAAATCCCTGAATCACAGGGAGCTCAAAAAGGGAAGAAAAATAATGAAGGTCGTTCTAAAATATGAGATCGATGGACCTGGTTAAATTTTGTCTAGCTGTTTTTTTTCTTGTGTGTCTATGTGTTGTTAAATTATTACTCGCTTTTTCTTTTTAAATTCTTCTTCCTCTTGGCGAAGGCTGTTTTTCGATTTTTTGCCGGTACACCTACCTACCTCAAACAGGTTTACCGAACTTTTGAACTATTTTCACCAATATTCGAGGAACAATTTATTGAGAAGTGGAAGTAGACCTGTGGCCCCCCCCCCCCCCCCACCAACGAATTGGTAATTGGGGGCTTTAGAAGCAGGATTGCCAGGGTTTAATCACTTGAGGCGTGTTAGTGATCAGCCTTGGACAGAGGAGTTCGCCAGCCTCTGTTCGGTATGCCCATGAATACATTCCGTAGTATTTCCTATACCTACTAAGTAAATCGTCGGGAAAAGACGCAATGTCAGAAATTCTGTACTTGAGCAAAATCTTATTGCAAGTTCCATCTTTCAATGGACAGGACGGTACTGGTTGACTGGATCTTCGGCTGAAAGTTAGTGAACGAGTAGGTACTACAATTCTATCAGGAGGAAAGGTTAGTATGTACGTGACAAATTATTGCTAAATCCTGGATTGGATGACTATCATGTCGCAGTACTGATGATATATTCTGCAATGTCTCCAAGAACCACTTCTATCCACTGTAGAAGCTAAGAATATAGGAGATGGACCTCTCATACTCAGGCTCATAAGAAGCCAAGGTACCACCTAATTACTTATATAATAACCATAGGCCTTCAAAGTGTGGCATTTATTTTTGCCAAATATAGCACTAAAACGCTGCAAATTATTACCAACGGTTTATCACTGTTTTCTGTGGTCAATACCTACACGCGAGCTCCCTCCACGAAAGCCCAAAATTGATCACTGGAGCCGACCCGGAAATTACTGTCTCATAAAAATGCACATAATTCAATAATTCAGTCATTAATTATTGCTACTCATGAATCATAACTTTTTTTTTCAAGTAACGAAAGTACCTATCAACAAAATCCAAAAGAGCCACAATTCTTCAAATGAAATAACATCACAGAACTAACAACGCGAGTGAAATATAAGGCTCTTCTGCTGGTTAAGCCAATTCGAGTTAATATTAATCAGGTTTCCCTAGAAATGACATCTGGGGCGGATTGATGAGTTCGAAGATGAGCAATTTTCAAAAATTTTAAGGGGGTCAAATTTGAGTTTTTAATGATGAATAAAATCTGTAAAAAAGACTGAAATCGCGAAGAGTTCATATAAAATCTCTGAATGTGGTACGGAAGGGTGAGTAAAGACAGAAAAATACAATTTCATTGTTTTTCATAGAGAATAGGGGTCAAAGTTTGGTTTTTGGAGGTCACAAATTGGTATTGAGGGCTAAAATAAATATTAATTCACCTGACGTTGTGTGGGATGGTTAATCACGACGGACGGACTACGACGATAAAAAACTTTCCTGAAAAACGAGTGGGTCAAATTTGACTTTACCAGAGTGAAAAATCGGTAAAATTACGAAAAAATTATATAATTTTACGAAAAGTAGTGTGGTTTCTCGGTATACCATATTCTTACACAATAGCACGAATATTTCTTTGAAAATTCGCTCTTAAAACCTTGTTGCATGATAGGTACTTTTTCTATTTCCGATAACCCCCCCCCCCCCCCCCCATTCAACAATCTTGGCTACGCCAGTGGGCTCCAGTACTCGATGAAGGGCTTCCTGGGGGGTGTTCACGGGTAGGTATTGACCAGAGAAAACAGTGATCTACGCAGAACGGGCATCTATACAGGTAAATAATTAACACTTGTGTAATAATTCGCAGCGTTTTTTAATATTTACAGATGAGAATAAAGAAATAGTCCGTCTACACATTTATTTAGGTACATATTTAATTATTTATTCTCTGTTCACAGGGAGCTGTAAAACAACATCAGGCGGGCTGCAATACTTTCCATACGAATGCATCAGTCACTTAAAACATATTTTAATTTGGCCGACCTCATCTTGGCGGACGTAGCGAGGAGGTCCGCCGATGTTACCGGACCGTAGTATTTCATGGACGGATACATTCACTTTCCCAGTCTTCCTTCAGGGTGTCTTCCTTTCCTTCAAGATTGGCAGCAATGTTCCTTAGTTTTTTCTCCCTTCCACAACTGCTGGATAGAATGACTTTTACTTTCTGCTGAACCCCACTGGCTCCTGGATAGTCTATCCTACGCTTCTGTTATCTTCCATCTTTGACTCAGCAGTAGTTAGCAAAGCCTTTTGGGATTGCACCGCTGGCTCCTGTATGGTCTGTCCTTCTGATATCTTCCATCTCTGACACAGCGGCAGTTAGCAACACCCTTTGGGAGATTGCAGGTTGCAGCTGCTTGATATGATAATTCCTGGGATCTCTCGGAAGTTGGCTTCCAAGTAGAGGAGATATGAGATAAGTTTTGGGATTTGGGTAGGATAATAGTGTTTTGGCCGTTTTCACAGAAGCAGCATCGTCTTCAAGTTCTTTCGCTACTTTTTTGAATCCATCAAAATGCTTCACATAGTAGGAGACAGCTGACGACCAACCCCCACCTTGCTGACGACAGGCTCGGGAGGCAGTGGCACGCCTGGGGGCCTATTCACTAAGCAAAAGAGATATCTCTTTTCCGTCCAACTACATCTTGTGGCAAAGAGATTTTTATAGTATCCATGACAGGGTTATTCAGTAACTTCTAAAAGAGATAGTTGGTGGTCATCTTGGTATTTTCTATCTTTTCCAAAAGAAACACCGAATTAAGTGTCTTTCTTGAATGATGTGGGCCCACCTTTAGGATCAGTAATGATGATCAGTCAATGATAGTCGAATCGGAAAGTGCAAGGTGGACGTGCTTTCCGATTTATATGGCATTCGCCGAAAGAACGTCTTTGTATTAATATGGTGTGTGGAATAATGGTTAAAGCACATTTCTTCCTACAGGTACTGGTATTGATGCATACAACACCTGTTGACAAGAAAGTGCCACTTGGCCATGGGTGGACGAACTCCGGTGTTTAAATTTCATCAGGCCGCAGGAAACTATAGTAATCAGCAGTATAGCCTGGTGTAATGATCGCATGCCCCACAGTACTTATAAGATATTTTTGTGGGATACATTTGAAACATATACATTTTTTCCGTTTTTGCGAAAAAAAACATAGAATTATGGACATGTTTTTGGACGCACGAACTGACAGTACCGTACTGCATATCCTCATTCAACGTTTTTCAGTGAAAACGGAAAAAGTTCCGCTTACAATATTTTTTTTTATAAACGGAGAAATTTGGGGATTGAAGAAAGGCTCATTCAGCTGATTAGGCAGGGCCCTCATCTCGTCATTCTTACTCGCCAGTCCTACAGGCCCATTTCGAATTTCATCCTCGAAGGTCAAACAGGAATGAAATTAGCCTCAGGGTTCACTCAGCTGATTAGGGAGAGTCCTCTCCTCGTCAATCTTACTCGCCAGTCCTACAGAGGCTCCATTTCGAATTTAATCCTCGTAGGTCACATAGTAATGAGATTAGCCTCAGGGTTCATTCAACTGATTAAGGAGGGTCCTCACCTTGTCAGTTCTTACTCACAAGTCCTGCAGAGGCTCCACTGCAAATTTTATAATCGTAGGTCAAACAGGAATGAGATTAGCCTCCGGACTCACTCAGCTGATATGGGAGGGTCCTCACCTCGTCAATTCTTACTCACCAGTCCTACAGAGGCTCCATTTCGAATTTCATCATCGTAGGTAAACAGGAATGAGATTAGCCTAAGGGCTCACGCAGCTGATTAGGGGGAGTCCTCATCTCGTAATTCTTACTCACCAGTCCTACAGAGGCGCCATTTCGAATTTCATCCTCGTAGGTCGAACAGGAATGAAATTAGCCTCAGGGCTCCCTCAGCTGATTAGGGAGGGTCCTCACCTCGTCAATTCTTACTCACCAGTCCTACAGAGTCTCCAATTCGAGTTTCATCCTCTTAGGTCAAACAGGAATGAAATTAGCCTCCGGGGTCACTGAGCTGATATGGGAGGGTCCTCACCTCGTCAATCTAACTCACCAGTCCTACAGAGGCCCATTTCAAATTTCATCCTCTTAGGTCAAACAGGAATGAGATTAGCCTCCGGGGTCACTGAGCTGATATGGGAGGGTCCTCACCTCGTAATTCTTACTCACCAGTCCTACAGAGGCCCATTTCGAATTTCATCCTCTTAGGTCAAACAGGAATGAGATTAGCCTCCGGGGTCACTGAGCTGATATGGGAGGGTCCTCACCTCGTAATTCTTACTCACCAGTCCTACAGAGGCGCCATTTCGAATTTCATCCTCGTAGGTCAAACAGGAATGAAATTAGCCTCAGGGCTCCCTCAGCTGATTAGGGAGGGCCCTCACCTCGTAATTCTTACTCACCAGTCCTACAGAGGCTCCATTTCGAATTTCATTCTCGTAGGTCACACAGGAATGAAATTAGCCTAAGGGCTCACGCAGCTGATTAGGGAGGGCCCTCACCTCGTAATTCTTACTCACCAGTCCTACAGAGGCTCCATTTCGAATTTCATCCTCTTAGGTCAAACAGGAATGGAATTAGCCTCACGGTTAATCTAGTATGTTAGTAATCGCCTTCAGTGAACAACTACCTTGCATTCAAGGACACAGGTGTATGGAAACCAGTATTGTTTATCGGTAGTGCTTTACACTTTTTGGTGTCGGTCGGAAATTTTAGATCCTCCCCCAGCCCAAAAACATACTATCCATGTAAGAACCAAGAACATGCAATTATTGTTACTCGCTAGAGAAAATTTGATATGTGGAATAATGTTTGAAGCGTATTTCTTCCTACAGGTACTGGTATATTGATGCATCTGTTGGCCCGAAACTGCCCCTTTGCCATGGGTGGACGAACTTCGGTGTTTAAATTTCATCATGCCGTTGGAAACGATTATAGTCATCAGCGGTCTAGCCTGGTGTAATGATCGCATGCCCCACTGTACTTATCAGATATTTTTGTGGGATGAAAACCAAGAACCTGCAATTATTGTTATCCGCCAGAGAAAATTCAACCGTACGTGACAACGATCGAAGCAGTCGAGGTTCCGAAGTGTTTACTCCTCAGACTTCCTACCCCCAGCACAAGAGCTGTCTTGTTATTGTCTTCACGATCCGCTGAACACCGACAACCAGTAAGCGGTCCGAAACACAAAACCGACCGAAAAAACCTCCAAATGGCGTCATCCATCCACTTTGTTCCAATCTCAGGTGGGTCCCCTTCATCAAAAGGGGATTCCTCAGTGAAAAACTGGGCCAGGGGCCCCCAACCGTTGGGCCCCCGGTTTCGACCTGACCACCATAACGATCTTCGTTCTCCGCGCAAGGTTTTGAGGAAGTGCGCTCGCTAGTGTTAATTATTGTGGCTGATGTGGGACAAGGGCAAAAGTGCTCCTGACTCCTAGCGCGTGTTTCTGTACGCTCCAACGCCTTCGCCCTCGATCCCCACTCTGAGGTGCACTACATTAAATTTGCGCCTTTTGACGCAGAGGTAAATATTGATGTACCCAGACCGATCTGGAGTGACGTAGAAGTACTTAAGCAGTTAGCTGGAAGCTTAGTCTCATCATCGACCTTGTTAAAGCTGGTTAATCCTGAAACACCGAAGATTGATTTATGCTGCTTGATACATTTTGAGGTTAGCACCTCAGATTTCAGTCAAACGGAACAGTACTTTGTCAAGAAAACCCACGAGTACACGCTATTTCGTAAACAATACCAGTGATACCAATAGAGTGATTAAATTCCGCTCTGAACTACCAACCTAGAGCCGCCCATCACTGTGAAAATACTGAGCTGCAGTTTGGTTGAAGGTTAATGAAAAGTTTCATCGGCGGGTGGTTGGGGTGTAGCTTCTAGATGGTCCCCAATGAATTACAGAAACGCATTTATTATTAGAAAAAAAAAGTCAATTAATAATATAAGTACAGAACAAAATGAAAATTACTCTAAATGCATAAACCAAAAACGCTGCAAAGTCCTTGTCACATGGGTTTATTATTTTATTGGACATACAGCTACAGAAATGCTGTAAATACATTTATTGTTTCTTTCATGTGCAATTGTTGAAATAGCTATTGTTGATGGTTTCCACCAATTTTCGCCGCCAAAAACACGATATAAGTTCCTATTTTTCACAAATTATCCTTGTTCATTGATAAAGCCGTTTAATTGTCTTGATTCACCTGTTGAAACTGCTTCTAGAGTTATACAAGTTTATGGTGATTTCAGACGATTTCCCAGATTTTTGGCTCGTACAAAATGAATTTTGGGAGCTGAACCTTCGTTATGACCTCAATTCTTCACTGTTTGGTCAATTTCAACTTCATAAATTCGGTCTTTTAGCCATAAAACACATGGAAAACGACACCTCGCAAGCTCATATTCACTAAAACCTCAAAAAACCTCGAAAACCCCTATTTTTACACTCATTTTTCAGCCGTAACACCCCTGGGTGCATTTCGATCGGGCTGCCGAGCTTCGGAGCACAACTAGGAGCCAACTGTGTTCCCAAATGGGGACCCAAAGTGTGTGCGGAGGAACGACGATTTTAGAACAAATTGTAACATACATTTAAGGTTGAAACTTCGTTAGAACCTCAATTTTCCTCTCTTTGGTCAAAACCGATTTCATATTCGGTCTCCTCGTCCTAAAAAAAAACACATGGAAAACGATACCTCACAAGCTCATGTTACTTCTTCTTCTAGTGCCATCTCTGGTTTCAGAGGTTGGCGATAATTAGCCGGAATAAATCTCGGTCAATGGCCTGAGTTTTTTAAATAATAAAATTTTAGTCCTGTCCATTGATAAATATTTTGGTACCCTGAGTTCTTCCTTCGCCCAAAGCCCCGCTTCCTTTCAATTTCCCCCTCGAATATGAGCTGCAGCAGGGAATACTTGTCTCCGCGGAGCAAATGGCCAACGTACGACACTTTCCTTTTCTTTATTGTTCTTAACAATTGCCGTTCCGTGTGCATCAAACGGAGTAAGTACATTATCGTTAGTGAACCAGTCTTCTTACGTACCAATGGCTCGATATGGCTCAGATTTGGTGGATAATAGGGGATTTGGGGGTTAGGAATTTTCCAAATTAAATTTCCTATTTGAAATGGAAAAATCCTAAATTGAAAGTGGAGAGTTCCTAATTTTATTTGCAAAAACCTGAATTTTGTTTGGAAAAGCATAAATTTAGTTTTGAAAAATCATAATTTGATTTGGAATAGTCCTAATTTGGTTTGGAATAATCCTAATTTGGATTGGAAAATTCCTAATTTGACTTAGAAAACATTTAGGACAACATTAAAGAACAATAACTGGATCACGAGTAACAATGCATTATGCGCAAACGCAAATTTGGGGTACACAATTTCTCACAAATAAATGGCCCCATTATGCTCACACGGAGAACAGTGATCTACGTAAAAGGGGCATCTGTCCAGGCAAATAATAAACCGCTTTGTAGTAATTTGCATTATTTTTCTTTCTGAGATAATCTTGTATATTTTAAAACGAGATTAATGTTTGTTAAATGAGATTAATGTTCGTTCGAATTTTAATGATTCATAAGTGATTCTAAGCCCAAGACGTTATTCATATTCCAACGATTTTCAAATCGTTGGAAGTTTTCCAAGGTATATCGCACTTGATTGATCTCGCAGTCTTCCAGGCTCTAGCTGGAAGTAACTGTGAAGGATGGCTCTTATCTAAATTAACACCTCATAAGCGACGGTTCAAACTCGGCGAGCGCTCGACAAACGTTTTTAAAAGGACCTAACTGCTTCGGGTCATTGATGATGATTGATGGATCGGAGGAGACAATGGCGGGGCCCCCTTCCTGGAGGGACATCGCGGCCGTGACCTCCACAACGAAAACCCGTACAGGCGGCTCGACCAACCCGTCATTGACCCCTCGCTGAGACCTGTTCAAAGACGTGGGACAACATTTTCTGACTTGATTGAGGACGGGTTGCAAGTATAAAAATAGAATCGGCGTTTGGGGGGTCCGCTGAATGATCGCCTGGCGGCATCCACAGAGACCCCAAGATCACCATGAAATCCCCTTCAACTTGCAGTTGGGGAAGTTGCGATACCACCTAAGTATTGATACCAGCATCAAAGACCTACCAAGGTATACGGTATCGATACCCCTTTCGGCACCAGAGGTATCGAATAGAAAGTATCGATACCAGTATCGCATAAAAAGAATCGATACCAGTATCATATCAGTACCTACCTACTAATCATGTAAGTCAGCATTTCACATGCGACTACTGACGTGCGATACCTACCGATTTGACCTCAACCTGTCTTTTTTTAAAGACTAAGAACCAAGGAAAATTTGAAAAAACTCAATCCGTAAAAATCTTGTTATTTGCAGTAAGTGCAAGTATAATTATGTAAGAATAAAAGCAGTGAATAAATCACAAATAAACATTTAAAAAATTGATTAAAAATGTAGATAGTATCATAAGTACGAATAAAAATAGGGAATAAATCACAAGTAAATATGTTATAGAAAAAAAAATTAAAAATGAAGAGGGTTTCTAGAAGAAAACTCTGCAAATTGTTACACAAAGGATAATTATTTACCTGAACAGATCACTGTTATTTCTGCTTCTGTGCCGCTGTGTTATTTCTGTGTAGATCACTGTTTTCTGTGGTCAATACCTACCCTTATGCTTCCCACAAAACAGCCCTAAACCGAGTAAGTACTGGAGCCAGCAGGGCAACTACAGTTTCATAAATATGCGGTGGAATTCTATAATTAATTATTATTTATGTTGCAATTCATGAAGTTACAAAAGTATCTATCAATAAAATCCAAAATAAATATCAAATGAAATAATGAAATAACATCACAGAACAACCAACTTGATTTCATACAGCCAGAAAAATGAGGGGGGTCACACTCACTGAGGAATATGTAGCTACCAACTACTCCAGACACCAGGAAGTCGGTTTCGGTCTCGACAAATACCTATTGCTGCTGCCTTTGAGAAAAACCTAGCTGTTGGCACCTAAGTATACCTAATTATAGAAAATCAGATAGCAGTGAAAATCCAATTGCCCTTTTAGAAATATGGAAAATAGGTAGTCATAAAAAATGTAGCTGATTGAGACTGGTGGGGTATGCGTATGGGGTACTTCATCGAGTAGGTATCGCACACATTCGCTTCAAGGGCCAGTGGACATCCAGTAGGTATTGTATGGGTTGCTCATATCAATATAATAATATCGTTGGCTGGTTGGCACTGGACTTCAGTTATAGAGGTTTTGTATAGTAGGTTCTTGAATTCTTGAATTTACTTGATTTGCTAGGCATACCACCGCACGTTTTAATATTGAAAATTTGCGTACCTACCTATCATTCTTCTCCGAAACATAAATCCACTACGACTGCGCAAAGGTACCAGGATTTCAGTGAAAAAGCAACAATTTTAAATGGAACATTTAAAGGGGAAGATGAACTGTTGCGACGTATCCCTATGATTCCAACTGGAATGGCATCCGAATTCATTGCTATTTCCGGTAAGACTCGCATAAATGCAAATTTGCATTAGAGCACAAGGCAACCATCAACAAAGCACAAGAACAATAGCTACAAGTGTGAGGCTTAAATTAGGAAAAACCCATGTTTCCCACATATGGACAGCTGGATGTGGCCTGCTCACGCGTCGGAAAAATGTCTGATCTTTTCGTGTACGCGCAAACAATTGTGTGGGACCAAAAGCACTTCAATCAACAGAATTAAAACACAAACACTTTCTTTGGGTGGCATTGAAAATAGAACTTGGGGTGGATTGAGTAACAAATTAAGTAAAGGTCGATCAACGATCCGATTCCATTTGTACCAAGGGCATGTTGTATAATTAGGCATTTGTTAAAGGTAATTAAAAACCATGCATCCGCTCTGAGCGTAGGTGTCAGGAGCTAGGAAGATGTATCAGCATCACTAATACTTGTTCTTCTTCCATGGCTGCAGCAACATTTATGATCCTATCCTAGTCAACTAAAAAACATTTCAGGGGGCTTTTTGTGTGTCCTAGGTATCGTGGATAGCTCCTAACAAATTATGAAACCAAAATGGAGCGGGGGGGATTTTTTGGAGCATAATATATACGTAGAGCTTGAGGCTTGATGATTAGAGTCTTCATTGAGGTTGAGACCAAGGACGTTGAACCATTGCTGCCTACATCACGGAGACGTATTAAAGGCATGAAGTACCCGCTCGAAATGTTTGAGGAAGTTAGACAAAAAATCGGTAGAACATTAGTAACTACAAGGCTCAATGCCAGATTCAATTGATGTAACCGGGGTCCAATTGTAAGAAGGGATCTTTCCCTGCGGAAGAATATCGTGTCATAATTGTCCCGAATTTCATCATTGTAGGCTCAAAGCACGATCCTCCATGACCTTGCCTGCTTGGATGCTCGTGAAAGACCTCAATCATCCTTTTGCGGTTTGAGAAGTACGCGGCAGTTTTTTTTTTCTTTCGAAAATAGCCAAGATGGACTCCGCCTCATGATGAATGGTGGGCAGTGTTGTAGTGGGTAGTACCAAGTCAATCATTATCTCGATGGTCCTTTTTTGACGAGCGGAAGTCTGATGCATGTACCGACACAGAGTGCATCATCTTATATCGTCACCTCAGGCAATAACTACAACCTGACAACTCGAAATTTGATTTTTGTATATAAGTGGTCCTATGCATGGCTAAGATTTAGAAAAGTGGTAATTTGCATGGCTGTATACTATTCTACAATGAGAAAACTGTTATGTTTAATTTAGAAATGTTCAAAGTGTATGACTTGAATAGTTTTGTTCGCAGTGACTATCTGGCTGTTATCTGACCGACAGGAAGGCGTTGGGCCGCTCGCAGTGACTCTCGGACTCTTTTCTGACAGTATAGTATCCATGTATAGTTCGCAATGTTTCCCCGAGTATCCAAAGCCATTTTCCGATCTTCATTCCAGTACGCAGGAAATAGGGCGGACGAGAAACTGACCTTCTCAAACGCTTATCAAGATGGTACTGGATCATGGATGGTTTCTTACGGTTTCCTAGGGGTCAGCTAACCGCCAGAAAAAGCCAGTTCGAGCAAACCTGTTATCGCCTCAACTTTTCATGCTACAGCTTGATTTTTTCAGCCAGTATTGTTGTACAGTTTTGTAGAACATAATTGTTGTACAGGTTTGTTGATTTAACTGCTACAACTTGGCAACTTGACTTGTACCGCTAAGCCTTACGAGAATTTTGAAGTATCCGGCATGCAACAACTACGGATAACTTTAATTTGTTGAGTTCAGCCCCAATTTCGACCCCACCGAGCACTATTTCGATAAAACCAGCCCCTACCAGAACATTTAGCTAGGCATTAAATATCATAGGAATATAATGCTGGGAATTAAAAATCACGATGGTGTTTCTGCCGAACGTTAGCGTGACTTCAAAATGTCGAAAAAACTTCTAACGTTGTAGTATTAGGGCGACGATATCCGACCTTAGGCCACAGCTGTATGTTTCCATGGTCACAGTCTGGAATGTCGCTTCTCTATACGGCTTATCGTTGCATAACGCTATTGCTAAAACTCAGTTTTATTCAGTATAATAAACCAATGATGATAAGGAGGAAAATCAAGGAGGAGCACAATGTTGAAAACACTCTTCTTGTAGCACGAACATAGCATCTATTTTGGGATCTTTCGAATTCGAAATAACTATAAATCAAAAGGCTTTAATCTAGCCCAGCCGCAGTGGTTAGTTATCATCAGTAGAACTTACTTCAGTTTTCAGCTGGGGAAAACGATGAGCTCAATACTACCATCACGAGTTAGGAAAATATTAGAAAATGTTGGAATTATTCACCTCTTTCGCACGAATTTCGCGTTGTTATTAGGTATCCATTCTGCTGAAGAGGTATTTGATGATCTCAACGTTACCTACTATCGTTCATCTAAAGAATAAAAATCGTGTTCGGGAAAAAACAGGAATGTTCAGCTGGCCACTAATTGATTATTCCAAAGACCGCCGTTCTGACTTTATTCTAGGTCGAATGAAGGCTGAATTGGCTTTCTAGGTACGCCTCTTTAGACAGTAAGCTTCAAAATGAGGGGTACCATTATGGTTTTCAATTTTTGGGGCAAGGGCCTACAATAACGCATAAAGAAGAAATAACCACAGTAAAAATACGGCTCACCGTCTAAACCGACTACCTGAATATTATGTGCATGGTGCATTATTCAAGAATAATTTGTAACACTGTTGCGCCTATTCATTTACACATATTCAAACTCACTCTATTGGTCAACATCAACATTTACTTCAAAACGCAGAATTAAATTGTTCTCTGATTGGCAAAGTGTGACGTTATGATTACGTTCTTTGTAGGACATTTGAAATATCGTCTGTGACACTAGTGCAATTATTTGCCACTGTCATAAAAGCGTTTATTTGATATTCTCGGCACGTCATTTGCCGTTCCAACGACCATGTTCCAGGAGAAACTGGTTTGAGACGAGTGAATTGAGTCGTTTGATTATCTAGAAGAGTCCGATGATGGGGTGGGTGCTGCTGCCTACCAGGATCCCATGGTAGCTCGAGAGGACTTGAAAAATAATGACCGGTTATTGACTATCTATGACCGTAATATTGGTTTGGAATTTCGCGTGTATTTTACAGCCTGCTGAATTTCTATTCATTCTGCAGTCTCTTTTTTCGGTATTCTGCATTGTTTGAAATGAAGTCGACCCCTAAATGAAAAACACGGGGAATGGCTGGCACGAGGAAGGTGCAACTTGCTTCATTCACCTTATGACGCATCGAGTCTTATATTCCGGATAATACGACAGATTGCACCGTGTCTAATGAGATCAGCGAACAATACATTCAACTCGAAAGAAAATCCTTCTTTCAAGGTAAAACAGACCTCGGCGGTTCCTCAATGGTGACGTAATCAGGCACCGAGTCAACTGGATCGGGAGACTGTAATACGTAGGCATGAACTTGTACTCCTGTCAATTAACTGTCAATTAACTCAACATCAGGAAGTAGCAAACAACCCCCGTTAAAGTCGGAATAATAATTGGTATTTATTTGAAGAATGCAACAAGGGGTGACCACAAATGTTGTAATAATTTGTGCACTTGTAATAAATGTTATGGTTTTAATCTGTAAGCTTTTTAATCCCTAAGTGATTTTAAGCCTGGCATATTTATATCTACATCAACCTTTTCCGCTAACCTTTCCTAGCTGGAAGGCCCATCATGAAAAGTAAAGCAGTCCCGGTAGCGTATTCACAATCCATACCGCAGCGGTACCGAAATCGAAAATGGTTTGTAATGCGCTTCTGCTCCCGAAACATAGCCTCAACCACCCCAATAACCCTTTTCAGCGCCGAACCTTCCAATCTCCAGCCTGCCATCCAGCGGAAGAATCGAATGTTTCACATCCAAAACTGCACTTCCCAAGAAATAAAAGTCTGCCAAGCGGGTAGGCAGTATAGCTTCCTCACCTATGGAAGGTAACATGGACGTGTATAATTAGAAGCTATTATAAAAGTGACAGAATCGGCTATAGACAAGCACTGCTCATTATCAGAGTGAGAGCATTATGCCCATTATTATCAAGCATTACTATTCAAGCGAATCGTTCATTAAGAAAATAACACCAAAGGAAAGATTTGACTGTTCCTGCGTTCATTGTGTTTGCACATGCGCAGACGAAAGTTACGGTCCAGTCCTGATGGAATCCATATGGGACCATAGTGACACCTAACCCCCACCCATCCTCCAAATCTCAGCGCATTACGACGATTTCTAGGGTAATTATGGGCCTACGCGCAGGCGCTTAGACGTTTGCGTTTTACTGTAATTTATCAATGAATTTAATGTGGGATTATCTGCGGCCCAACCCCCACCTACTCTCCAACCTCATCGCTTCACGACGATTACTAGTGTACTTGTGGGCTCTAGAAGGATTTCACGTTGCAATGAATTTGGTATGGGAACATCGGTGCTCCAACCCGCGCCTGTCCTCCAGATTTTAACTCTACGACTATTTTTTCGAGTAGTTATGGGCGTTACAAGGAATTGGCAAATATTTCGTGTTTGCGCATGCGCATCCGAATGTTACAGCCCTAATCTGATGAAATCAGTAGGGAAATCAGGGCACTTTCAGCTCTTTTCGACGTTTTTCCGGGTAGTTATACGAGCTTTACAAATATTTCACATTTGCGCATGCGCAGACGAATATTGCAGTACTTTATTGATGAATTTGATGTGGGACCATCTGTGACCAAACACGCACCTACCATCCGAATATCAACTCATTACGACCATTATTTCGTACAGTTTTGCCGAGAAGGAATTGACCACAGACAGATAGACAGACAAAGAACCAAATAATATGTTCCTTGATGTCTGAAACGTAAAATTTTCGTGGAAAATTTCATTTCATAAATTTTTTCGACTCTTGCACGAATACAAAGCTTCCCTACCTTTGGTAGTGAGGAAGCAATAAGTGGCATAACATTTTTCGAAGAGCATCGACAGTAACGAGCCTGCAGCCAAAACAGCACTAGCTGAAAATCCGAGTTAGCTACCCCTCACCCCTCTCACCAGTGTTAAGAAATTTTTGAATTTATCTCAGTTTGATATTATTTATCAACACACTTTTGAGTATGGTAACGTTTTTCATTCACAAAATGTAAGTATACACACTAAATTTTTACGATTTTTTTCTTATTTTTTAAAATAATTTATTCTTACTTTTCACTTCATAAAATCCCATTTTTACTAAAATTTGAGCGCCGCTAGTTCTGAACAATTTCTGTTATTTTGGTGTACATCCATATTCATTTTGGTTCTTTTTCTAAGTGAAAAATTAATAAATGAATGAATTCGTTGCATAAGTGCCTAATCGCACTTAGTCTTGGTAGCCTTTTGGCATAGGTATATACATTAAAAAAAAACTAAATTTAATCATTATTAATTTGTGAGCAACATTATCGTTTACAATTATTGTTGTTGCCTGCAAGGCGTAAGCAAGGGGGGAAAAACGGGCGGAAAAACGCGGTTTGGACGAGATAGGAAGCCTCGGTGATGAAAAGCGTTAATATCAATAGAAATATGTTATGTTTTGGGAGTAGAAGCGCATTACCTACAAACCCTTCTCGATTTCGGTATCGCCGCGGGACTGAATCGGTGTATGGATTGTACTCGTAAACACGCATCCTAGTAATCACGAAGTGTGTCCTCTCCACCTAAAATTACATGCAAGCTGAATACCACATTTACGTCGAAACTTTTGAGTAAACACAATAAAAAACGAACAATTGAGCGTGACTAATGAAATTGTCCAAGTTAATCAACAGGAGCCCGCATTTTGGGAAAAGTTACAAGGAGAAGCAGATTCGCATGAGGCAATGTCAAGAGCAAGGTGCCACTCAGACGTTTCCTCTGGGAACGCGGGTTACCGTACGCACAGATTACCTGCCTCTGTTTAGCTGATGCGGGAACAATAATGAATGCTCAACCTTGAGTTATATCTTGGGAACGATCTGTGCGTAAGGTGATCTACAAACCTTAGGCGGCTGGCGTTGCCGTGATCGGCGATCTTAATCATCGCGAGTATAACTACGAGTAATAATAATTTTCTACTCGAAGGTGCCGATGGGGATAATATTGAAAACCTGAGTTTCCAAGGTAGCGAAGGCGGCAATGCTAATTTGATTTGGACGTTGTACTAATTTATATTCACTCTTTACTAACTGGATGCTCCGTGGTATGTTCGGAACAGCATTTTTCCCGTGGGGGGAATCGCAGGCGTATCACGCTAAGAGTAAAACCTCAAAAAAGTACCACTGTTCTCTACTAACGTTGAGATTCTGGCAGCTCTCCCTCCTCCAACCCCAATTACGGTAATTTCTGAAAAATTACAATGGCCAAATCAAATCGGGACTTACTGTATCTTACGAGCATAACAAAAATTATATGTACATATATGTTGAGCCTTACCCCTCACATCTCCCAATGACCTGGTCTGATTTTTGGGATTCCAATGATAGGGTTGACGTCAAGTTTGCCATTCTCAGGGTTGGCAAACATAATTCCACAAGTCCCAGTCAAAACCACATCCATATTTAACATATCCAAGCGGAGTATGGTGCTAGGAGGATGTTGTTATTGTTATAGGTACCTTCACAAAGAAGGTTGTTGAATGGAAAACCTAATAGTTTGGAATACATTCGGCGCATCCATAACCAACAAATCCATGACAACCTTACTGTGTAACCTGCTGGTTCTACTGAGTTTGTTAACCTCAGAGGCCTGTTACGCGTATATATTATGAACAAACAGGCTGAAAATTAGTTCATTTTTCACCAATATTATTAATAACAGCAAAATATTCTGATGAAACAAAATTCGTTGCTCATAAGAAACCGCCAAGTGCACTACTGAGTCATAACAAGAAAATGGGAATTTTTTTCCACCTAAGGACAAATCCGAAGACCGCGTTGAAAAAAAGTTTTTCAGGAGTGACTTTTAATGTCGTTCGTAGAATCAGCTCTGAATTCTGTCGAGTCGAGATGACAAGACGCCGACTGGTATGCTTTAATCTGTTTTACAAAGAAACAAAGAAATTCCCCACTTAGACATAAACTCGACACATTTAAACATTCCTTTGTGAGTTTTATTTTGCTTAAGAGGTCGGTATCATCAGTACCGGCAATTCTATAAGTAGTTACTTATCAATCAACTGGATCGATGGTGAGCAGTTTAATGTCGGTAAAGAAGTATGCTGCACATCTGAGGAACTTAGAAAATGGCACAATTGAGAATTGCGTCCTGGGTTAATTGTAAAAGCAAATCACGGAAAGTGTGAAGATTGCAGTAAGCATTGCATGATAATTGCAAACGGTTGGTTTAATGTATAAGACGTGGAGTGAATATTTTCTTGCCTGTCATAGTTTACTTAACATTATTTATTTATTGCAATTTGTAGGCAGTCTAGCGCATGAACAAACTGACGGTTAGAGCTGATTGAATCAAAGCAATGTCGTAAAGTCAGTTTTCGCTGTGGCTTATGAAATCCTAACACCGGACTCATATTCACCCACAATTTTCTCCACATGAATTGTTTGGTAAATACGATACAGTATTGTACGAATTTCACCAAAGGGTTTGGTTTTTTTCATTCCAACTCACATTAAGAAGAATAAAAAGTTACAAAATACTAACATTACCATCCAACCAACAATGGACAGGGGGAGACATCTTGTAAATCTTGGGTTCTGAACTGCTTGTTAATTTCTCTTTCTCTGAAACACAAATAACTATTTAAAAAAAACGCTGCAAATCCCTGCACAACGGTTTATTATTTTGTATAGAATACCCTCCTGTTACAGATCACAGCTCTATGTATAGATAACCCTTCTATATAATATGATATGTACTATTCTATTATATACATATTATGTAGATCGCAGACCCTCCGTAGGTTAGTACCTAACCCCGTACTCGTTACTAGGTACCTACCTAAATCACGAGTTAAATGTTGCTAAAATAATTCTGCCGATGACAAACAGTACCTAACAAAAAGAAACACACATAATGAAGTTCTGAAAAGAAATTGTTGATGAGGAGTGAAAAAAGTTGCAAAAGTACCTACCAACAAACTCCAGCCCCTTCTACGTAGATGGTATAATGAACCGTTGTGTAATAATTTACCGTTGAGTAATGATTTACCGTAGTAATAATTTACCCATCAATAATACTTCAACGTTTGTTCAAGTTTCACTACCTACCAACAAACTCCAATAGAGCCATCATTTTTCAAATTAAATAATATCACAGAACAACCAACTCGACTTCATACTCCGCCAATATAATCAGGTGATCCCTACCAATGATTGGCCGTATTCACAAATTCCTATTGTGGGCGCGTCTCTGGTTACGAGATTTGGTTTGGATTGTATACAATTTCATTCACACTGGAGTCGAAAATGCCTGTAGGTGCAAACTTCGGGGCCTTACTGTGAACGAACGGCTGGACGTACGATGCTCCGGATGGACTTAAAAAACTCGCAAGTTCAAGAACTATTTAAAACCGTAAAAATATTTACGTAAAAAAATGGTGTAGGCGTTTTGATAATTTCAACCCCTATTTTGAACCCCTTAGAGATGACTCACAGTAACGTCGAGCTTCGAGGACCAACTAGACGCCGAACGGAACCTATAACCCGAATTTCATCAATTTTTTTTCATGGTAACTAAGAAAAGTGGCCCGTACGGCGGACAGACAGAAATATTTTTATTGCAGTTTTGGATTCTACATACCTTGAAACGTAAACCATCAAATTTTGAGGGGGGGTAAGAATTTTTTTTTTCATGCTCGATTCCAATGGTTCATTATTGAAAATAATAAACCAAAAAAAGTTCAAACAAGTCCTTAATCTTTTCGAATCAATTGAGTTCAATTTTACTAGTCTCATTAATTGTATACTACCTCCTTTAAATCTTTGTTATGTTAGATCTATAAAATTCAGTTACCTGAGTATCAATGTAGCGAATTCGTACACCAAACTGTTATTTAATTTTCGGTTTTCATCAGTCCATTCTTCGAGCTTTCGCCAACAGTTTAGATTCCAACCTAACCTGTAAAATGAGAAGTTATTGAGGCGTATGGGGCTGTCGGTAAATATTATGGTGAATGGTGCATTCAAACGGTACCTATACAACTACTAAATGACGCACATTATAAATTGACCTATTTTTTTCCATCTCCTGGATGAAGTCTTACCTAAAACACTCAAAATGAGTACGGAGTTCAGGCTATAAATATTGTAGGATGATTAGAGAACGGCCTTTTTGTTAGAAAAACGGTCGGTTGGGAACAGAAAATGTTTCTTTGAGAATACGATGATAATTTCCTATTAAAAAAATGCTTCATGCGGAGGTGGGTACCTACCGCTGAAAGAGATCAGTTGACATCTGTTCCCAGGATTTGGAGCCTCTCAACTCCTCCACGATGGTGACTGGCAGGAGAGAGCTGAGGTTGGTCGGTAAGTCGTAGTTGATCATTATCCCGAAGTTGGTGTAGATGATTCTGTGTTTGACTTCCGCGGGAATCGCCATACCCGCTGCTATCTGCAAAAGTATTCTGTGAGTGGTGCAAGGTTTTAAATTATAACTAATGCGCCGATGTCATATTTCTATCCCTATAACCAATCAACCATCTCTGCTGGACGATCTGGGGGCAAATCGCAACGGGTTTCCGAAAATTCCATGGGAATCGACTGCACAGAACTGGAATTCTTTTGATTTGGTGTCATTAGGATTTTACCTGTGCATATGCGCCCACGATAATTACATTCAAGTTTTTTACCTAAACCTCTAACCTGGTTAAAGTTACTAACCCGCATAGTCTCCAAATTTCATCGCAATGTGACAAATACATAAAAAGTTAGAAGGTAGAAATTATATGAATTTGGCAAGCCTTTCACGTTCCAATGCACCTTCAGTAACTGTTTGTTACTGACGATGGTTTGATAACCGAAACCGGTATAACAGTACCTAGGTATATTTTTCGTGTATTAGTGGAAAGAGACAACCTTTCAATAACCGTTTATATTTTTATTGTTTTTTTGCTGTGACGTTCGTTCATGCGCAAACGAAATTTGGATTTAAACGAAATACAGGTAACCATTCAGTTATCCAGTTATCACCATAGCCCCCAAAATGTCATTAAGATTTTAAGTAGTTATTGCCAACCTAGTTGCTGGCAGCCTACGTATTGGACGCTATAATAGCTATGGTTTATTCATCGTGGTTAACAATAATTGAAACAAAAAATAATTAGTTAAGTAGGTACTCAATACTCATGTCAGTAGGTGGACATTCATCTTGGGAGAAATTTATGCGCACCCACCTAACCAACCGGATAAACGCGTGTAACTTGACCAGATAAATAAGGTCTGTCATGATGAATAAAGGTGCTACCGCAACTAGACAAAATTACTACCTGTGTTGGAAGCAGCCGCGCAAATTTTTACAAAAAAACTTGAATTAAGTAACTCACCTGTAAAACACTTCCTGGATAATAAACAAATCTTTTCTGCCTGATGTGAGGATTATCGATGATGTTGACATCCTCATGTTCGATGGCAGTTACAAAAGTGATCGCCATCAGTTGAAGTAACAGCTCAATCCTGTTCATTGCTGGAAGACGACTACTTTGGGGAAATGTTGTTGGGTAGTAGTGACCGCTAGCTCAGACCTCCAAACAGTAATAATTAACACCTTTCACAAATTGTATGCGTAGGTAGGTAGGTAGGTGCCTTCGGTAGGCAGACAAAAATATCAACTAATGGTTCTTTTGGATTGCAGAATCCAGACTTACGTTATTTAGAGTTAAGCTACTTTTATATTAAAAGATGGAGTTACATTTTTTGTAATTAGTTACTACCAAGCTATGTTTGACACTAACCACCTAACTACTATTAGGTACTAACTTGAAAGCTTTACGGTTGCTGATGAGTGCCTATATTTACTATCTAATACCCAAAAAACCTTAGGTATGTAACTAATAGTGTACCGGTACACCACTCCATTACAAAATCGAATGCAAATGAGAACGTCATAAAACATGGAATAATCGATGTCACGGAGGTTATGATTGATACCTCCTAGTTAACGTGCAAATATCTGTCATAAACCGAAATTACTCGACATGACTTTAATAATACTATTGTTAATATGATACTTGAATTACCTACTGCTGTTAGTAATCAAATAAGTTTGCCGATAAAATAAATAATGTATACATGAAAAAAAGGGTGGAAAACTCGGCGAATCGTTTCCTCCGAGGGAGTTGTTACTTTCACATAATTACTTACTGTATAATGAGGGAAAATTCAAGGACGGAAATTATTAAAGCTAAAGGAAAAACGATTTTTTTTTTCAAGGAATTTCCCGGGTCATCGGCGTCAAGTACGAGCTGGAACATAAAGGTCGTTCAACCAGGAAATTGTAGTAGATGGAACAACCATTGCGATGACATAACGTTTTCGCGAATATCTCAATGTTACAAAACCTGTAAATGATGGCGTCAGAGCGTCATTTCTCATAACACAAACAATAAAACACACGAACTTTTATCATTCATAATGACTATGGACTATGGGGATTTAATATTCACTGAAATTTGTCCGACCGACCGACCGAGACAATGTTGCAAGGTCCCCGAGACCGCGCTGTCGTACCAGACTCTCAAAATTAAATCTTATTTCGGGAAAAATTATCGTACGATACATAATCAGGCATGGATAATAAAAAATATTCATTTCCATGCATGCACAATTTTCGAATGAAGCCCCATTTTTCGAATGGAAGTAGGACTCGAATCCTTCTTCTGTGGTTTTTGTAGAAATAATGGAAGCAGTATTATTTGTGATACAAATCTAACTCTTGCTTCTAACGATAGACTACAAATTGAATATGATGTTCGGAATTTTTCCTAAGCCATTGCGCCAAGACCTCCCCTTCAATGTCCTAATCATTATGAAAAAATTTCTAGTCCTATGTATTGAGTTAGTTCACTGATAAAGTGTTTATTAATGTTGACATTTTATGTCTTTACTTTGCTACATAAACTCGAAAATGAAACGCGAGACATGCAACGGAGACATGCAACGGAGACATGCAACGGAAACAACGTCACGAAAATATTTCTGATGCGGTACGAGCGTGATTGTTTAAATGAATGTTTACGTACATAATACAGTGGAGTCCGGCTAATCCGAACTAATTGGGACTGAAGGCTGTTCGGACTAGGTACCATTCGTTGGAAATCTTGACCAAAACAATTAAGTACGAAGTACTTGGTGTGGGTGCGGGAGGGGGCGCTAAGACATAAAATGTCCCTCGTGGTTGCGTACTTGTACGGAAGCTGTACCCACCGTTTGTGTTTTTGCAGTAGGTATCTCCATACAACATAAAAATTTTGTTTTTCAAAGTATTGTACTCCATTTTTGGTTTCTGTACTAGACTTTAAAAATTCTGAAACTATGGGCAAAATACGTTTTTAAAAAACTAGACCACGGCAAAAATTTTCAAGAGTTTTTCCTACCTATGTTAGGAACCTAACGCTTGAAAAATTTAGCTATTTCATAATAATATTGATCTAGCAATATCATTTTTACTCCAAATACATTGCAAATTACATGCAACTGTACTTCCTATACATGGACAAGAAAATACTTAGGTACTTTTCAACTGCATTAGAAAGGGTTATTAAACAAATTACCTATGGCCCAAGAGTTGAAACTGTTATTATACTCTCGATTCTATGTAAACATGGCTCTGGGAAAAATGGCTATAAGAGCGAATTTTCAAAGAAATATTCGTGTTATTGAGTAAAAAGATGATATAGCGCGAAACCATACCACTTTTCGTAAAATTATATGATTTTATTTAGTAATTTTGACCATTTTTACCGATTTTTGACCCAAAGAAAGTAAAATTTGACCCACTCTTTTTTTTTTAGAAAAAAATTTTTATCATTGAAATAAAAGTCAGCTGAGTTAATATGGGTTTTCCCCCCTAATACCAATTTTTAACCCCACAAAAACCCAAATTTGACCCCTGTTCTGTATAGTTTTTACCGATTTTGAACCCTAAAAACTCAAATTTTACCCCCTTCAGAATTTTTGAAAATTGCTTATCTTCAAACTCATCTTTTTGTTTGGCAGTACGAACATTTTGGCGAAATTTGGAATTTTTGTCATGTTCTCAAGCAGATATCGTCTGGAATGACATAAACAAATATATATGTATACATTTAAAAAAAGTTCTCTAGGTGTCTGTAAGACAACCGCGTTTAGTTTTTGATTAGAAAGCTCTGGTTTCTATGTATGTATTTTGAAGAAAATATTTTGAATAAAATCAACTGTAATACGAGTGTGACGCTATCCCCAAGAATTATTTTGAATCAACTATACTGTTGAACGTAATTATGTTCAAAATGCTGAACGTTATGTTCAAATAACTTACATCTCTTCTGGTACGAACGAAGCAGGTGAACGTTTTCTCTAGACCCGTTCACTAACTAGTAATGTGGCACATTGTGCTTGAGAACTTCATAATAGCACTATGAAACTAGTAATTCAATAAATAGATACAACAAACAAAGCGTTTGGATCCAAGGATTTACTCGTGTTTAGGTATTATAAATATAAAAGGGGTACCTAAATTAGTAAACGGTGTAATTAGGAACTTGGGTGTAATATAAATCAAGACTTCCCGATTTTAGGTAATTACTTTTCGATTTTTAGCGCTCGTTGGGTGCATCTTTGGAACAAACAGGCTTGAAGCAACATTCTTTACCTCTGTACTTTGTACGTAACGGTTTTCGGGGCATTCGAATTCGTCAAGTTGGTTACACTGCTCTCCGAGGCGCAGCAACAACAGCAACATCGATGTCCGCCAATTTTTCTGGAAAAACTCCAGAACTCACACTTCAGGTGGTGAACCCACCCTTATCAAAATATCTTTGTCCCCACGCAACTCCTAGATAACACTATCAGCCCGTGCTTCGTGTTGTTCCTTCCCATCCAAGTGTCGATTCCCGCTATCTGAGATTTTGTATTTCGTTTCCACAATTTTTCATGAAAATTTTAGTTTTGCTGGTCGGTGTTGAAGCGGTTGAAGGGTCAGGCGATGCCGCGAGTTTATAAATAATGTGCGTGGGAGTAAACTTCGCCATGTGCCGGTTGGCACTGAAAGATGGCAAAAAAATGTTAAAGAAAAGGTAGGTAGCATTGTTGTTGACATAATTATTAGGTGCAAGTCATAAAGTGGTTTTAAAGAGTGCTCAAAATGAGAGTGCGATAAAACGAGTGAGAAAAATTCAGTTCAAGCCATCAACTAGTAAGTCAAAAACGCTGCAAATCCCTGCACAACGGTTTATTATTTTGTATAGAATACCCTTCTGTTACAGATCACGGCTCTATGTATAGATAACCCGTCTATATAATATGATATGTACTATTCTATACATATTATGTAGATCGCAGACCCTCCGTAGGTTGGTACCTAACCCCGTACTCGTTACTAGGTACCTACCTAAATCTCGAGTTAAATGTTGCTAAAATAATTCTGCCGATGACAAACAGTACCTAACAAAAAGAAACACACATAATGAAGTTCTGAAAAGAAATTGTTGATGAGGAGTGAAAAAAGTTGCAAAAGTACCTACCAAAAAACTCCAGCCCCTTCTACGTAGATGGTATAATGAACCGTTGTGTAATAATTTACCGTTGAGTAATGATTTACCGTAGTAATAATTTACCCATCAATAATACTTCAACGTTTGTTCAAGTTTCACTACCTACCAACAAACTCCAAAAGAGCCATCATTTTTCAAATGAAATAATATCACAGAACAACCAACTCGACTTCATACTCCACCAATATAATCAGGTGATCCCTAGCAATGATTCTATCTCCGCCAAATTTCCTATTGTAGGCGCGTCTCTGGTTACGAGATTTGGTTTGAATTGTATACAATTTCATTCACACTGGAGTCGAAAATGCCTGTCGGGGCAAACTTCGGGGCCTTACTGTGAACGAACGGCTGGACGTACGATGCTCCGGATGGTCTTAAAAAACTCGCAAGTTCAAGAACTCTTTAAAACCGTAAAAATATTCACGTAAAAAAATGGTATAGGCGTTTTGAAAATTTCAACCCCTATTTTGAACCCCTTAGAGGTGACTCACAGTAACGTCGAGCTTCGAGGACCAACTAGACGCCAAACGGAACCTATAACCCGAATATCATCAATTTTTTTTCATGGTAACTAAGAAAAGTGGCCCGTACGGCGGACAGACAGAAATATTTTTATTGCAGTTTTGGATTCTACATACCTTGAAACGTAAACCATCAAATTTTGAGGGGGGGTAAGATTTTGGTTTATTATTTTCAATAATGAACCATTGGAATCGAGCATGAAAAAAAAAATTCTTACCCCCCCTCAAAATTTGATGGTTTACGTTTCAAGGTATGTAGAATCCAAAACTGCAATAAAAATATTTCTGTCTGTCCGCCGTACGCCGTACGCCGTACGCCGTACGGGCCACTTTTCTTAGTTACCATGAAAAAAAATTGATGAAATTCGGGTTATAGGTTCCGTTCGGCGTCTAGTTGGTCCTCGAAGCTCGACGTTACTGTCAGTCATCTCTAAGCGGTTCAAAATAGGGGTTGAAATTTTCAAAACGCCTATACCATTTTTTCACGTAAATATTTTTACGGTTTTGAATAATTCTTGAACTTGCGAGTTTTTTAAGACCATCCGGAGCATCCTACGTCCAGCCGTTCGTTCACAGTAAGGCCCCGAAGTTTGCACCGACAGGCATTTTCGACTCCAGTGTGAATGAAATTGTATACAATTCAAACCAAATCTCGTAACCAGAGACGCGCCCACAATAGGAATTTGTGAATACGGCCAATCATTGGTAGGGATCACCTGATTATATTGGCGGAGTATGAAGTCGAGTTGGTTGTTCTGTGATATTATTTAATTTGAAAAATGATGGCTCTTTTGGAGTTTGTTGGTAGGTAGTGAAACTTGAACAAACGTTGAAGTATTATTGATGGGTAAATTATTACTACGGTAAATCATTACTCAACGGTAAATTATTACACAACGGTTCATTATACCATCTACGTAGAAGGGGCTGGAGTTTGTTGGTAGGTACTTTTGCAACTTTTTTCACTCCTCATCAACAATTTCTTTTCAGAACTTCATTATGTGTGTTTCTTTTTGTTAGGTACTGTTTGTCATCGGCAGAATTATTTTAGCAACATTTTACTCGTGATTTAGGTAGGTACCTAGTAACGAGTACGGGGTTAGGTACTAACCTACGGAGGGTCTGCGATCTACATAATTATGCATAGAATAGTACAGATTATATTATATAGACGGGTTATCTATACATAGAGCTGTGATCTGTAACAGAAGGGTATTCTATACAAAATAATAAACCGTTGTGCAGGGATTTGCAGCGTTTTTTTTTCATGCTCGATTCCAATGGTTCATTATTGAAAATAATAAACCAAAATTAGCCATTGTCTGAAATTTTAAATTGACGTCATTTCTTTAAGCCTCGGCTCCAGAGTGGCAGACGTCCATTATTTTTACTTCACCTTTAGGAAATAAGTATTTGAAAAAAAAAAAAAAAAATCAAAACTTCTATTCGATGGTCATCGATTTCAGCTCGGCTCCTGGACTCTTAGTCACCATGTAGAGAACTCAAGCTCCCATTCATACTACGTAGTTAGCGAATGTATGTTGTTTCAGCCTCATGACTAGAAGATAGCATGTTAGCAAAAATATAACTGTGCCTGCTTAGTTTTCTCTTCAAGACGTGCTGGATTTCGGTGATTAAAATCACCAAGAAAATTATTATACACTTCAAACAAAAAATTTCAAACCTAAACTATGTACCTACTTGGAAGAACCCCCAGTCTTAATTGAATTCGGTTCGTTCGTTGAGATCGAGACCATGCTTGTGTAATTATCAGCGATATCGGCTATTTCGAAAACGAAGAAGAACACCGTAGTTTAAACTAATAACAGCAATTTACCGTCACAACTGTGTTGCGGCTGATTGAATCCAAAGGTTGAAAATCATTCCATCCCAAATAACCGCCAAGCTTTCTGCGATGGGCTCGACGCTCCAAATTACCTATTTCAAAATTGGATCTCATTTCGTGGCATCGCATTTTTTTCTAATCCAATTTATTGTCTACCATAAACAGATATCTACGCTTATGTTTTCGTACACATTCCTGCTATAATTAGGGATGAGTCGCTGGTGTTTTTCCTTTAAATGCTTTTACTGGCTTTTAAATAAGCTGAGCCATTCTAATGTACCTATGTTATTACTAGGATAATGAAGCCAACAAAAATCTGTTCGAAAGTGATCCCGTGGAATCGTTGACATGTTAGTTTGCCAAGGTTTTTGTCAATTTCACTCTTTCAGTTAGGAACAGCAATAACTTGAAATCAGTTTTTTTTTTAGAAAATCGAATTCCAAGTCTATATCCATCAAGTCCGATTTGATATTCTTGTTGACATAATTTTTAACTGCAGGTGATAGGCGATCATTTTTCAAGAGTTACCTGAAAATGTCTCCTGTCCTACAATGACTTGACGACATGACGAAATGATTATTATATTAAGAAGCAACAGAAATATTAGGAAATATTTTGAGTGGTTTCAGTTTTGCATTGACAATTTTAACACAGAATGTGTTTTAGCCATGGACGAGCCAAAAAAGGTAACGAAATTTCGTAACGAAATCTGGGACGCTGTTATGAAAAATTTCTAATGATTTTCACGTACAACCGATTCGTTGCTACGGAACTTTAACTTCGCCAGTTATCATCGTACAAAAATCGTTCACCACTCGTTGGATAGCTCTCGATTTACCTAACCATATTACGTTAACCAATGCGGAGTGCGTGGCCGACAAGCTGAGGTATGAGCGTCATTGTTTAAATAATAATTGTTTACACACAGGTGATCATTCTCAATAATTTATATTGTGAACACGATTGCAAGCTTTATATAAGTACATACCGATGATACGGAACTAAGGATCGTGTAACCTGGTGTAACCTATGAGCAGTCAATACATCAGTCGAAAAAGGTTTATGTGAAACGCGTGAGCTAAAACACATTCTGTGTTTCTATAATTTCGTCCGAAGTACCTATGTAAATAGAGGTAACCGGGGGTCCAGGGGGCTTGCAAGTTTTCTTGACAATTTCATCCAAATTCGACTACTGTCATAGTTGCTCATCACCTATTTGTTACTGAAGCCGTTGTTTTTCAGAATGCTATATTTTTTTTATCGGAAAATTGAGGAAATCCGTTTCTTATAGATGTGCCTACCTACTAATTATGTGCTAATAACTGCTTATACAGGCATTTATCATTGACGAAAATTTATGCTAATAAAGCCGAACGAGTTGTTACTAGTTATTCTATGCTAATTTAATCAGTTTGATAATAGTTTCAATAAGGAATACGACCTACGAATAGAGACTTGAAAAATATATTTCATAGCGAAGGAAAAACATGAATAATTTCAGAATATTTTGTTCTGGAATTATTCAAGTTTTCCCTTCACTATGAAAATATTTTTCAGGCAGGAGCATTGGAAAACAGGTTCTGCAAATAATGGTACGATGAATTAAAAGTACCCACCTATTTATGAATTTTTTAAAGGCCTTCTGGCGTGCAGCCGTGGATATTCATAATCAAGTTCAATATTAGGCTTGTATTAGAAGTAGGTACATAATTAATCAACTACCTACTATTCAATGGAGAAACATGGTTAGCGAAGTGAGTGGCACTTGTATTGTTTCCATAATTTCATGAAGTCATCAGAACTAGACGGATTATCTGGTTGCCATCAAATCATTCACCCTCTGTGCGGCGCCGTTGACAGCAAAACATATATATGTACAGCAAACTCTGACGGTCGCAGTCAGTTTCACCAGAAGTACACCAAAAGTACAATACGGTCAGTTTCAGTCAGTTAAGACCAAAATTATTTGTATTTTCTTCACCATTTTGTAGCGCCATAAAGAGAAGATCAATCAAAATTTAAAGTGGATCATTCGGAAGGTAGCTTACGGCGGGAAAGACACACACAAACAAATACCGCCGAGTCTAAGAAAGAGGTAAATAGCAATAGCGCGATAACCGCTTTATAAACCGTTTTATTCATAGATCGTTGTTAATTGTAAGGTGACCCAAAGCCGTGAGTGCACTTGAAGATAAACCTTAGAAGTTGAAGTATCCTTGATCGGGGCTGCAACTCCCTTCACCCTGGGGGGACAGGAATTGAAATTGGCCAATCGTCGTGCATGAGCGCCTTTGTTCATTGTTTCCCTGCCTCCCAGATGAGCACTTGATTACCTTGTTGGTCGTTTTATTACGCGAAAGGAACGGGTTCCCAAGTTAACAAGCTGTCAACATAAGAGGGAGCCCCGTCGTGGTGATTCATTAATCCTGAAAATCCTGCAGCTCATGAACAGAAGTTAAAGATGCTTTGTACAATTTCAGTCAGATTTCGTGGAATTACACCAAACCTCCTAGGCCCACCGTACAAAGGTGGAATTACACCAAACTGAATGTTACTAGGAACTGTAAATTAAACAGAAGATCTATTTCAGAATTGGTGAAATTTTAAAAGATGGAGAGGATTTTTATGAGACTGAAGATTAACACGGATTCTAACGATTCCACTGGTCGGATTTCGATTCCCTAAGTAGCTTAGCCAAGGAAAGAATTGTTGAATAGGAATAATGAATTATCATGTTATATTTTTCCTTCAAAAGTTTGAATTCCAATTTTATATGGGCACTTTATTAAATTTGAAACATTTATCAAAAGCTAAGTTCCTAAAAACAACAACTAAGTATATTTTGTGAGTCAATGTAGAGGTAGAAACTGTCTCGCCATTGAGTTCATAAACGTCCAATTGTGTTCTGACTCTTTCATTGATTGCAGATTACAGAAGGGACGCTGAGCACCTAGCAAGTATCTACCTACATCGCCGATATCTGTCAAATATCTGCCTACCTAACAGTAAAAAGCCAACATTTCCTTGGACACGAAAATTTCTCGTATCTCAGATGCTTCTGAAATTTCCATCTGAACGATAAAACGGTCTCGAGGAGCTGAAATACTGAGGGCAGGTAGGTGCTGGTTCTCAAATGAGGACATGATATATTCATCGTGTTGGTTTCTAATGGACCTAAAGGTATTAATCGATGTAGGGCTATGAGTTTCTTCTTCGCTTTTTAACGCGTTTCCTTGAACAGCTCTACTTCGTGGCGAAGAATAGAGGGTAGTTAGGAACAAGACGACTGATGGGCTCATCGGTTTCACAGTTTCAGGGTCATTCATGAACTGCAGTACAGGGCCGGTGACACGTCGTAAATTTCAATCGAAGTTGGTCCCAAAATGTCTCATCAAACCTCAAAGTATGTCGGCTCGCCCGAGGGTTATTTATGAAAGCCTGCTCCAGCCTCCACGTCGGCCGTTTTTGAGGTCATTTCGCATTTGATGCCGGTGGTTGCCAAACGCGAAAGAAAACTTGTAAACAAAGCACTTACTGGAAGGAAAAAGACGACCAATGGGGTGGTTGATTGCAGTCCTTGATTGAAGACGACGGTTTTATCGGTAGGTCGGGTTAACGACAAAATAGATTTAGTCTTGTAAGTCTTGACGATCATTTGATTGACGGGGATTATGGCAAAATTTCCCGGTCCCGGATGCAGGATGCTTCAGCGAGAAACCTTTTCGACGGGATTGAAAAATCGGCTGTTTTGTGCGCCGCAAAAATCAGCGAGAGGGTTTTGAAACGTATTAGGAGATTTCGACAAAAAAGGTGGGAAGCTCATCATCGTTAAAAAAAAAACAAAAAACGCGGTATCTCATAATGCCCCGATCAGTATTGCCTAATGTGCAGCCACCGTTTAGGAGTCGAGAGTGTCAAAAAGACTGGCGGATTATTACTCAACGGTTTGTTATTCAGCCTTGGTCTCTCTACCTGCCTATTTACTCCATCCAAAAACGAATCATGAGTTGATCGTTACGATTTAAACACCTGTTGTGTGAACTGCATTCTTTCAGATTGGGTACTGCCTCATCATATTGGAAAATCGGTTCTAGCTACAGAGAGGAAAGATAAATCTTGCTTCAATCCCTATTCAAGATTATGGGTAGGAAAATCCTCACATACGGGACCAATAGAATCATGAAGAAATATTTCACAGAACGTGTGTATACCTGCAAAGAGGTTGAGTGGTGGGGCTTCAGCTGGAGTTGGTTTGAGCTGACTATCCAGTTAGCTCGAACTATCTAATGAATCTTTTCTCATTATTAATTTCCACTAGGTAATTAGGTGGCTTCGAATCTGTGTTGGGGTATTGTAGTTATTTTTATTGATGCACCGAATATTTTGTTACTGTTCAGTATTTTGCCTATTCGACAATGTTTTTAGTATTCGGCAGAAAACCGAATAGTCGACCCTCATTATTCGGAAGAATACCAAAGAGTGTGTTTTTCAAAGAAAGGAAAAAAAAAACTAAAATGGCTACGACTTGGTACGTTTTATAATGATTTTTTAATTATTATCAATTTGTTTTGTGAAGTTTATTATTTTACTCAAGTGGTGCAACTCATTCTCAAGTTTCGCTTCATGATTATAAACAAATAACAAATCAACCGATTATCAAGGCTGAATATTCGGTTGTTCGGTAAGAAGTTTGACCGAACATCCGGTAGGTGCTCGGTATTTTGAAAATCCCCTATCCGGCGCATCGCTAGTTATTTTATTAACCGTATTGTTGTTACTGATGCTGTTAGTTGCCATCATGATAAGTGTATTCTGTTATACCAATTGCAGTTATGGCTCATTCCTGACTGTGAAAGTATCCGTTTACCTTTCTCAAGGTTTGTTAAACTGTTCCCCGTGCTTTTGTTTCCTCATTGGTCATTCGTATATAGTGCTTTTTCGATTCTTAGTAAATTTATGCCGTTCTGTTCATTTTGTGACATTCGTTTCACTCGAATTTGCATGTTGTTAACGGGGTTTGCCTTTTATTATGGAACTGATCAAGACCGCGGAAGCACACATTTTCTGCATATCGGCCAGTTTCAAAGAGAGAAAACTATGTTTGCAATTTTTGGGTGACGTTTTATATGAACGAACTATTAAAAATGTACAAATTAATGGAGTAGATAGGTTTACTCGATGTAATTATTCTGCTCTTATTTTGTTTTTCCACCATTATGACACTTGGCAATATTTTCGCTAAGCCTGCCCTCTGGATTCTGACCATAAGCTCGCGTTGGAGCGAATAACCCTCTGTCTCTCCTGTCACTGACCTAGTTTCGTTTCAGGGGGAATGCGATTTCATAATAAGCACCTACTTGATGACCATTATGACGACTTCTGGTTTATCGTTTTCAATAATGAACCTTTGAAATCAAGCATGAAAAGAAAAAGAAAAAAAAAAAAAATTTACCCCCCCCCCCCCCCAACATTTGATGGTTCCCGATTCAAGGTAATTAGAATCCGAAATGGAATCCGTCCGCCGTACGCAATCCACCGCATTTGTTTTTTCTTATTTAAAATGGATGAAATTTGGTTTTAAGTCGCAATGGCGTCTAGTTGGTCCACAAAGCTCGGCGTTTCTATCAGTCATCCCTGAGGGGTTAAAAATAGGGGTTGAAATTTCCTGGACGCCGTTATCTCGATTTTTTGCGTTTTTAAACTGATCTTGATCTAGGAAATTTTTGAGACCACCCGGAACATACGTCCAGCCGTTCGTTCACAGGCCCCTAAGATTGCATGAAAAAAGCTTCCTCACCATAAGGGTGAAAAAGAAAGAGAGAGAGAATGGATATTACAAAAGAAATAAATACGATTACCATGAATACGTTATTAGTTGGGAAACATTCTGCCCAGATAGCATTGCTAGGGGACTCCTGATTATAATCACGCATGGTTGTATGAAAACGAACTGGTTATTCTGGATTTTCTTGATAGGTACTTGCCTATTTTTGTAACTTGAACAAAATTTATCTATGCTTCATGAATAACAAAAAATAATTAATGATAGAATATTCTTGAATCCATCGCATATTTATGAAACAGTAATTTCCCGGCCGGCTCCAGTACTCGATTTAGGGCTTTCCTGGGGGAAACATGAGGGTAGGTACTGACCACAGAAAGCAGTGACCTACGAAGAATGAGCAACGATACAGGTAAATAATAAACCTTTGTGTAATAATTTGCAGCGTTGGGGAATTTCAAACACTTGATCTTGACATTATGAAAAACGTCAAGAAAAATTTTAGGCTATCAGAGGACTTCATTTCAAGTGGAAACCTATGAATTGTTTTTACACCAGATTAGCCCGATTCATATTTAAGGGACAAACATGTATTGAAGATTAAATCCAATATCACCCTCCTTCAGCTTGCTCAGTGCTTTGTAATTTTTTCAGTGTTATTTTTAAACTTGTAGATAAGTTCATAGGGCCAACCACGCCATCATTATAGATCCTATATTTAGTCCGCAAATATAATTGTGAGATTATTCACATGCTGCTATTATAGTAACCTTATTACGACAGCTTTCTCAGCTCATGAGCAGCAGAAATCAAATGAAATTAAACTGGCTCAATTCTCTATTCAAATTCAAGGCCGACTAACTTTGTGTGAGAGGTGGGTATTTACGCACTCAATGGGATAGTTATGATTTGGAGTAGATCCAAGTTTTTTTTTCTCATAATATTATAATCACGTATTACAATTTTTAAATAGTTGGCTACGTAGGTATGGATGCAATTTTTAACCTATTAAAATTACCATGAGAAGGCTCGTCCATCTTGTGCGCACGCTCCCTGCAACTGGTCACGCGACTTGGCGACTTGAGCTGTCTATATATTAAATTAATTTGAATGTTACGAAGTGTCGTATGATTTACTGTACATATATTATCTTACTTAATATTAATATTAATATTAATATTATCTTACTTAATAAAACATAAAAATCACGTATTATCAATGGGTTACATGCGTTTATACAATTTTTTTTGTTTATTATTTTCAATAATGAACCATTGGAATCGAGCATGAAAAACAACTCTAACCCCCCCCTCAAAATTTGATGGTTTACGTTTCAAGATATGTAGAATCCGAAAATGCAATTAAAAAAATTTCTGTCTGTCCGTCGTACGCCGTACGCATTGCACGTCCAGCCGTTCGTGTGCACCAAAAAGCTTCGTCAACACGATCGTGAATCAAACGGTATAAATCCGGGATATCATCACTAGGGAGCACCTGATTATAATCAAGGATGGCTGTATGAAGTCAAGTTGGTTGTTCTGCGATATTATTTCATTTGATAAGTGAATGACTATTGGATTTTGTAGGTAGGTACTTGTGAAACTTGAACAAACGTTGAAGTATTGTTGACGGGTAAATTATTACACAATGGTAAATTATTACACAACGGTAAATTATTATATAACGGTTAAATTATTTCACAACGGTAAATTATTACACAACGGTTCATCTACCAAGAAGGGGCTGGATTTTGTTGATCGGTACTTTCGCAACTTGAACAAAGGTTGAAGTATTATTGATGGGTAAATTATTACGCAATGGTAAATTATTACACAACGGCAAATTATTACACACCGGTAAATTATTACACAACGGTAAATTATTAAATAACGGTAAATTATTACACAACGGTTCATCTACCTAGAAGGGGCTGGATTTTGTTGATCGGTACTTTTGCAACTTGAGCAACCGTTGAAATATTAGTGATGGGCAAGTTATTACACAACGGTTCACTATACTTGACCACGAAGGTAGGTATTGACCACAGTAAACAGTGATCTACACAGAAGGGGCATCTATTTCACTCCACATCAACAATTTTCCTTCAGAAGTTCATTATTTGCCGTTTCTTTTTGCCGTTTTAGTTACTGCTTGTCATCGACAGAATTATTTTAGCAACATTCAACTCGTGATTTAGGTAGGTACCTATAACGAGTACGGGGTTAAGGACTAACCTACGGAGGGTCTGCGAGCTACATAATATGTATAGAATAGTACATATTATATTATATAGGCGGGTTATCTATACAGAGGGCTGTGATCTGTAACAGAAGGGTATTCTGTACAAAATAACCAACCGTTGTACATGGATTTGCAGCGTTTTTTAAATGAAACTAGATTACATTCTGAGAAATTTGACACCAACCGCACTGTCCTACGATGTGTAGTTATTTTTCTACGATTTTTCGAAATTTCCACCAATTCTGACGCCACAGTGGACGTGGTGGGGTCAGGCAAGAAAGGGTTTAATGACGTCAGAATTGGGGGAATTTTTGATAAAATCATAGAAAAAACTACTTACTATAGGAGAGCGGTTAGTGTCAACATTCTCAGGATGGAAACTACTTTCTTGAATAAAAAAAAAAAATAAAAAAATAAAAAAATATATAAATCGTACGCCTAACCTATTAAATTTTATGTATTCATTTCTGAAACAGGCTGCATTCAAGTGCGTTGGAGTATGCAAAGTATCCAGAGATGCTGGTCTCTTTGCTTCGTATAATATATCTAAATTAACCATCTGATAGGTGAATCAATTTTCCGTTTGCAGCAAAAGGATCAGTGCTTTTAAACAACATTTTTCATTAGAGCTATGGTAAGTTGACATTTTCTTTAACGTACATAAATTTTCCCGCGTCCCTGACTTCAACAATGTCTTGATGGGTGGTCTCGACAGAATCCATACCACTTGATTTGTATCGGTAATTCACGATCGTTTTAATTCTCCGACTCTTGGGAAGGGATTTTTCTTTGAGTGTAATGGGCAAAACGAGTGACCACGCCCCCCAGTGCTTGCAATAAATTTTCATGAGGTTCATATCGGTCACGTTGAAGCGGGCAAGACGCCAGAAACAGTGCCAATACGAGCCGAGCCCCCGCTGCATCCGAGGACGCCCGCCTGTTGTCACGTATAAATGGATACCTGCTCATGTCCACACCTCTGTGGTCGACGTATAATTAGTGTCTTCTCAAAATGAGGTTTCAATTCCCTCTTCTTTCAGATGACTCGAAAAAAACATGTTCGATTCCAAAGGTTCATTATTGAAAATAATAAACCAAAATCAGTAAGTTGACCGAAAAAGATGTCGACCCCGACGGACGAAATTCAAAATTCACCTACCATTGTCTTCGTGGTTACCACATATAGATATTTTCATTTCCTTTTCCACAACCAAATACGCCTTTTCGGACTGGCAAAGTGGCTGTTGTGTCTTTGAAGTGAAAATTGTTGTACCTATTAGGAAAATTCAGCCATCCATCTTGTTATCATCTTGGGTACAAAACCGATAGCAATTCTGCAAAACCACCTCCAATTTTGTAGCTGATAAAGAGTCTGGCCTACTTCAATTGATCAGGGGTTTTGTTTTGGTGACATAGCTCAGAAAAAAGTGTCCGAGGTACAGGGTTTTGAAAATTTACCAGATATCGAAATTTGGGATTGCCTTGGTCACCAAAATTATTATTGGGAAACGATACGCTATTACACATCATAATGTGCAGAATGTGCTGATGTTATTGTTATGTAGTAAATCATCACCAATAATTCAGGTTGTGGGGTCCAAATAAGTGGAATTTTAATTAACATTGAGGTGGCAGAATCCGAATTAGCCTACCACAGTTTGCGAGCAGAGCCGTGTTAATAGTCGACAAATCATTAATCTTCGGGCCAAATTTCGTATGTTAAATTGATTGCCATATTTACCTACGGCGATTTCGGAACAACATACGGTTGGTTCCTGTATTATGTAGGTATTCAACTCTGAGACGACATCCATACATTTGCCAGCTCTACCTGTCATTGCGTTGTTTCGAAGTAATTTTACGAAGAAAAACGCTGCGAAGTCCTTGTCTCATGGGTTTATTACTCTCGACTGAATAAGGCACGATTGGAACCTCAATGAACAGGCCCACAAAGCTATATTCGACGGTTTTAAACATACAAAAATATTAGGTTGTTCTGACAAATTATTTTCGATCAGTGAAATTGTCATTATTCGCCTGTTGTGACTGTGGAATTGTCTTAATTCACCTGTTAATGTTATTATATACAAATTTCTGGTGATTGCAATAATTTTCACAGGGTTTTGACCCACAAAATTTGAATTTTGGGAGTTAAAACTTTGTTAGAACCTCAGTCTTTCGCTCAGTGGTAAAAATCAACTGCATATTTCGTCTCCTCACCCTAAAAAACATGGAAAACGATCCATCTGAAGGTAAAGTTCACACTAAAACCTCAGAAATACCTAATTTTGCACCCATTTTCCACCCATAACGGGCTTTCCGTTCGGGGTGCCGAGACAGGGGACACAACTAGAGCCCAAAAGGAGCATCTGTGCCAATGATCAATTTTTTTAGACCGAAAATTAAGGAGAAATAGCCCGACGACTCGTTCCAAAACCCGCCACCACGTGGCAGCACCAAAATGAGCTAAATTTATATTCGCTCTCCTCCCGTTAATAACTGATCGATTTTCAATCTATAAATTGCATTGGATTCAAAATCAGAATAGAATCTCCGCAAATTAGTTCTGGTGTTCAAAATTTCAAAAGCTGCACATTTGGATCACCGGCGTTCCAATTTGGCTCTTGGAAGACAAGGCAGGTACCTGCCACGGGCCCGCCTGGGAAGCCGCCTGCCCCCAGTCACAAGCCACCTTCCTCCCCTACTCCCACCGCCCATCCCCTTCTGGACAAGAACTAATGGGTTTTTATTGGTCCAGTTTTAAATGCTAAAAGACCAAAGTAATAAGGACAAACCCCTCTAGAACTTGGCCAATTGGGATTTCCGAAAAAAATTAGCCAAATTTGAACGCTAGTGAACCAAATCTGCAAATTTTGAACACCAGAACCAATTTGCGGAAATTCTATGCTGATTCTGAATCCAATGCAATTTACAGATTGAAAATCGATCAATATTAACGAACTGAGAGCGAAGATAAATTTGCCCTCAATGTTGCCATCTGTTGAATATTCTTACACGTTTTTTCAAGCTATTTCCCCTTGTGGTAGATGATACGGCGGACGGACGTATTGCATTGTTGGAATCTACGCAACTTGAAAAGTAAAAGAAAAAAATTTGACAAGAAAAATTTTCCGAACCGAATAAATTAATCAGAGAATAATAAACCAAAATATGCTACAGAAATCCTTGCTGGTATACGTCCGCTAGGGTCAGCCACTATTTGGGCTAGTTTTAATGTATACTAAGCCCTTGAAGAGAAGGTTGAGGTAGTCGGAGGTCATTAATAACTCCGGCAGTGGCCAACTCCCATTCCACGTCCAGGTGGAATAGATGGTGGAGCCTGACCTCCGGGCGCCCGCCGGTCTGCCACGAACTGGTGACGTCACAACTAATCAGCCCCGCTTTATTTATCCGAGAGTGACAAGACATGCGTCCCTTTCCGTCGTATCTAATCTTTGCGGGGCCAGCTGAGAAAACTGCAGCCAAGGCCTCGCATAGCAACTGGAAATCGTTAGCGCAAATTTAGTTATCTGTTATGGTTGGATCTATATGGTTGGTGAATGCAATTCAACTACGCTATTTTTTTGGTTTATTATTTTCAATAATAAACCTTTGGAATTGAACACGAAAAAAAATTCAACCCCCCCCCCCCCCCAACAAAATTTGATGGTTTCCGTTTCAAGGTAGGTATGTAGAATCCGAAAATGGAATTAAAACATTTCTGGCCTTTTCTTAGTTACCGCGGACCAGAATTAATGAAATTCGGTTTTTAGGCCCCAGTTGGGGTCTAGTTGGTCCGCGAAGCTCGGAGTTACTGTTAGTCATATCTAAGGGGCGAAAAATAAGGGTCGACTTTTCCAGGACGTCGCGCCCTTATCTCGAAAAATTTCGATGGAAGGGTACGTTTTTTCAAAAGTTTTTAAGTAGAGCTTGAACTTGGGAATTTTTTGAGACCACCCCGAGCATTGTACGTCCAGCCGTTCGTTCAGAGTAAGGCCCTGAAGATTGCACTAAAAAACCGTCGTCATCAAGAGTGTGCAGTGTGAATGAAACGGTATACAATACATCCAGGATCCAGCCCAGATATCACTTCTAGGGAACAGCTGATTATAACCACGCATGGCTTTATGAAATCGAGTTGATTGTTCCGTGGTATTATTGCATTTGAAGAAAGATGGTTATTTTGGATTTTGTCGATAGGTAGGTACCTACTTTTGTAACTTGAACAAAATAACATGCATAATAAAATAACCAATAATTTTAGGTCGAATTCTTGAATCCATCACATTTTTATGAAGAAAATGTAATTGCATGGCCGGCTCAAGTACTAGATTTAGAGCTTTCCTGCGGGAATCACGAGGGTAGGTATTAGCCACAGAAAACAGTGATATACGCAGAAGGGGCATCTATTCCCAAATTAATAAACCCTTGAGTCGTGAGAGCAAGGTAGGGCTAGTTTGTAGGCCGTAGGAGAGAGGAGAGAGGAGGCCGTCGGAGTCTTTTACGGGTAGCTAGTGCCCCAAGTTTTCACCACAACGAGCCCTAGTCGACGTGCCAGCATCCCAGGTTTTCTTCTTGTCTTTTGTCTTTCTCCTTGCTATTTATTGGTTAAATCTAACATATTTACATTGGAGTGGAATAGAGGGGTACCACGACACCTTGTGTAATAATTTGCAGCGTTTTTCACGTCACGCTTTGTCAAAAGCCAATGGTAGATACTCCTCTGATTTTTTTTGCGCTGATTGATTTGGGTTTCGGTTGGAGATAGATGCGCAGGTATTCTTTGGGAAGTACTTTCAAGGGTCCTTTGCGCCCTTCCTCAGACCCACCACTAAGCACCTCCTTTCCACTGCCTATGTCTTATTATTTTTCATTATTCGTTTATTATTTTGGCTTACGAACCATCCCCCCCCCCCCGCAGAATTTGAGGTTTTACGTTTCAAGGTAAAGTAGAATGCGAGGATGGACTAAAAAATGTCTGTCCGTCCTCCGTACGCCGTACTTCGTACTTTCCTTAGTCACCATGAACCAAACTAATTAAATTTGATTTATAGATCCTTTTTGGGGTCTAGTTCGTCCTCGAAGCTCGGCGTTACTGCCAATCCTCTTTCTCGAAAGGGGTGAAAAATGAGGGTTGAAATTTTTTTGAAGTTTTTGAGGTCATCCGGAGCATTGTACGTAAGTTTGAACTGAAAAGCTTCGTCGTTGGAGTATATCTGTGATATTGGACAATATCTGTGATAATGCATCCAACGCCTGCTCATCGGTCTCCTACCGGAACGGTAGATATTTATAACCGCAATATATTAAGAGATCTGTGCACAATATGACCTTGCGACTTCGTAGTTTATCAAAAGGGAGGCCATGACTCGAGTCTGTTCAAGAAATCGTTCCTGAACCGTCATCTGTATGGCGCATCAATCATTCCAAAGAAGGGACGCCAACTTCGGTGTTTTTAGAATGCGCTTTACTTCTATATTATTGCAACATCATCACTTGATTGATTTACAAACTGTAATTTACGAATGAGACAGCAGTGCACGGTATCGAGTGGCTTATGAAAATCTCATATCTATCATGTACGTTGAGTTCATTGTGGTGGTGAATGACTAACTGATGGGTAATATTCAAATGCATGGAACATCTAACATTCCATGGCAGTTGGGAAACAATAGTTCATCCAGTTCATTCAACAGGCTAGGAGGGGTTGGCTAGCTTGATTTCAACAGCTCCAGTTGAATGGACGCCAGTTATGAATGGATATGTTTCTCAGAACGCTACAGAGGAATAAAGTGATGGAGGAAATTCAACAAAAGTCGAGTAAACAAACGCATCGACAGTTTCAGCTGCTGAATGCAGACATAAGGAAGTTATCTGCAGCCTATTTTTGTACCAGTTGGAACATCAATCTTGAGTGCCATAAAGTAATTTGAAGTGCGTCACGTCTCGTTCCTGGTGAAGCAAACTGTGTCCGCAGGTGAATAACATTACGCAACGGCGATTTGACGAATGGATCGGGATACGGGAGGGCGGGCCTCAAGGTGACAGACTTGCGGACTTGGCTGAGGAATTCAGCCTCCTGATCTGCCTGCCGGACCTTCCAGGAGAGAGCGCCTTCAGAGGTCCGGTTGAATGACTTTACGCCCTTGACTAATAAACGAGGCAATTAAATGGGTTTCGACCTAAATAGGTTTAGGTTCTCAAGGGTTACGCACGGGGGGGGGGGGGGGGGGGTACGCATGAAGTTTCATTTCAAGCGCTACTGAAACAACTGTCGTGCACCTACACGTTTTTGGCCATTATACATTGCACGTGAAACTGGCATGTAACCCCTTTTAGGTCACGCCGGGTCTGGTTCAAAGCTTTTTATGATCTCCAGTCAGCGACAAGAAAAACACGGTTTAAAATTTGAAATTCCTTACTCCAACCGTTTTTAATGTATTCTAGTTGTTTTGATAACCCCCTTAAAACCCTCACATCCTCAACCCTTATAAAATGGGGACTTTCGGAACACTGTACTGGCTGCCAGATTCATGTACAAAAAAAAAAAAAAAAAAAAAAATTGATGCAGAAAGAGTGCAACGAGAAAAATCTTCTACTGCAGTCCATATAACAAATCTGGATCTTCTACATCTTGCACACAGGATTTCAAGAGAACTGAAGATTTGGGTAAATTTTAACTGGGAATCAATCCACACCTACCCTCACCTTTCATTTTATTAAGCCTCCTTCCGTATCGTTATGGGTAGGTGTACAGAACGGGTATAGGCCTATATAGAATATCGAACATAACAGTGATCAAAAATGAATGATCCAATAGAAAATTTGGTGCGTTCTCGATCAAGAATCAAATTTTGACATGGCAAATTTATATAAAACAAGTTTCTGAGAGCTTGTGGAGTTCGATAATCGCAATGCATGTGAAATATAACAATGGTGTTACCTAACACTAGCATCTGTGTGCCTACGTGAATAGTCATGGCGTGACGTCCACACTTTTGTTCGGGTAGGTACGACAGTTTGTAGATTTTATGTGAAGGATACACAATTCAAACACTTGAAGATTTGCCAAATTCTATCGTGCTAATGATCTTTATAAAAATAGTACCCGACTAGTGACTATTGTTAGTTGAAATTATATGAAAATAATATGCGGAGCCTAACTTACATTGCGTAAGAATAATGTGCGTATGTACAGAAAAATATCTGAAACCCTTTCTATGGTCGATTCACATTATCTCCCACAATTTTCATGGCAACCGTCTCATACCACGATTTCTCGGTCTAAGAGGATATTACCCTTCGCCCTTCTTTTAAGCTACTCATCAGATTTATATCGTTCCCTAAGGTATAAAAATCCGATTTGATCAAAAGCGGGGCTGATGGGAAGGAGTTACCCACGTCTCTGGTCCCGACTGGGTGGCAGTTCTCTACAGGAAATTACTCCGTCCCAGAAATAAAGATCTGGCACCAAGGGCCATTTTCAGCTTCAATATTAAATTATCATCGTCATCAAAGCTACTCATTCTCGGGCTCCGTCTTTTGTTAATTGTGCCCTCAGAGGACGTCAGTTCTTGTGGGAAATGAAAATTTCCGCTTACTAAGTACAGAATTATAGCAGACATAGAAGTGAACATACCGACAAAAATCACCTTGATAATAATAGTTGGGATATGGGCGCGTGGTACTGCTAGATCACCATTAACTATATGCATGTTGCAATAAACCTTACAGATCACTTCAAGGTAGATCCATGTGTCACTCGTCCCAATTCCCACATCAGTATGATTGCCCCGCTATCAATTAAAATGCTATGTCTACTCTTAAATTGTACTAGAAGTTGATGAAAGGAGAAACGGGAGGGAGGGTTGTAGTAATAATGTACTATTAAACGTTCCAAAGAGCAACATACTGTTATATTTGAGTTTTACAGCTTCGAAATTGCTAGTTACTACCATATAAGAAGGTTGGTTAAGGGTAGTTTGTTGGATATTATGAGAAATTCGCTTATTTTAGCTCATACCATATACATGAATGGAATACAAATACATAACAAAAAAGCTTCCTATTGGGTATTTGAATGACGGCACGTAAGAGGGCCATGTTTGAGGGGAAAAGTTGGTATAAGAGTGGAATTCCAACAGAAAAAGAGCGGTCTCAACCATTCAACCATTCATTACCACATTGCATAGTGGTTAGTTGGGTCAGTATTTTAATTATCAAATAAAGTCTTAGCAAAAGAGTAGTGCGTGCACGTCTGATGGAATGAGATGAAACTGGTGATGAAATGGCAGAAGATACAATTGCAGCTGCAAAACTGGCTCTTTCTCAACAAATTTCAGAGATTCCGAATCCATCATCACCGTAGATAAACGAAAATGAAGGGTGCAATGGTCTTATATCAGCAGATTGGTAGGTAATTGTACACCGGGGAGATGCATTCTCAAGACTTACCGGGGATTGACGTACCTGGACCAGAGGGAGAAGTACCTCAATTATTAAAATTTGCCAGTGTTGAATAGTGGCGGTTTTCAATGTTATTTCTACCAAAATGCACAAAATATGAGCTCTGGAGCACTAAAAGACTATGCCTATGGTCATTCCCGGTTTCCTACGTCGATGAAGCAATAGCTTTATTCATTCCGAGAGCCAGATCCGACATTCCGGGTGTTATTGTTCTACCGTGCCACGCGGATCACGATCTTACAACCTGGCCCCCAGGCAGTTCACGTAAATGTTTAGTGGATACTTACTTGGATATTTGCGGAATTCACTTTGGTTTTATAGCTACGTCTATGTATTTTACTTAACAAGGGAAAAGGTCATGTGATGGTGGAAAGAACACATGATATGCGAGAGTAACTTCTCGAACAATTGGACCAGTTTAAAAAGCGAGAAAATTAAATTTTACTATTATTTTAATTTTCATTCAAGTTGATGAAAATCGTGGCCATAGAAGCACAGAGATATCACTTACTCGAAAAACAGATATCTTCTCATCACGCAATTCTACCACTCGTACAACAAGTGAATATTGTACAATTAGCTCAGAAAAGCCCGTGTTTTCGCTTCACCATCTTGGTTCACAACATGATCTTAATACAAACTTGAAAAGCACAGAATGTAGAAGACAGCCTGCCTTGACCACACCTGCAAGTCCCCCACAGGCCTATTCGTACAACCTGTTTCTTGTCATGTGATCACCTCATGAGCCACTACTAGCCAACAGCCGTTATAACTGCTTCCGCGTTTGAGGAAGTCAAGTAGAGTGTTTTTGTTTATAGAATTTTAATTTGGCTTAAGCGGATTTTCTGATGGCTGACTGATGGGAACGGCGTTTTAACGGTCATCCCATGCGGGAATAACAACTAACAAAGTTGAAGCTCATTGCTTCGTTATGACTATTTGTGGAACTAATAAAAAACCCCTTTAATTTATATGCCATTGAGTTCTCATTTAATAAAATATATCAAAAACGCTGCAAAGTCCTTGTCACATGGGTTTATTATTCTATTGGACATACCTACAGAAAGGTTGGCTGTTCATTAATTGTTTCTTTCATGCGTAATAATCGAAATAGCTACTTCTGATGGTTTCCATTAATTTTGGCCCCCAAAACACAAATTAGGTACGCTCTTTTTTTTCTTTTTTTTTTTTAAACTATCTTTGATCATTGGTAGTGCCATTTAATCGTCCTGAACCACGTCTTGACACTTTTTCCAGTGTTATTATACAAACTGATGGTGATTTCAGACGATTTCCCAGGTTTTTCACTCATAAAAAATCAATTCTGGGAGCTGAACATTTGGTAGAACTCAATTTTCCACTCTTTGGTCAAAATCGACTTCATATTCGGTCTTCTCGTCCCCAAAAACATAGAAAACGATATCTCAGAAGCTCATGTTACCAATATGTTGCTAAAACGTAAAAAGTACCTATTTTTACACACATTTTCACTCATAACACCCCTGGGTATATTCCGATCGGGCTGAAAAGTTTCGGGACACAACTAGGGCCCAAATGGAGCATGTGTGCGAAAGAACGATTTTTTTAGACCGAAAATGAAGCCTGTACACGTGATACGGCGGACGGCGGACGGCGTACGGCGGACGGACATTGCATTTTTGGAATCTATGCACCTTGAAACGTAAAAGAAAAAAGTTTGAGGGGGTGTTATAAAAATTTTTTGCTGAGCGAATACATAGGTGTATTATTCACAGAATAATAAACCAAAAGGACACGTCGGTACCTACACACAAGTCAACCGACCTGCACACAGGACGGGAAGCCAAAAATAAGTATTTCAAGGTAAGAACCTCTCTCACGCATGAGTCTACAACAGAAACCCTAATGAGTGGTCGTCCCTGCTCACGCACACGCACCCATCAAACCAATCGGGAAATAAGAACAAAAAATGGGCTACAAGGTCCAATCTCTGAGGCTGCAAGATTATTCCGTGTAAAAAAATTTTCAACGCTTATGCGATTTCTTTATGTACGGAAGAAAGAATCCTTTGTTCCACCTATTTGTAGAACATACCTATTGGGCTATGAAACATATCTACTTACTGGTTTCATAGTTTGATTCCAGTAATCCAGTACTGTGAAAGTAGAGACACACTGAACTGATAGTCTGTATTATATATTAATAAATTATTGAATGTATGCCGTAAACGTGTGGTATCTAGGTGCTTGACACATTCTCGCAGAAACCTAATGAAAGATCTCGTGAAGAGGTGGATAGATAGGTGCTGAGGATGAAGACGAAATATCACGACATACCTACCTATCACAATATCTGCCCGGCCATTTGGGCCGCTGCTAGCCACCAAGCGGGAAACTCCGCCCTTCACTCTTCACGCACTCGTCTCTTCTAGAAACTCAGATCCATGTTTTGTTTTTAGTGATGAGGTCGATGTTTCTCCATAAGATTAAACACCTTCTTCTTTCTTCTCTTTTTTTTCCACCGTCCTTTATTGTGTGTTTCCTCTTCCATTCATGCGCCCAATATCTCGCTCAAGGACGGTCCTCAAGACAGATCCGATGCTTTGTGAGCGGCCTGATAGCCGCGGACCTCCTGGCCAGATGATGGCTGATTTGTCGTCCCAGATAAAAATCCGATACTTGCTAATTACTCTGGCCCTTGGATGGCCTGGGCCTTCCTCGTGCTGTGCCGAAGACAAGACGATAGGCTCGACACTTCTCTTCCCGGCTTTCATAACAGTCGCCGACATTGAGTCTGAAACGCCACGGAAGGTTACAGTCATTGGACTTCAACAAGAAGATGTAGATAATAAAAACATAGATCTGCATGTAGACATCACATAGATCTGGACGGACAATCCCATTTAGTTCTTCTGAGGAACTGAGCATCGAGGGCGTGGTTTCTTCACTGCAGATTCTTTCACACCAACTAATAAGGGAGCCTTCTACAGAAATCGCACAGTCCAAGAACTTCTGCAAGTGCTTCTTCTCCTTCTACAAACGTTTTTCTCTTCAAAATTGTACAACTTGATTATGTCATTATCCCTAACTCAATATTCCTCCCCATCGGAACAATCAACAAGAAACCTAAGAGTACGTAAAATGGAATTTCTCCAAATTTTAATTCATATTTCATCAGCAATCTCATTCAGCGTCTTCTGTAGTGGTCCAGTGTACTGCTGTTTATGTTCAACACTTACTCTTTATTATGTTGGGATGTTCTCAAACCAGTTTGAAAATTCAAAATTTTGAGGTAAGCCACAGGCTCACTCCGGTCCTATAAATAATATCTGCACCGATCTATTAGAATGAACCAGTTGTTAGTGATAGTTTTCTTCACATGTTCTTCTTGGTCAACATTAGCTACATGTTGCTTAAATATTGCAATTCTTCAGGCTTTGAGGTTCCTGATTATAGATAATTATGAGTAACTCGTGGCACACATTTACAATATAACGAAGAATTCGCAGTCCTTACTCAATCGGTATAACCCTCCGATTGCTAAGAGCTTCAACTCAATGGGTGTACGTCATCCATCGTCAGGCGACTCTCCACTGAATCAGATTTGACGTTTCACGTTATTAGTGGTCATTAGGAAGAAGACGTGATAATTGTCACTCGGCATTATTGCCGGGTCTACCCAGTCTTTTGACGCTGGTTATCCCGCTCGACGGTCGATCGGTTACATTAGGGGGATCCCTGGAGGAAAGCTAGGTAGTTCCCCGAAAATAATCGCTAGGTGGTTTCCGTCTGAGAATCAGGGTTCCACATAATTATATCTTTGCCTATTAAAAATAGGTTGATGATCCTATGGAAAAAAAAATTCTATAAACGTACCGGGTCATTCCAAGTAAGCCACTTCATCTGGTGTTCTAGCCTGTCTCCAGGGATGAAAAACGTCGAAATTTGGATCGGAATTCCACTCCATGCGGTGCTCAACAAAACATTAATTGGGCGTTGAAAAACAATAAATACGGTACCGATGCTGTTTGTTGCTACTAAATTAAATTAAAACTACGTACAAATTGTAAGTTTCTTTGAACATTAAATGACTACCAAGCATACGTTTTTACGAATTTACTGCTACTGTCTTATAGCCAAGTTATAAGCAGTTAACCAGGTAGGTACATGCAGTATATTGTATCTAGTTACATCAATTTTTGTTCCTTTTCTGTTGTTTTAGAGTTGACAGTGACAGCCAGAGGGCTGCAGGAAGCTCTTCATTAAAATATTTCGAATCGAAATCGGACTTTTACTGCCAATTACAACTGATATTAATGTTAACTTCTGGATGTTGTTCAAGCATAAAAACAAGTTGAATCAGATCAATTACCCGTTGAATTAGTTGAGTAAAGCGGTATTCACTGTGATTTGAACAGGTTAAATTGATTTGTCCAAGTGCTATATCACAGTGATGAGTTTTAAATAGGTCTGTTCCAGAAATACGATGGGGAACATCGTGGCAAAGCAGTTGAGGGGATTTCCCAGAATGTTTCCAATTTTTCCTCCCAATGATTGAACGTCATCGCTGACATATCGATTCAGTCATTGCATGACAAAATAGTGCCGGTGATAAACAGTAATTTACACGCAATTATCTGTTGTGAATGTTGGGAATCTGTTGTGAGTCAACTGAGAACTTGCGCCTTTAGTTGTACCTACAACTTATGGGGTTTTCTTGGGAAAATGAGGGGATTTTCGCAAAAGACGAACCTACGTCAGCCAAGAGGATGGAAAACTCTGTCAATTCCGATGGAAAAGACGTTTGACAATGAACGTCTCTGGAAACCTTCCGCACGACACCTTCCACACACGTAGCGTAGCGGATCCCTTGCACTCTGACTCAGTATAATATCCCACTAACTCTGTTTCTTACCTGTTTCGATTTTTTTCCGCAAGAAAAAAACAACAGAGACAAACGTGATAATTCCGTCGTTTTTAGCGAATTTTCAAAGAAAATGACGATATTGCAATGGGCCCAACATTTTCAGAACAATAATTTTTGAAATTTTTTTTATAGGCAACCGTTTTAGAGCATTCTGAATTCATCCCTAGATTTCAACAAAAATTTATATGTATATATATGCTTTTATATATATATGCGTCACTCCGGATGATATCTGTCCTTGGGTACACGATAAGCATGCCAAATTTCGCCAAAACGTTCGTATTGCCAAACAAGGGAGTGAAGTTAGAAGATGAGTAATTCTAAAAAATTCCAAGGGGGTCAAATTTGAGTTTTTAGGAATCAAAAATCGGTAAAAACTGCTAAAATCGCGAACAATTGACAACAATCACTGAAAGTGGTATGGAAGGGTGAGTAAAGACAAAAAAATATTGTTTCAGTTATTTTTTCGTGCAGAATAGTGGTCGTATGGGGGTCAACAACTGGTATTAAAGGCTAGAATCACTATTAATTCAACTGCCGTTGTGTGGGATGGTGATTTACGATGGAGGGACTATTTCGATGGTAAAAATATTTTTCTCAAAAAAAGAGTGGGTCAAAACTGACTCTATATAGGTCAAAAATCGCTAAAAATGATCACGAAAAAAATTATATAATTTTACGAAAAGTGGTGCTGTTTCTCGCTATAAAGTAGTTTTACACAATAGCACGAACATTTCTTCGAAAATTCGCTCTTATATCCATGCAGCATGACTTGAACTAAAAACTCAAAGCTACAAGTAGTTTTCCAAGGGCTAAACCAGAACAAATTAACCTCCATAAATGAATGAATTTGTACATTATGACTTCGTAGGACGTACCTACCTATTAGCTTGGCTTCGATGATAATATTTATAATCCTGAGAAACCTCTGAGGGATCTTCGGGGACCCAGGGTGGTCTCTGAGGGATCTTGATTTAAACAAAACATTTCGAAATTAAACTTTGATGGAAGTGGCGGGCGTGGACAACTCATTTAGACATTTAGACTTAGGTCTTCAGAAATCGCGTGAAGTGAGCTTGAGCTTCACAGGGTGGTAACAAAACATTGCTGGAACTTCGAGAAATCATGGATATTTATCGAAAATGTCGTCTCACAAGAGACACCATGAACCATTATGGTACCAACCTTCACCACCACCATGGTTACCATCAGCGATATGAACCATTTTGAACAGGAGATCCGGGAGTTCTTTGTGAGGGGTATGGCATGTTTATAAATGTAAGTGTGCTATATTTTATGACCAGCACATCCCACTGTGTAATACATCGAGTCGATACTGAACCTACCGATACCAGCCTAAGAGCAGTGTTATCGATGAATTGTCGATACAAATGTTTGCTACTGTCGTCTTTGGGAGAAACAAGAACATGAATTTCGTACAATAAGTCCCTTGAATTTTCTCTTTGCAGGTGGTCCAGCTTATGCAAATTTGGATAATAACGTGAATGAATCTTTAAGATTTTGTCTTATCTGTGAAACCTTCTTGATGGAACCAGTTGAAAACAAGTCGCAGAACTCCGGGACTTCCCCAATTAAATTCATAATTGGATAAGTCCAAACCCCACTGATACCTTAGAAGCTTTTATGCTTTTCTTCAATGCAGTTAGTTGGGTACCATAGCGTGTCCAACGCAACGGGTTATTCCCTGCTGAAGTGGCCCCTCCTGAATGGAGCACTGGTACATGACAGGCGAGTGAACAGAACTTCCACGACGGGATTCCCCACCTGATACGTCTCTCTTTCTGGAGTCCGGGTCATTCTATCATCACTTCAACGCCGCCGTCAGAAAGAAAGCTGGAAAAAGCCGCGAAAGTTGGATTCAATGGCTAGGGCTTCCCTGCTTCTGACAAAGTGCGTCACATCCAATACTTCGAATATGAAACAAAGCAATACATTTGACGGCTCAGCCGTAATATACGTTAACAGCGAAGCAAATACGGTCCACAACGCACGGATGTCCCCCCCCCCCCCCCCCCCCCAACGCTTCGAGTTCAATACACCGTTCAGTTCACCGGATCTCATGCCATATTGTCAAAATAAAGCAGTGGAACGTAGGGGTAAAATTTAACTCAAAGATCGTAATTAGCAGTTTTATTTATAAAACAGCTAATTGATATTATCATTACAATAATCACCTACTATAAATGCTATTGATGTAATGACAAACCTCAAAGATCAAGGCTTCCATAACTGTCGGCTCTCAACAATTGGATTATGTAATCCCAAAAACAACCCTGTTGTAAAAATTTACCCGCCAACAAAACATGCTCAGCCGCAAAAAAGATTGATATCCATTTTGCCCGCCGAAGTAGCACAATCGGTGCTTTTCATCTCGCTCTTGGATGTGCTTACAGAAATCTGTTCCTTCCCTCTCTGTTGAATATGAGTATAGAAAGAGAAACCTCCCCCCCCCCCCCAACTTGAAATTTCTTTCACCGCTATTTGGTGAGGTTTTCCCCCCGGGGGGGGGGGGGGGGGGGGGGGCTGATTACGTTTTGTCACAATATTATAAGTAGTCATGGTAAAAAATATTTTGCCAAGTTACCAAAACTTGGCGGAGCTGAGTTCTGTGGCTGTATAATTTATGTGCTCTCAAATGTGATTACATGAGAGACTCTTTGCGTTGTGAAAGCTAATGCGAAAAATAAATATATTATTTGTTACTGAAATTATGTGTTGTATGGTATACCGGAAGGTATGGTAATATTAATTCTTACACTAGCGGAACTAACCCTTTAGATTTAATATTAAACTAGAGAGTTTGAAGAAGGTACTAAAGAAAATCCAGCCTCGATCCAATAAACAGTCAGGAAAAATCGTCACAGCTTAACGTCGTCATCCCACCCTTCTGGCCGGGGAGTTGTGTCTACGTGCAGTACACGGCACATACATTATTTTTATATCATAATATTGGTAGGTGCGAGAAAACAATGTCCTGTTGAATTCTATGGCTGGCATGATACATTTCTGAGGTTAAAAGTCAATATTTGACCTCCCATGATAATATAAGTAAGACGTTTTATCGTTTCATTTCTATCAGTCATCGTGCACTGAGAGTAACTTTTACCGTTACCATCGTACAGCCAGCAAAGAAAGTACCATTTCAGGTTTTCTTACAGGTAGTATTCATAAAGGTTTTTATCAGATTAACCATTTGGGGGTTACCAGTTGGAATTTAACAGCTCATGAAAAAGGTAATGGGAAATACGTCAAAACTAAAAAAAAAAAAATTCAGAACTCCTGGAAAAACGGCAGTTTGAAGCCCGCTTTCGAAAATGAGCGTTATTTTTTAAATGCGGGGTGATTACAAGTAAAAATGGTCTACTGACATCTGATTGGCGGTTGGCCCAAGGAGGCGGAGCGAAGCTTCGGAGGCGAAGGTTCTCAGTGCTGCCAACAACCCAATATTAGAAACGGCAAACCTTCGAGGGAACCTTCAAGAACCTTTGCTGTGACTTTTCTTGAACCTCCCCTCGGTTCGATTTTGAGGACGTGTTTTTTAAATGTATTAATACATTTGCGGTACATCGTTTAAATTAAGATTTGAGATGAACTACTCGGCAATTTACCTGATGCGGCAACTCAGAATTCAAATTTCACACTTGTTTTCTGGCTAGAATTCCCGACACAAACGCCTCATTACCTATGTGGTCAGAGAGTGTTAATTTCCATTTTTCTTTTACCCGCGAAAATTGCCCATTAGGTGAATGCACTCCTTTCAAAAGATTTCCTCGTTCTTCGAGGGAAATACCCGCGATGACCTCACCGCCCTGCCCTCATTAATTCGAAAAACGAATGGGACGAAGGACAAGACTGGTGGCGCACAATCGGCACCTGACGCGAACCGGTCTCGTAAATCGCCTGTGAATCCCCACAGGCAGGTTTGTTTACACGCGGTGCTCCATGACCTGGCGGCCACCTCAACCCACATAATCCCGGTCCCAAACCGACTTTATGACCCGCGAAGCTCCTCTCTGCGTCACTAGGGGGATCGGCGTTTGTGTTTGTTTCATACTGGGCCATTGTAAACTCCACCAGATTCACAACCTGCGTGTTAGCCGAGACGCAAACCACCCAACTGCTCCATCGGCCAAAGCGTAACTCCACCAGTGCATCCCAGTGCGCAGTTTTTTGTTCACTTCATCATTTTTTCGTAAAAAATCATCGGGTCGTATTTTTAAAAGGCAAAAGCAAGATAAAAACTTTAAAAAAATAGAGAAAACGAAGTTTATCTACAGGGAAAAACAATGTTGCGAACGGTAAGATGAGTAAACCACAACAGCGTGGATATATCTTATGGCCGAGTAAATTTAGAATTTAATCATTAACATTCCTACGTATCCTCTTGTAGAGTGGATAAATCGTTAACTAGGAAACGAGGGCTGATATTTTAAATTTCGTCGGTCGACCGTCCAAATAACATGTTCTCAGTGTGTACATACCCGGCTTTGGTGTGTATATTGATATTCATAGTGCAACAAATTAGTCGTTAATATTATCCCTTCACCCCCCCCCCCCCCAAAGCATCCCTGGTTACCACATTATTTGACTGTAGTAAACAACTATTGGTTGTAATTGAAAAATCTTAAAAATGTAACCGTAGCCAGGTAAATGTAACTCCGTTAGTTTTTGGTCAGTTCTCCACTCGTTGGAAAGCTCTCTTCATTTATGCAAAAAATTTATGCTGACTAAACCGTCATACAAATAATAAGCTTTGTCAAAAACAGTAACACTCTCTGTGTCTTTTCGCAAAGAATTCCAAACCGAAATCCAGCCACAATACCATGTCAAAACTAGTGGACACAATTGCCATTAAACTCCCCATGAAGTGGAAAAAAAAAAATGATAAAAATGCTTGGGACAGTATTGAAAAATTCCATCCATTTACACAAATAGGAACAATATTATTTTTAAATTAATTTTAAATTAATTTATGCATATTTGAATGAATGATCGTACCTACGTGAAGAGCATTTGCATTGATGCTTGAATCTGTATCCTACGAACAATTTTTGATGGACTTACCACTCAGTGGCAGTGGGTTCTCTGGCTTGTCGCTTAGCCCTTCCTCCACTAAGCTCTTGTTGGTTTATTATTTTCAATAATGAACCATTGGAATCGAGCATGAAAAAAAAAATTCTTACCCCCCCTCAAAATTTGATGGTTTACGTTTCAAGGTATGTAGAATCCAAAACTGCAATAAAAATATTTCTGTCTGTCCGCCGTACGCCGTACGCCGTACGCCGTACACCGTACGCCGTACGCCGTACGCCGTACGGGCCACTTTTCTTAGTTACCATGAAAAAAAATTAATGAAATTCGGGTTATAGGTTCCGTTCGGCGTCTAGTTGGTCCTCGAAGATCGACGTTACTGTGAGTCATCTCTAAGGGGTTCAAAATAGGGGTTGAAATTTTCAAAACGCCTATACCATTTTTTTACGTAAATATTTTTACGGTTTTAAATAGTTCTTGAACTTGCGAGTTTTTTAAGACCATCCGGAGCATCGTACGTCCAGCCGTTCGTTCACAGTAAGGCCCCGAAGTTTGCACCGACAGGCATTTTCGACTCCAGTGTGAATGAAATTGTATACAATTCAAACCAAATCTCGTAACCAGAGACGCGCCCACAATAGGAATTTGTGAATACGGCCAATCATTGGTAGGGATCACCTGATTATATTGGCCGAGTATGAAGTCGAGTTGGTTGTTCTGTGATATTATTTCGCTTGAAAAATGATGGCTCTTTTGGAGTTTGTTGGTAGGTAGTGAAACTTGAACAAACGTTGAAGTATTATTGATGGGTAAATTATTACTACGGTAAATCATTACTCAACGGTAAATTATTACACAACGGTTCATTATACCATATACATACGTAGAAGGGGCTGGAGTTTGTTGGTAGGTACTTTTGCAACTTTTTTCACTCCTCATCAACAATTTCTTTTCAGAACTTCATTATGTGTGTTTATTTTTGTTAGGTACTGTTTGTCATCGGCAGAATTATTTTAGCAACATTTAACTCGTGATTTAGGTAGGTACCTAGTAACGAGTACGGGGTTAGGTACTAACCTACGGAGGGTCTGCGATCTACATAATTATGCATAGAATAGTACATATTATATTATATAGACGGGTTATCTATACATAGAGCTGTGATCTGTAACAGAAGGGTATTCTATACAAAATAATAAACCGTTGTGCAGGGATTTGCAGCGTTTTTTTATTAGTCCGGAGCAAACATGAACACAGCACCCTGTGACCCGGTGGGTGGAATTTGCTCTTTACATATTGCGTTCGATTCTCTCGAGTTGGTGGAACTTACATCTTCCCCTCCAGCTTTTATCCGTGACCCTTACAGGTAGCGGACAGGTTGGTGGAGTTTACTACCGCCCTTCATATTATCGTCAATGCTAAAAAACTAATGGACCTGTACATCGAATCCCGCGGGCAACCATGCTGAAAACGTCTGCCAGGTTGGGTGGGCAGTATAGCTTCCTCACTTATTGTGGTAACATGGACGTCAGTACATGGAACATCAACATGGAATCAGCCGGTAAAAAAAAGTCTGCCAATTCGAGTAGGTAGTACAGCTTACGGATGTCCGATACTTCAAAAGTATCGATATATATATATATAGTATATATATATCGTATCGATACATCTAAAAGTATCAAAAAGTATCGATATGATACTTTCAAAAATTATCGATATTTTGAAGTATCAATACTTTTTGATACTTTTTCAAAAATGGGTGGAAATGTCATTTTTGTTCTCTCCAGCGTGACAGTGAATATTATATCACATCCCACGTTTTTACTTCATCTACACTGGTATAATATAAAATACCATCATCAGCCTACCGAAGAATTATTTCAGGATAATATCATAAAATGAACAATACAATAAATCACTTCTTTCTTATTTGAAACTTGTTTGTTTGTTTGGGCGCTTGTTTTTCATAATTATTGACAAGACAAGACAAGGCATGAAATTATTTCGTTAATTCGGCACAATCACATCAGAAAACACGAAAGAACAAAGAAAATCCAACCAAAAAACTATTGAGTTATGTTGGTTGGTTGCTTGGTTGGGTTAACATTTTGTTGGCCCTTCCTACTAAACGGAGGACAGGTGATTCTCACTGAGAGCTGGAGGTGGTTGTACATCAACTTTCTTTTTGTTGAAGTGGTTGGTCTCCCAGCAATCTAGTTAGAGGTACTGTCAGCAGTACCTACTAGGTGTTGAAAGTGATAAAATGTGAGGGATAAAAAAAGTATCGGCTCCGATACTGGGAAAAAAGTATCGATACTACGATATATATCAGGAAAAAAAGTATCTTTACTTTTGGGACATCCCTAGTACAGCTTCCTCACTTGAATCACACGAACGTATACTCGTAGAACGGTTGGGTAGGTTCATTTTGATACAGGACCATCTGCGATCCAACACGGGTGTACCCTCCAAATTTCAGATCTCTACGACTATTTTTCGTGTAGTTAGAAGCGTTACAAGAAAATGGTCAACATTTCATGTTCGCGCATGCGCAGATGAAAGTTACAGTACGATTCCAATGAAATTCATGTGGAACTATCAAATTATTATTCCTTCTCGACACTCCGCAGACGAAAGTTACGGTACTTTTTCAATGATTTTGGTATGGGACCATCTGTGACCCAACCCGCACCTACCCTCCAAATTTCAGACCATTTCGACCATTATTTCGGGAAGTTATGGGCGTAACAAGGAATTGACCACAGACACACAGACAGACAGACTGACGGGCAGGCGGACGGACAGACAGACACGGAACCAGAAATGTTCCTTGATGTCTGAAACGCAAAATGGTAGTGGACATTTTCATTTTGGAGGACAGCAATTTTTTTGGTTTATTATTCTGTGAATAATACACCTATGTAATCGCTCAGCAAAAAATTTTTATAACACCCCCTCAAACTTTTTTCTTTTCCGTTTCAAGGTGTGTAGATTCAAAAAATGCAATGTCCGTCCGCCGTCCGCCGTACGCCGTCCGCCGTCCGCCGTCCGCCGTATCACGTGTACAGGCTTCATTTTCGATCTAAAAAAGTCGTTCTTTCGCACACATGCTCCATTTGGGCCCTAGTTGTGTCCCGAAACTTTTCAGCCCGATCGGAATATACCCAGGGGTGTTATGAGTGAAAATGTGTGTGAAAATAGGTACTTTTTGCGTTTTAGCAACATTTTGGTAACATGAGCTTTTGAGGTATCGTTTTCCATGTTTTTGGGGACGAGAAGATCGAATATGAAGTCGATTTTGGCCAAGGAGTGGAAAATTGAGGTTGTACCAGATGTTCAGCTCCCAAAATTGATTTTTTATGAGTCAAATACCTGCGAAATCACCATCAATTTGTAGAATAACACTAGAAAAAGTGTCAACACGTGGATCAAGACGATTAAATGATGGCACTACCAATGATCAAAGATAATTTGAAAAAAAAAAAAAGATCGTACCTACCTAATTTGTGTTTTGGGGGCCAAAATTGGTGGAAACCATCAGAAATAGCTATTTCAATTATTTCACATGAAACAAAGAAACAAACAATAAATGTACAGCCAACATTTCTGTAGAATAATAAACCCCATGTGACAAGGACTTTGCAGCGTTTTTTACTCAGTCACGAATCCAAGGATTCCCTACCTTCCATAATGAGGAAGCGAAAGGAACACGTAAGTAGGGAGCAACTGGAAAACCATTCAGCGTTTACAACTAAACATTATATCAATGTATTGCCGATACTGCCAGCCTAACTACTAAGATCCGACTTGTGCACGACATGCGGTTCGTTTTCTAAAATTGCATCAGCTCTTGTTTGCTGAACACGTACTCGTATGGAGGATGCGAGGACCTTAATCGTTATCTGCATGAAAGAGGGGATTCAAGGTATCAATGGGAATTCATACTCGACCGTCCTCTGAGTAATTAAGTGCTCGTAATCTTTATGGCATCGTAGACACTCTTCAACACGGTTCACAGAGATGTCCATCGAGAAATTATGTTTTTTTTCTTCCTGTTAGTATTATAGCAGCCTCACCTTTATCAAGTTGTAGGGGGACACGCATCCACACAGCGCGATCCTACAGATAAATCGGAGTTGGAAGGAAGGATGTCCGCCGGTGCCTACGTGATCCGTACTAAGGTCTCAATGGTACTCACACCCTTGGCCGGAGGTCGTTTGGGGATCACCGTGTTTAAGATACCTGTGGTCGATTCGGTCATACGAAATCAATATTTGTGGTTGCAACACCTGCGAACTATAATAATAGAGAATCATAATTATCTAACCGTGGATACCACTATATAATACCTACTCCAAGGTTTGATGTAAATAAAGTACCTACCTACCAACATGATTGTTCAGAATTAAGAGTTCATTTAGTTAAATTATTCAAGCGTTTTAATTAATCGTGAGCCAATCACCCGAAAGCTGCTCAAGTCCAACTGTTGAAACTGTCGGTAAACCTTTTAGAAAAACGCTGCAAAGTCCTTGTCACATGGGTTTATTATTCTATTGGACATACCTACAGAAATGTTGGCTGTTCATTAATTGTTTCTTTCATGCGTAATAATCGAAATAGCTACTTCTGATGGTTTCCATTAATTTTGGCCCCCAAAACACAAATTAGGTACGCTCTTTTTTTTTTTTTTTTTTTTTTTTTAAACTATCTTTGATCATTGGTAGTGCCATTTAATCGTCCTGAACCACGTCTTGACACTTTTTCCAGTGTTATTATACAAACTGATGGTGATTTCAGACGATTTCCTAGGTTTTTCGCTCATAAAAAATCAATTCTGGGAGCTGAACATTTGGTAGAACTCAATTTTCCACTCTTTGGTCAAAATCGACTTCATATTCGGTCTTCTCGTCCCCAAAAACATAGAAAACGATATCTCAGAAGCTCATGTTACCAATATGTTGCTAAAATGTAAAAAGTACCTATTTTTACACACATTTTCACTCATAACGCCCCTGTGTATATTCCGATCGGGCTGAAAAGTTTCGGGACACAACTAGGGCCCAAATGGAGCATGTGTGCGAAAGAACGATTTTTTTAGACCGAAAATGAAGCCTGTACACGTGATACGGCGGACGGCGGACGGCGTACGGCGGACGGACATTGCATTTTTGGAATCTACGCACCTTGAAACGTAAAAGAAAAAAGTTTGAGGGGGTGTTATAAAAATTTTTTGCTGAGCGAATACATAGGTGTATTATTCACAGAATAATAAACCAAAACAAGGTTGGATTATGATGGGGACTGAGTGCATAATATTGTAACACTAAATAATAGTAATATACTGGTGGGTACCAAGGCGAGTAGAGAGAGAGAGGAAGGACAGTCTCCCTGCGGTACCACATGGGGGAAGGGCAGCACTTCAGTATTCGTCAGTCCTACAGTTACCTGCATGCCAAAAGTATGATGTAGGTTATAGTCATGGAGGGGTCATGAAAACAGGGAATTTTCAAACAGATAGAGGACATTTTTTGAAATGTCCCGTGGCAGTATTTGAGGGATGGGACGGGATTTATTTTTCATGAGCGACTACAAAGGTTTATTATTGAAACAGTATACCAGTAGTACCTAGGGTTTCATTTGTTCAGTATGCCTTAGCGTTTGATGGTTTGATGCGATTTTTGATTATTCCCTAGCATTTTCATCGCAAGATGCGTAATTCATCCTCTAATCGCCTACCTACGGGCTGGACTCCGAGCATTGTACGTACAGCCGTTCATGTGCACCAAAAAGCTTCGTCAACACGATCGTGAATCAAACGGTATAAATCCGGCCCGGATATCATCACTAGGGAGCACCTGATTATAATCAAGGATGGCTGTATGAAGTCGAGTTGGTTGTTCTGCGATATTATTTCATTTGATAAGTGATGGACTATTGGATTTTGTAGGTAGGTACTTCCTAAACTTGAAAAAACGTTTCAGTATTATTGATAGGTAAATTATTACACAATGCTAAATTATTACACAACGGTAAATTATTACACAACGGTAAATTATAACACAACGGTTCATCTACCAAGAAGGGGCTGGATTTTATTGCTCGGTAATTTCGCAACTTGAAAAACCGTTGAAGTATTATTGATGGGCAAGTTATTAGACAACGGTTCATTATACTTGAGCACGAGGGTAGGTACTGATCACAGAAAACAGTGATCTATGCAGAAGGGGCGTCTATTTCACTCCACATTAACCATTTTCCTTCAGAACTTCATTAATTTCGTTTCTTTTTGCCGTTTTAGTTACTGTTTATTGTCATCGACAGAATTATTTTAGCAACATATAACTCGTGATTTAGGTAGGTACCTATTAACGAGTACGGGGTTAGTTAATAACCTACGGAGGGCCTGCGATCTACATAATATGTATAGAATAGTACATAATATATTATATAGACGGGTTATCTATACAGAGGGCTGTGATCTGTAACAGAAAGGGTATTCTGTAAAAATGCTGCAAATCCCTGCACAACGGTTTATTATTTTGTACAGAATACCCTTCTGTTATAGACCACAGCTCTCCGTATAGATAACCCTTTATATAATCGCAGACCCTCCGTAGGTTAGTACCGAACCCCGTACTCGTTACTAGGTACCTACCAAATCACAAGTTAAATGTTGCTAAAATAATTCTGTCGATAACAAACAGTAACTAAAATGGCAAAAATAAACTCAAATAATGAAGTGATGAAGGGAAACTGTTGATGTGGAGTGAAAATACACTGGAAATGGCGGATGAGGTTGGGACAGAAACAAAAGCCGGCCACAGCGCGAAATCCCATGTGATTGGAAAGGCCTAGGCCAGTCATAATGAATTTATTGAAAAAACAAAAGAAAACGATTGATTGAACTATTGCGGACCATACCAATGCGCACCACGCCAGTTTAACATATTTGATTATAATCAAGGATATTGTATCCAATATTGTCCATGGGGGGGGGGGGGGGTCTTCAATTGTTTACCGTTATGTAATAATTTACCGGTGTGTAATAATTTGCCGTTGTGTAATAATTTACCGTTGCTTAATAATTTGCCGTTGTGTAATAATTTACCATAGTTACAGATCACAGCTCTCCGTAGATAACCCTTTATATTGTAAGAACACTCAACGATAACAACAACAGACCGTTATATTTTCCGACTTGAATCCCAAACGCAACAACAACTTTTTTGAATAATAACACACTCGTAACTAATAAAACACCTGATGCTTGTGTGGGTTTACCACACTACCCCCTTCCTTCCTTTGATGGCCCGCCCACGGGCCTGACATCTGCCCTGGCAAGCCTGTTGGCATGAAGAAGGCGTATTTTCCTTCCCAGTTTGACCTGAAATTTAGACGTCACTCTTCTTCCGAGTCCCCGTCCATTGCGGCTGGAGTTTGGGGCACCGACCACACACGCGTTTTGGGTCATGCACCCAAACCCAATCTCCTTCTGCAAGGGTAGGTTGCTTTGCCCGGCGATCGTAACATTCCTTTTGCGCTCTCATCTGCAATCCCGCTTTCTCTTGAGCAAAGTCACGTATCCTCTCCAAGTCCCTCCGTAGTTGTAGGGCATACGCTGTGGTGGTCATTGGTGGAGGCGTTGGGGAAGGGCGCCACAATGTGTCTGGGAGATGTAAATCTCTTCCATAGAGCAACTGTGCTGGTGAATAAGCAGTAGTGGGATGGGGAGCTGATCGATAAGCGAGCAGGAACAGCGGCAGTTTGTCGTCCCAATCTGTTTGCTCCTCATCTGCTGTGGGTACCACCCACTGTAATCTGTGCCCATTTCTCTGTTCCCATCTATGAAACAATTGATCGCCTTTAAGCTGAACGAACTCCCATCGAGCTATCAGCCGCCTAAGGACAGGACTCAAGGCGGTTTCTTCATCAACGGATGGATGCTCCCCTGTTCGCAGTTTGCTGATGACCCAGTGGATGTTGGGATCTGTGGACTGTGTTTGGCATCCGTCTGATGGACAGAAGTCAAGCACATACACTTCGTCTCGGTTCTCCCGCTTTTGGCAATAGGCACAATTCCCTGAACACGGGCGCCGTGACAGGCCATCAGCGTTGCAGTGGCGCTTTCCTGCCCTATGCACAATGCGGAAGTTGTACGTTTGTAGGGTTTCCAACCACCTAGCGAGTTGTCCTTCAGGGTTGTGAAGTGATGTGAGCCATGTTAAAGCGGCATGGTCAGTCCTGAGGGTGAACTGCGACCCGTAAAGGTATTGGTGAAAATGTTCCACACTCCGAACAGCTGCCAGTAATTCTCGTCTTGTGGTGCAGTAATTTTGTTCTGGTCGACTCAAAGCCTTACTGTAATATGCCACCACCTGTTCCTGGCCATTGCATTTCTGGGACAGCACAGCTCCAATGGTATGGCCACTGGCATCACAGTCGAGGATAAATGGCTTTTGTAGGTCAGGATACATCAAAACGGGTGCGGATGTCATGGCATCTTTCAACTTTATGAAGCTTTGTTGGCACTTATCTGTCCAGACAAATGGTGTAGACACTTCTGTTAGATGGTTAAGAGGAAGAGCAATTTCAGAAAACCCTTTCACAAAACGTCTGTAATAGGAACACATGCCAAGGAACGACCGTACCTGCTTTTATTCTGAGGGGCAGGCCACTCCTTGACTGCAGCTGTCTTCCTGGGATCCGTTTTTACTCCATCCCCTGAGATGATGTGTCCCAGATATTTGGTTTCCTTGGCAAAGAATGTGCACTTGTCGGCTCGCATTTGCCAGATTTTCAAACACCCTCTTAAGTTTTCCCAACACTGTGGAGAAATCAGACCCATAAACAATTATGTCATCAAGGTACACAAGAGCGAGATCTGTCGGGATGACTGCCTCCATTAACCTTTGAAAGGTGGCTGGGGCGTTACATAGTCCAAATGGTAGTACCTTGAACTGCCATAAACCTTTCTGGTATAACGTGAAGGCCGTCTTTTCCCGATCTTCTTGTTTCAGAGCCACCTGCCAATAGCCACTCCGGAGATCTAATGTGCAAAACCACTTGGAACCTCCAAGGGTGTCGAGTAGGTCTTGGGCGCACGGCAACGCATAGGAGTCCTTCTTTGTTACTGAATTGAGCTTTCTATAGTCTATACAGAATCTGGTGGTCCCATCTTTTTTAGGTACGAGTACTATGGGCGCAGAGACTCCGAGGAAGCGGGATTAGAGGACGCATCAGTGTTATTGCGGGCCGCAGCACGAGTTCGTGGCATGGCCAATTCCAACTGCTCCCAGTTCGGTCAGACGGGCCCCCAAATGTAAGAACACTCAACGATAACAACAACAGACCGTTATATTTTCCGACTTGAATCCCAAACGCAACAACAACTTTTTTGAATAATAACACACTCGTAACTAATAAAACACCTGATGCTTGTGTGGGTTTACCACAATATACCTATGTACTATTCTATACATATGATATAGATCGCGCACCTTCCGTAGGTTAGTACCTAACCCCGTACTCGTTACTAGGTACCTACCAAATCACGAGTTAAATGTTGCTAAAATAATTCTGCCGATGACAAACAGTACCTATAACAAAAAGATACACACATAATGAAGTTCTGAAGGGAAATTGTTGATGAGGAGTGAAAAAAAGTTGCAAACTTACCTACCAACAAACTCCAGCCCCTTCTACGTAGATGTTATAATGAACCGTTGTGTAATAATTTACCGTTGAGTAATGATTTACCATTGTGTAATAATAATAATTTACCCATCAATAATACTTCAACTTTTGTTCAAGTTTCACTACCTATCAACGAACTCCAAAAGAGCCATCATTTTTCAAATGAAATAATATCACAGAACAACCAACTCGACTTCATACTCCGTCAATATAATCAGGTGGCCCCTAGCAATGATTTTATCTCGGACCAATTGCCAATTTTTAGCGCGTCCCTGGTGACGAGATTCGGGCTACATATATACAATTTCATTCACCCTGGTGTCGAAAATGCCTGTCGGTCCAAATTCGGGTCCTTACTGTGAACGAACGGCTGGACGTACGATGCTCCGGGTGGTCTTAAAAAACTCGTAAGTTCAAGAACTATTTAAAACAGTAAAAATATTCACGTAAAAAAAAGGAATAGGCGTTCTGAAAATTTCAGCCCCTATTTTGAACCCCTTAGAGATGACTGACAGTAACCTCGAGCTTCGAGGACCAACTAGACCCCGAACGGAACCTATAACCCGAATTTCATCAATTTTATTCATGGTAACTAAGAAAAGTGGTCAGTAAGGCGTACGGCGTACGGCGGACAGACAGAAATATTTTTATTGCATTTTCGGATTCTACATACCTTGAAACGTAAACCATCAAATTTTGAGGGGGGGTTAGAATTTTTTTTCATGCTCGATTCCAATGGTTCATTATTGAAAATAATAAACCAAAAATAATATACCGTTGTGCAGGGATTTGCAGCGTTTTTATATCGTGGACAACTAGGTACTAAAGTTACGTTGATGCTATTGTATTTCTAACGATCTTCATGAGACTCAATGCCTAGGAAGTTATAATATCAGAGGAATATACTAATAAATAATCTTAATAATATTCTTAAAGCCAGCAGGTAGGTATTACGACACACATGGTTCGGAATACAGATTTATGGCCAAGACTGTGATGGAAAATGTAGTATTCACTCATTGATTCAATCAATGTAAATTCAATTTTCAATAAATACGTCGATTTCAACCTCGTGGATGACAGTGGTGTTGGGGGGTTGGGGGGGGGGGGGGGTTTGTGGAGGACATGGGACTGCGAATTATTGGATGCCACATGGAAGGACCTCTGGTCATGGACGTAGAGCGCACGCACTGACCGTTCCACAAAGAGCCGTCTAAAAACGCGATGTTACTCACAATGCGCGGCTTCTCAAAACAATCGCTGCCATAAAACCTGGATGCCAGATTATAACGAGGCAATTAACGGGTAATAAAACAGATACGACACGGACCAGTGGATACCTCAGTGAGAGAACCGAGAAGGCTTTTTTTTCCTATCCAGGGTGTGGGTTGGGGGGCGGCATTGAAAACTCCGTTCTCCGGATCTCGGTTGGACCAGCCCGACCCAGCTCAAGGTCCCACCTGAACAGCGGGTGATACGCAGGTGTTGGCTCCGATCGCATTCCGTAACTAAGGATTTCCTTCTAAGCATGCGTGGGAGAGAGCGATGTTCTTTCTGATAATTGATGAGTGTTTTATTTTCCTACCTGTTGGAGATTTATACATATTAATATGCAGATAGTCCATTTGCTTTTAAGAGTATCCTGGTGATATTCACAAAACGACAAGTGGCAGCAGGAATTGCAAACGAGGGCAAATTTATCGAAATCACCACGTATTCCTATAAATCATTCAACTTCAGTGTCAATCAACTATGGCTCCAACTACCCTAAAACACAGAGAATCAGGCAATTCATTAGTGATATTCAACTTACATTCCATTGGCATATCGTGAGATTACGTAATACCAACTGGAGGAACAGTTGCATAATATAGTGTGCCTTATGCTCGTAAGATCCTGTCCTCCTAAATGGCATTTAGGCGAATTTGCCTATTTTGAGATCTGAAAAAAAAAAGAGAAAACATAATTAAACTCATTCGTCGGTTTTGGTGCACTTCACTACTTGATTATCCATATCTGACTATACAGGTACATTGTTCACTACCATTAGGCACCGTTTACAACCAGTTTTGTAATTCCGATGGTGGAGATTTCAAATGAGACTATCCCGGCACATGCCTCGAGTTTCATTTGATTCGAATGATACGTGTCGGCAATCGTGATAAACAAACAAACCATACTGACAGAGACCAGTTGAGAGAGGAGTAGTACTTACCAACTTACGTGTTCAGAGAGCATGAAACAGAACAGACATACGTTTTCCTGGTTCCTATCACTTAATTGTCACCTTGGGCTTACAGCTTGGAAAATGGGTTTCTGAAATAACAGCTCACACAGATAAACACTGAATTCAGTACCTAATTATGCTCTCAATATTTTTTTATACGCTGGGGACCAACCACTTGAGCCGATACCAGCAACGGAGGGCCCAAGTTCGATATATTCTGATTCAAACTTGAAATTTCCGTCTTTATGAATAAATCAGCAATGGAAATGAAGCACGAGGACGGATTCCTTCATAATTTTTTGCTCCACCAGGTTTCTGATACGTAGGTATATTATCAGATTTATTATAGTGGTTACCCTCATAACTCAGACTTGGACTTGTGCCTATAATTTAGAATAATAACGCTAATAACAGTGCAATATTACCTAAAGTTTTACTAAAGTAAACTGTAAGGGAATCTAAGAAGTTTTCTAGAGAAGGGATTAGGGTTTGCCACATTAGTCCAATAGGTACTATTGATGTTCATAAGCAAAATGATTATAAGTACAATCATGAAATACATTATTCCTCTCCTTCGTAAAGATAAAGAAATATTCGCCAGTAATAACCGCAGTTCAAAGTTTCCTGATTTTCAAACTGACCTTGACGTGGTTGTAAAAACGTTTTTCTGCACCCCAGATAGTCCGCTAACCGCACAAAAAGTCTAGTTTCCCGGTTCGATGGCGATCTCAGCCAATTTTGCTGGTTCCACAGTCAGAAAGACGCTACCCAAGAAAACCGCTAAAAGGTGAATCACACCACAAATTCGGGGCGGGGTCAGCGATGGACCACGAGGTGGATTAGATGGTGTGCTAAGGTTGCGGTTGAACGGTTCGTTAACTAGAGAGGTTATTGGGAGGGAAGTCATTGTCAAGGTGCCTTTGCTTCTTGCTTAATAGAATGGTGACTCAAGTGTCACCAGTAGGTATGTCTACAGGAATGACGGTGGATGCAAAATATTGGCCCAAAATAATTGTTAAAATTGTATTAAGTATTATTATTAATTTATTGATTTATTTATTAGATAATATACGGGCAGACGCCCAATTCAGAAGAATGATTTATTGCAAGGACGAATGTTAATGACTAGAGTTCGGATTTTGCATATTCTGCATATCAGGTTTTTCCAATAGAAAGTGTCATACTTATCCGAATTAAGGTATTTGGAGATGTTTTGGACATTTAAAATTGAATTTAAAATTGCATATTCGTGCATATTTTGCTGTTTTTGCATATTATATGCATCTGCATATATGTTACAGAGTTGTGCATATAAATGACATATTTCTAATAAATATCTGCGTACCTAAACTGAAATTTCCGATCTCCGGCCGTGTGAAAGGTCGTATACGTGTCTTTGTATGACTGCCCTTTCGATCTCTCCACAGGACATCTCGCTCCTGGAGAAATTGCCAAGTCCTTCCTGTTGTCAGCTGCGACGCTGAAAGATCCTTTTCCGCGCTGAAAATGACTCTGTCAGACCGACGGTGGAATTTCACAGTCGAAAACCTCGTAAAAGTGTTGATAGTCCAGGGAAATTAATCTGTACCTACGCCTACACATTGAAATTTTAATCACTGTAAATTTTATTTAATATTGTACAGTTTTATTTGCTGTCATTTTATAAAATATAGATGAATGATTAAGAGGTTGGGGTTGCGTTGTTCATTCCCGTATAGACTTCTCAATAAAAACTTGAAAACCGAAAAAATTGGACCAAAATTTCAACTAGCATATCATTTTGAATTTTTTTGCATGTTTTTGCATATTTTGCTAACTTTTGTTGCATATTTCAGCTATTTTTTTGCATATCGATCCGAACTCTATTAATGACTGAATAACTAGAGGGTCAGCTGACCATTGGCCTGCAGTAAAACGAATACAACGCATACCTACAACAAAATAATTAGCTGTTTTTGGATTTTTTGGCGCCACTAAACGGCTTCTTCTTTGGTAGTAGAACCTATATAACGATACCTGGCCGTATGCACTGAAAATTTGAAGTCTTAAGATCGGTACCAAGGATCACTTTTCGCGGTTCAGACATACGTACCTACCTACATACATACATATACATACCCACCTGCAAATGTCGCTCGACTCTAGCAATAATTAAGACGAGTAGGTATATTGAGACGGATACATTGTATGTAATCAGCTAAATGATTCTCATCATAAACTTAATGAATTCTTCGGGTTAAAACTGACTGCCTTCAACATGCGCGTGCGCTTTGTCTTGACGAAAGCGTGATGTCATGCATCGGTGAACAACCTTGTAATGGATGAATCAGCTCTTTACAGTTTTTGAATTTCTTGGTAGTCCAAATATAAAGTCGTTTAATCAGTAAATCGTCCGCTAGTTGGGTCCAGTCCTTATTCGATCCAGCTTCCTTGTTCTTGAAAGGGTTCGAAGAACGCGCCGTCCAGGATCTCTAAGTGGGCTGGGCAGTCGTAAAACGGATCACGGCGATAATAATAATGGATATTAGTATTCGAATCGGGTTATACGGATGCAATGTTTGCTCTATTTTCAGTGTTCATAACGGAAAAACTAAGATATATGTCACGCTGTATAACTATTACTGGTCAACCCACCCATTGACGTCATAATAAGAATCGGTTAAGGAGGAATCATACTCTGGCGGGGCTTTCAGTGAGCTGAAAATATCTGCCAAAATTGGATAGTTTCCTTCTCTGTAATCATTAAATGATCGCATTTGGACTCTCTCAAGACAACAGCATAATTTAGATAAGATCACCTCTGTCTCTCTTGGTAGCAACCCAGGCCTGGACAAGTAAATTGGACTCAGAAGACTAAATATACCATATTGTAGCATACCTAGCTTCTTAAAATTTCTTCAGTAGGACCAAAACGCTGTTTCATAAGTCTCAGGATATTTACCTAACCGAATACGAATTTCATTATTTAACGGACTGATTGAAAACCGGAGTTATGAATTTCATTATTGACACCAGAGATTGATCGACACCAGAGTTATGTTAGTAAGATTTTCATAGCTCCACATGAAAAGTGGAGATGAGGAAGAGTTGAAGAAAATTACGACTTCTTCTTGATGTCCTAGTAGTTTAAGGACAAAAGTCGTGGTACTAATTAAATCCGATTCATATGAGATCAGTTTTTAAAGCCCAACCCGTCCCTACCCTGCGAATTTCAGAACAAGATACATTTTTTATTCGAGATTCAGAGCAACTTGTGTCGTATGGGTATAGCTGGAATATTGATCAGCATTTGAATGGGAAAAGATCCGCAGAACAGAAAAGGCCAAATTAATTCAGATCGTGATTCTAGATCGTGCAGCCTTTACCGTCGGCTATCAATTATTTTCCAGAAAATTCCTGCCTCACGATGTTATAAAACTTTGAAAATGGACATCTGACATTGGCCCGCTTTGCGGCATAAGAGCGACCTGTGGCCATCCGTAAATAAGTGGGATTGGAATGGTTGACGGTCAACGGTTTGGGTGATTCGGATGGGAAGGTGTTTGAAGATTGAATGTAGTGGTCGAAGGAGCAACGGAAAATTGACCAAAGGTTATGTTTTCTAACTGAACAGAGGATGCGTTCCGGATTATGTTTGTTGCAAGGAGAAGCGTTGGAAAAGGCTTCACGGCACAACGCAACAAAATGACATATGTATCGTAATTTCTCGATAACATGTTGGGTGATGAGGAGGGTGTGGCGTAAGCATATATTTTGCAATTTTGAGGCAGGAATTTTCCACAGATTTCCACCCTTTGTGATGTGACATTGTGAAATTCATTGTAACACCACCAAATGGGTGTACGTTGTACAATTTTGTACATTTGTAGTCATATTGTTTCTCGACGGTAACAGGGATGATGCAAATTGAAGTGTGTTTATATAAGCCGACTGTGTTGAACACACAGTACCTACACATTTTTTTTTTCAGCGAGCCCTTTCATGTGATTAATGGAAATGGGATATTTTTCATCCCTTCGCATCGGACGAGCGTTCGACGTATTGACGTCACATTTTCTTCTGAAGGCAAAAATCCAAAAGGTGCTTGAAACTCAAGTCATATTCCGCCACTTATTAATTTTTTGACATTATCCATTCAGAGGGAAGGAGGACGCAACACAATTCATCACGTCAAGCCGATTGGGCGTTGGGATTTCGAGGGCAAGCGGTTGTGGGGAGGCGACGATTTCAGACCCAAGGCCCAGTGGAAGGGTTAAGGGATGGCTGGAAGGCACGTGACGTCATAGCCAGCGCCAGAGAACAAGGTTGTGCTCTCAAAGACCACTCCATACATCACTCAACTTCCGACGGAGGACCAGCTACGTGAGGACTCGGGGGTTATATATACATTTCATTCCACCCTTTTCCTCTTCAATTTTTTTCATCACAAGTTTTTCCCTCGGGCTGACCCGAGGAAATCACACTTCCTACAAAATGCGAGGGGGATCAACTGTTTCTTCAGAATCCATAATTGGAGGAGTGAATCGAAAAAGTTGCGATAGACGATTCCAAATACAAAACGCTGCAAATTATTAAAAAACAGTTTATAATTTAATTGTATAGATGCCCCTTCTGCGTAGATCACTGTTTTCTGTGTTCAGTACCCTCGAGCGCCCTCCAGGAAAGCCGTAAATGGAGTACTGGAGCCGGCCTGGGAATTAAAGTTTCGTACCAATGCGCGGGATTCAATAATTCAATAATTAATTATTTTTAGTTATAAGATGAAGCATAAAATAAATAATAAACCGTTGTGTTATAATTTACCTGTATAGATGCCCCTTCTGCATATATAGTATAATAAACTGTTGGGCAATAATTTACCGTTGTGTAATAATTTACCCAATAATACTGCAACGTTTGTTCAAGTTGGAAAAACCTATCAACAAAATCCGAAAGATCCATCCTTTTTCAAATGAAATAATATCACAGATCAACCAACTCGACTTCATACAGCCATCCGTGATTATAATCGGGTGCTCCCAAGACTGATATATTTCCTGTTGACGAAGCCTGTCGGTGCAAACTTCGGGGCCTTACTGTGAACGAACGCTGGACGTACAATGCTCCGGGCGGTCTACAAAAATTCCTGAAATCAAAAACTATTTAAAAACGTAAAAAAGTTCGTGGTTACGGCGTCCTGGAGATTTTAACCCCTATTTTTCACCCCTTAGAGATGACTGACATTAACGCCGAGCTTCTCGGACTGGCTAGACCCCAAATGGGACCTACAAACCGGATTTCATCAAATTTTCAAACTCCTGTGTATCCTGTAAATCGCCAACACTGACAATCCCTACCAGTCGGGTCCGTTCAAAACTACTTCCCGGGTCGGCTCCAGTACTCCATTTAGGGCTTTCCTGGAGGGAGCTCGAGGGTATTGACCACAGAAAACAGTAGATACGCAGAAGGGGCATCTGTACAGGTAAATTATAAACCATTGAGCAATGATTTGCAGCGTTTTTACTTTAGGAACGTTATAGGATTTTTTTCTTATTTTTAATTACTGAAAATCCTGTGTGTCGCCACAATTGACAATCCGTAGGTACCAGTCAGGTCCGTTCAAAACTACAGTTACCTACACACCACTTTATCTACTCACCCCACTAATCTATATTGGTTTATTATTTTCAATAATGAACCTTGGGAATCATAACCCCCCCCCCCCCCCCCCCCACAAAATTTGATGGTTTACGTTTCAAGGTACATAGGATCCGAAAATGCAATAAAAAATTTCTGTCTGTCCGCCGTACACCGTATTTCGCACTTTTCTTAGTTACCATGAACAGAAAGTAACGAAATTTGGTTTGTAGGTCCCTTTTGGGGTCTAGTTGGTCCTCGAAGCTCGGCGTTTGTGACAGTCATCTCTAAGGGGTGAAAAATAGGGGTTGAAATTTTCAGAACGCCGTAGCTCGTAAAATTTCAGTAGAAGGGTATGTTTTTTTAACGTTTTTAAATTGATCTTGAACTAAAGGATTTTTTGAGAACAGCCGGAGCATTGTACGACCAGTCGTTCGTTTGCACTGAAAAGTCAACACGATCATGAATCAAACGGTATAAATCCGGCCCAGATATCATCCCTAGGGAGCACCCTGATTATATTCACGGATTGCTGTATGAAGTCGAGTTGTTTGTTCTGTGATATTATTTCATTTGAAAAATTATGGATATTTTGGATTTTGTTGACAGTTGCTTTTGCAACTTGAACAAACGTTGAAGTATTATTGGGTAAATTATTAGACAACGGTTTATTATACTATTTACGCAGAAGCGGCATCTATACAGTTAAACTATAACACAACGGTTTATTATTTACCTTATGCTTCATGAATAAGTACAAATAGTTAATGATTAATATATTGAATCCCGCGCATTTGTATGAAACTTTAATTTCCGGCCCGGCTCCAGTACTCCATTTAGGGCTTTCCTGGAGGGCGCTCGAAGGTACTGACCACAGAAAACAGTGATCTACGCAGAAGGGACATCTATACGGGTAAATAATAAACCGTTGTGTAATAATTTGAGTGCTTTTTATCTTAAGAACGATACTGGATTTCTTTTATTTTAAACTATTGAAACTTCTGTGTTTCCTTTTGTAAATCGCCATCACTGACAATCCCTACCAGTCGGGTCAGTTCAAAACTACAGTTACACACGACTTGATCTACTCACCCCACTAATCTATATTTTTACTTCAGGGCCGATATAGGATATTTTCTCCCCACTTGATCTACTCACCCCCCTTCGTTATTTTCTCTATAAGTTAACCTCCTCCCTTAGTTTTCAATAACAAAATAAAATAAACAAATATCTACAACCCTTATTCTGTGTAGTCAAGTCAATGGCGAAACGCCCTTACTTCTATATACTATAAGACGGCGAGTTGAGATATTTATTGTAAATGCGGTTTGAGCCCATGTAAGTCATCAAGATCTGTTCCCAACCACTGCGATAAAAATATAAATGTTTTATCGTTTCATTCACGGCCATAATGACTCTTCATCATTCATTTGGCTTATCCACATTATTGTTTCAATTTTGTTAACAAAGGCAATCAATTTTCCAATGTTATCGGATTCCAACGTTCTTCAATTTTTTCAACTATCGGTGTCCAGTCGACGTGCAATATGATTTTCCAAAATTTTCATAGTGATAGAGACGAAATTTTTGGGTACTGACTACATATTTGCAGGAAGAGGAAACAACACGTAGTGCGCAGCCTTGTGACAGTTACGTAGCGTTTTGGCCCTCAATTGAGCCCTAATTATGGTAAACCTATAATCTTGACCAACGAGATAAGCCTTGTATGCGGGGTTACGAGACTCCAGGGGTCTGTAAACTGTCCGTAGACATGTTCTGCCTAGGTCAGTTTGAGGTTAGTGATATAGACAATCATCACTTCTGCGGGTACATAATAAATTACGTACACTACACTTTTGCCCGATCTTTACACCCCAAGCGCTCCCATATCTGAAATTTCAAGTCTGATTGCGCTTGTGAATCAGAATATTCAACTGATTGTTTTGGAATTACAACAAACCTGGGGACCCAAGATTTGATTCCTCGTCGTTGGACGAAATTTCTTCAGTTTCGGTTTAAGAGGATGCTGTGAATTAGTACCTATGTAAAGTGAACTTAACATGCGTTTATGAATTTGTTGCCATTTCTGGCGCATTTTGGAAGTGGCGTAAAAAATTAGCTGAGGAGTTTCATTATACATTAAAATTAGGGTTCCCTTATGAAAAACAAAGTTAGTGCCAATATGGAACATATGGAGAGCACCAAAAAATTGGCTATAGGCTAGAACGACAGAGAACTAAAAATTAAAGGGGTTTACTTCGGGCATTATTTTTTTATTAGGTTCGAAATAAGCCGAAAATGAATGTGTACTTTGGATGGGCCACCAAGTAGAATAACTGTTCTTACTGATCCCAAACGGTCAATACAAGGAAACCATTATATTTATGTTCATCATCATCATGGATGGAAAATGTGTTTTTCATGTGTAAGTTTATATTTCTCTAACCACTAACCTATATTGTAGGAGAGCTTTTTGGTGAGAAAAATGGACCGTGAGCGTAGACCTACAACAACTAAAAACCTTGAAAACCGAAAAATTTGGCAAAAATGGAAAAATATCAGAGAATATCCGTGCAATAATCCACTAAATTACAAAAGATGTCAGTATGTTTTAAAATCAATATTGATTCATGATTATTCAATCATTTCAAAGCCGTACATGATAATAGTATGAGGATTGTACTTCAGATTGTACACACATACATAAATATAATATGTATGTGTACTTAGTAAATACTTGTAAATATATATGTATGTGTAACTATATATATGTACTTAGGTATATAGAGTAACTCGAAAGACAATCCAATAAGCTACCTGTTATTAAGTACCTATTACCTTGTTTACTATGGTTATGCCGCAGTCAAAGCTAATTTTTTATTCATCGAACCGGGCAGCAGATCGATATAACCTATAATCGAATCAGTGAAACACTCGAAGATGTGACCTACCACCAGTACATCTCGGGGCACTGTTTGGTCTACTGGGGAAGTGCACAAACATTCGACCCCTTTGTGTGGTATGGTGACATTCGAGCATGCTGATTGTGGCGAGGTGAAATAAGGTTGATTGTCGGAGAAAGACGATGATTTGGTCAAAATTGTTTTTCAATATCATCAGATCAGCCGAGAAGGAGGTCAAAAATGTGTTTCAAAATCATCAGATCAGCCGAGAAGGAGGTAAGAATACAAATATTAGGTACCTGCCTACTCTTAGGCGATACCTATGCATACAACACATGCGTAGATAACGTCGAAAATGTTCGGTTCGTAAGAGATCCCACCTTTGTGATCGGCGAGGCCAAATTTCATTATATTGAATTCGAGCGTCGAGCACGGATTTTTTTATTTGTTTAACAACCCTAAAGTTTGATGATTTGCGTTTCAAGGCTCAGGTATGTAAGTAATCCGAAAATTAAATAAAGTAGGTATTTAGTTAGGTATCTAATTTCTATTTCTGTTGGATAACATGTATGTTTTTCTGAAGATGCCAGGAGTATTTCAGTGGAACGTCTCACAATACGGAACTGCAGTAGAAGTCCCTTATAGCGATCGAATTGGGACTGACTGGAAACAATCATTGTACGCGATCCGTCTCTATAAGCGACTTCTACTGTACATAAAGTTTGTGGTGATTTTAGCAATTTTTACCGATATTGGCGAATTGTGAACCCCAAAATTGACCTTTTGATTAATTTTTTTAAATTTTTTATTAAAACCGATAAAATTATCTTCTGTTTGGGGGTCATCATTCAAGACCAATTTTGGTGAATATATACACATTTTCGGAGATTTCAGCAATCTTTACCTATTTTGTCGACTTTAGACTCTCAAAAACTGATCATCGTAACCGGCCTTTTGATCACTATAACAGGCCAATTCCTTGTGCCAAATCGGGACCTGACTGTTTCAATCCGTATATCCGACTTATTCCTTTAACTTTCTTTCTACTAAGCGACTTCTACTGCAACATAATAGCTCATTCAAAACCTATAACTAAAGGTGCGGGTAAGGAAGAACGAAATATTTTGCGTTTACAGTTAATTCAGACGACCCACTCATATTCCTATTCATCGCCCATTCTCATTACATTTAACGGCTCGGTTATTGTTTAATATTGAGCTCAAACACTAGTTAGAATCATAGTGATCCTAGCTTTGTGGGTTCTTTAGATAAACACCAAGTTTAATATAGATCAAGAGGCTATTTACTGTCGTTCGTCTCTATTTGGCCATATCTCATAATAACCTCAATTGAACCTCCTTAGACTTTCTTGATCGTACGATACTTACCTGCACCTGAACTGAAACTCATTCTGCAAATTACACGATCATTTGTGTACTCCACTGCCTTAGATGGAACAAGGATACAAAACATGACCTTTATCAAACCATAACTACATTACTCGTTTAAACCAGGGTGAATGAATGACAACAGAACTATTGACTTTGATATTTGACGTCATCAGTAACACTGAAGGTGATCAAAAGATCATTCGAAAGATATTTGAAACAAGTTGCTGTTGAGGTAGAGGTCATAAAAGTCAAGAACTAATAAGTTTCTGCACCGTCACACCAAGTCCTGTTGATGTGAAGGTGGTAAATCATAATCAATAAAACTATTATCAAACCGATTTGTTTTCAGGAAATTCTGGCCACAGCTTCTTCAGCGAACAAGTCACGTAACGTTGATTAAAAACGAATCGCGGGTATGGCAGCGAGACTTGGCCGCAGTGAGTGACTATATAACAATCAAGTAGATATTGATGGAATACCTTTGGTTCGATTTCATTCAAAATACGGGTTAGCTCGATGCTGCCAAAAGTCGATTCCATGTTAGCTTTCTCGATTTTGACAGCAGTTTCCAATACAACAATCCTTGAAGTGACATTACAGGAAATTGTATTTTACGTCAAATAAAATTCACATCCATCGAAGTAGGTAGGTATATTATGTTCTAATAGTTTTTAATTATATTTTTTTAAAGTTTAATTTCCTACAACGTTCAGTTCAAAGGGTTTTTTAAAAATCATTATATAAACGTTTTTCGCATGTTTTCAGCCTAAAACATTCAAATATCGTCGAAAAAGTGGTTGTTTACCTTAATAGTAGAGGTTAGATACTTCATTCGTAATATGCCCCTAATAATTATCGTATAATTAGTGGCACCCTGGGGATTTCAATAAGAAGTCAAAGGTTTTATGGATGATTTCCACAGAGGAAGCTGTTTTACTAGGTTAAAAATCGTTTACCTACCATACAAAAATGTATTTATGTAAGACCTGATTAAATGCAAGTGCTTTGTTTAAGGACGATCCGATCAGTTTCAGTAACTCGGGAGTTACGTAACCGATCTGTAACCGCCGTGAAAATATCTTGAAGGAGGAAGCTGGAAATAGCTGAAGAGGCCAAAACTGGGCTCGCGAAGGCTCGCCGCTCGCTCCGATTGGCCGGAAACTGGTTAGTGCCTTGAGCTCACCTTCGATTGACACACCCACAGCGATACCTCACGACAAATAGTAATTTCATTTAATTTTCATGATAATTTGTTGTTTGGATCAGGTTTTCTCAGCAATCTAGAACGGCTCAACAATCTCTATGAATATTACTAATGCCCTATTTAAAATCCGACCTGGCAATGGGGCAATAAAATCAGCACGCTGGGTGCTAGGATGCACATATTTTATACAAGACTCATAATTATGAAATTGTATTTTTACCATGAATAAATAATAACTTCATATTTTGGAAATCACTAGGTTTTGGATAAATGGCGTTGACAGGTCTGTGAGCTAAGAGATCCGAGGCTCAGTGGCAACAAAGTGACTGACCAAGTCCCAATTTTTGTATCATTAAGAAGTTCAGTACAAAAGGCATGACACTTGAATGTAGTGCACTTGAATATAGTTGAAACCACTGCTAGGGCCAACAAATGTTCCAATCTTATACACGACTTGAACGATTGGGAATTTTGCAGCAGTTCCATGTTCTGCTCTAATAATTAGTATAATATTCTCTCAGGTTTCATACTGAAAGCTATCATTTGAAAAATCCGTTAAAATATTGTCACTCATGGGGTTGAAGAAAGAGGTTCTTTTGTTGAGCATGATCAATTGTCATAATAAATCATTTTCAAAACAACTGCCTATTCAACTTCATCAACCCCATTTCCAACAAAATAATGTAAATTACTTGAAACGTGAATTTATACTGAATATCAATCATTGTTTGAAAGATTTCGGTTCCTACTCAACCGTTATCCGTCGAACTGCTGACTGCTGATCTTCAATCGTCAATATTGTCCTCCTTCTGTCGAATAGGTACTTTGGTAAAATTTGTGTCCATAATGTGATGCAGATTCAACAGTTCAATTCTTCTAAAATAAATGAACAAAAATTTTTATTTTAAAAACGCTGCAAAGTCTTTGTCACATGGGTTTATTATTCTATTGGAAATACCTACAGAAATGTTGGCTGTTCATTTGTAGTTTCTTTCATGTGAAATAATTGAAATTTGCTGAGCTATTTCTGATGGTTTCTACCAATTTCAGCCCCCAAAACACAAATTAGGTAGGTACGCTCCTTTTGGTTTATTATTCTGTGAATAATATGTATGCACCTATGCATTCGCTCAGCAAAAAATTTTTATAACACCCCCTCAAAATTTTTTCTTTTCCGTTTCAAGGTGCGTACCTAGATTCCAAAAATGCAATGTCCGTCCGCCGTCCGCGGTACGCCGTATCACGTGTACAGGCTTCATTTTCGGTCTAAAAAAATCGTTCTTTCGCACACATGCTCCATTTGGGCCCTAGTTGTGTCCCTTAACTTTTCAGCCCTATCGGAATATATTATCCAGGGGAGTTATGAGTGAAAATGTGTATAAAAATAGGTACTTTTTGTGTTTTGGTAACAGTAGTAAAATGAGCTTTTGTGGTATCGTTTTCCATGTTTTTGGGGACGAGAAGACCGAATATGAAGCCGATTTTGACCAAGGAGTGGAAAATTGAGGTTGTACCAGATGTTCAGTTCCCAAAATTGATTTTTTTATGAGTCAAAAACCTGCGAAATCGTCTGAAATCACCATCAATTTGTATAATAACACTAGAAAAAGTGTCAACACGTGGATCAAGACGATAAAATGGTACAATCAATGATCAAAGGTAATTTGAAAAAAAAGGAGCGTACCTAATTCAAGTTTTGGGGGCCAAAATTTGTGGAAACCACCAGAAATAGCTATTTCAATATTATTTTACATGAAAGAAACAATAAATAAACAGCCAGCATTTCTGTAGACCAATAAAATAATAGAATAATAAACCCATGTGACAAGGACTTTGCAGCGTTTTTTTAAAATCATTGGTAGTGCCATTTTTAATCGTCTTGATTCACGTGTTGACACTTTTTCTGGAGTTATTATACAAATTGATGGTGATTTCAGACGATTTCCCAGGTTTTTGACTCATAAAAAATCAATTTTGGGAGCTGAACATTTGGTAGAACCCCAATTTTCTACTCTTCGGTCAAAATTGACTTCATATTCGATCTTCTCGTCCCAAATACATGGAAAACGGTAGGTACCTCAAAAGCTCATGTTAATGAAAACACAAGTAGTACCTATTTTTATACCCATTTTCACCATATCACCCCTGGGTATATTCCGATCGGACTGCTAGTTGTGTCCTGAAGTTTCGGGACACAACTAGGGCCCAAATGGAGCATGTGTGCGAAAGAACGAATTTTTTAGACTGAAAATGAAGTAGTTATGCGTGATACGGCGGTCGGACATTGCATTTTGGTTTATCATTCTGTGAATAATACACCTATGCAATCGCTCAGCAAAAAATTTTTATAACACCCCCTCAAAATTTTGTCTTTTACGTTTCAAGGTGCGTAGATTCCAAAAATGCAATGTCCGTCCGCCGTATCACGTGTACCGGCTTCATTTTCGGTCTAAAAAATTCTTTCTTTCGCACACATGCTCCATTTGGGCCCTAGTTGTGTCCCGAAACTTTGCAGCCCGATCGGAATACACACAGGGGTGTTATGAGTGAAAATGTGTATAAAAATAGGTACTTTTTGTGTTTTAGTAACATGTTAGTAACATGTTGAGCTTTTGAGGTATTGCTTTCCATGTTTTTGGGACGAGAAGACCGAATATGAAGTCGATTTTGACCAAAGAGTGGAAAATTGATGTTCTACCGAAGTTTCAGTCTTAAATTTACGTTAAATTTTGGTCTAAAATCGTCGTTTTTCCGCACACAGTTCGGATCCCCATTTGGGAGCACATTTGGATCCTAGTTGTGCTCCGAAGCACGGCAGCCCGATTGGCATACACCCACGGGTGATTTGGGAGAAAAACGAGTGTAAAAATAGGGGTTTTCGAGGGATTTTTGAGGTTTTAGTGAATATGAGCTTGTGATATATCGTTTTCCATGTTTTTTAGGGCGAGAAGACCGAATCTTTGGTTTGTTTTTGACCGAAGAGTGAAGAATTGAGGTTGTAACGAAGGTTAAGCTCCCGAAATTCATTTTTTATGAGTCAAAAACATGGGAAATTGTCTGAAACCACCATCAATTGTATAATAACACTAGAAGTAGTATCAGCAGGTGAACCACCAAGACAAATAAATGGTACTATCAATGATCAAAAATAATCTGTTGAAAGGAAAAGCCGAGCCTAATTCGTGTTTTTGGGGGCCAAAACTGGTGGAAACCATAAAAAATAGCCATTTCAATAATTGCACACGCAACAAACAATAAATGAACAGCTAAAATTTCTGTACGTATCTATGTCCAGTAGAATAATAAACCCATGTGACAAGGACTTTGCAGCGTTTTTGGAATCTGCGCACCTTGAAACGTAAAAGACCAATATTTGAGGGGGCGTTATACCAATTTTTGCTGAGCGATTACATAGGTGTATTATTCACAGAATAATAAACCAAAAACAGGCTAAATAGGATATTCATCTTGCATTTGGGCAAATCCACCCTGGGCTTTCAACCGCACACTCCACCAACTAACTGGCCGTAGAACTGGACACCAATAAGATTTGCGCGGAGGCTCGTCCTGGCTGGGGCCGGCCAGAGTGGGAAATGCGGCTGTGGTAGGGGTTTGTTGTGGCGTTTGGGATCCCTTGGAATATCTTGGCTGCCCTCCTGGGGGTTGTAAGTCTGGAAGTGAGATGGATGGGAGACGTATTCGGCAGGGGGTAAGGAAGTCCCCACGAGACCGAGTGACTCAGGAGGTCAACCGCCCCACTGGCTGTCTGGTCCCTCAATTCAAGGAAGCTGTACAATTCCGAGTACCCTCACGCCACAGGGAACATTCTGAAAATTGATTTTGTAAATTTATTTGTATATTTTAAATTGTTCATTATTAAACGGAAGATATTTTTGTATAACTGCATCCAAAATTGATCTTGAAACTGCTAAAGCCGCTTACTGTTTTGTAGGAAGCTCATCTTAAATATACCGCAATACCCAATAAATCATCACAGTTCATTTCATTCTCACAGCCACCAGCTATAAACTTCAAGACAAGGAGACGTGCAATTTTTCGGACGGGGGGGGGGGGGGGGGCTACGGTTAATTACAGGAAAAATTTACAAATCCAAAGTAATGATGTAAAGCTACCACGAAAATTGACTCTTTGGAGTTAAAAAGGTTTTAAATGGTGTCTTTATCAGGTACAATATGAGGGTTATCCAATATACTTGGTGACACGGTCCGAAAAGTTGTTTTGAAATTTAGCACGTTTGGCAGCGACAAGGCCGCACATTGTTTGCAAGAAATGGGGATGAAAAGTTTTCTTTTTTTAAATTGACAGTGGATTATATTTTATATTAGAACCCATATAGCCAGTACAAATTTCAGATAGGTAATCTACTGATTACAACATAATACATTTATTAATTATCTGAAAAACATAATTTTGAAGCAGGTAAATGATTAAATAATATTTAAAGCTTGTTTAAAATCGCATTCCAACGTCTCTGGTCATTTGAAGTCTTTCCATTTTTCATAATTTCGCATAATTATTGGCCTTCCTGTGTGGTTGTATTCCACTCTCGATGTTCCTTCGCATAGAATGCGCAGTGCATAAGGGATGAAATTAAATTGTTCAAAAACGATTTTTATAGCTTTCTCAATGACGGCATCTGGAGGACCACAACTGAGCTCAATGAAGTGCCACGAGGTCGATTGCCGCGATAATGCATGTTGCCAGTGTCCAGAGATTATTCAAGTAAATTCTACACGATACCTCGGAGTTTAAATAGACCAGAGGCTGAAATGGGACGCACATGCAGAAAGCCTCGTGAAGAGACTCAGAAGTCTGGTGTACGTTTGCTGAGAAATGAGGACTGTGTTGCCAGTAGTGTGGCCGTCTATTTTACCATGCCGTGGTACAATCGCTGATTATATTACGGTATCGTGGGAAGGGGCGGTTTCACCGATCATCTAATGGATTCGGTGTTTATGGCCCAGAAGCTCATAATAAAAATCCTCCTGAGAAAGAAAATGAGGTACCCCGCCCTGGAGTTGTTCAAGGAGTTGGATGTATTAACAATCAAGGCAGCTCCAGGGACAGGATGACTGTTTCCAAAGTTGTTAAAGACAAAGATGAGCTCCATATGCATCTTCTGGGTGAAGGAATCACAAGATAAAAGGGAACAGCATTTTTTTTTTGCAAATCTCCTTCCGAAAAACAAAGTGTGGGCAAATGTCATGTGTGGGCAGATGACGAAGCTTTATAATTCACTTCCCATAGTTTAGGCAAGAGGCCAAAAAATATAATTCATTTAACGCTCCAATCAAAATACATTATTCATATGAAAAAAAAAAAAAAATATATATATATATATATAAGCGAAACTTTTAGGATTCCTAAAAAGGGCTCCCTATTAAATAGCTGCGTAAGTAATTATTTCTTCAGATGCTGTCAAACCATTTATTCCAGTTATTTATTTATTTTCTCAATACCATGTCAGAGTGTTAATATAACAAGTCTGTTTTGTTTTTATTCTCGAAGGTGCCTTTCATGTGATGTCATGGACCAATGAGTTACGTTTGATATGTTACTGGCAGAGTGGGAAATAAGGCATCGTATACAATGCCTTGGAAAAGTATGAAATGATGATTTATTTCATACATTGCCTAGGTATTGTATGTACTTAATGCCTTATTTCACAGTTTGCCGTTAACAGATTTCAACTCCTGTCCTCAGCACGAGTCTCACTCAAAGAGGAGAGTAGCATTGTAGATAATTTCCATTTGTTTTTTTTGTAATATTTCTTTAATAAATAAATGCAGTTCTTAAAAAAAACTCGGCGCTCCGCGCCTCGCCAGGGGGCAAGCCCCCTGGACCCCCGGTTACCTCTATTTACATAGGTACTTCGGACGAAATTATAGAAACACAGAATGTGTTTTAGCTCACGCGTTTCACAAAAACCTTTTTCGACTGATATATTGACTGCTCATAGGTTACACCAGGTTACACGATCCTTAGTTCCGTATCATCGGTACTTATAAAAAGCTTGCAATCGTGTTCACAATATAAATTATTGAGAATGATCACCTGTGTGTAAACAATTAACAATGACGCTCATACCGCAGCTTGTCGGCCACGCACTCCGCATTGGTTAACGTAATATGGTTAGGTAAATCGAGAGCTATCCAACGAGTGGTGAACGATTTTTGTACGATGATAACTGGCGAAGTTAAAGTTCCGTAGCAACGAATCGGTTGTACGTGAAAATCATTAGAAATTTTTTCATAACAGCGTCCCAGATTTCGTTACGAAATTTCGTTACCTTTTTTGGCTAGTTAGTCCATGGCTAAAACACATTCTGTGTTAAAAAAAAAGATGGGGAGTCAGAGATGAAAATTGGTACATTTATGCGTTTCGAAGGGACTTAGGTAATCGAATTAAGATCAGTACTCAATCTTTGTCATTCCAAGCAGTGCAAGTTCCTAATTTTGCAAAATGGAGGAAATTCTTCGGTATTTTCCTTGGCTCAAGGGCGGCTGAGTCTCAAAATCTTTGTTGTATTCAATATAGGTGATAAATTCCATAATGAGTTTCTGGCAGTTCTAATACCTAAACATTCCTGTAAATCGATTTTCTTCCGTGTTCGGTAGGATGAATTGAGATATTTTCTTCTTTTCGCTCCTTTTTTTTCTTCTTTTAGCGAATTTTCAAAGAAAATGAAGCTATTGCAATGGCTTCGAAATTTAAATAATATAAATTTTTGGAAATTTTCTTCATAGAAATCCGTTTCAGACCATTCTAAAACGATTCCTGAAATTTAACACTTTTTTATATGTATATATATATATATGTGTCACTCCAGACGATAACTCTCGATAGAATTGAGATAAACAGCTCAAATTTGCACAAAAAATCTATCTTGGCAATCGAAAGGCTAAGTTCGAAGATGGGCGAAATTGGCCTACTCTAAGGAGGGTTTTGGCGCATTTAAAGTGCGCAAAAATTACCCAAAAATCCCCAAAATGTTATTTTCCAACAAGTGACCCCTCATTTTAAAGGTTTTTGCACGCTGAACACGATGGTGGAATCGGATTTTAGATATCTTGATCCGTTCTCAAATTAGAGCATTTAAAGTGCGCAAAAATTACCCAAAAATCCCCAAAATGTTATTTTCTAACAAGTGACCCCTCATTTTAAAGGTTTTTGCACGCTGAACACGATGGTGAAATCGGATTTTCGATATCTAAATCCGTTCTTAAATTAGAGCATTTAAAGTGCGCAAAACCTACCCAAAACCCAAAACGGTAGAATCAGGATGGACAAAACGTACAAATTAAAATAAATACGAAGAGAATATACATATAAAACCAAATTTTAGACCGAAGTTTTCCTTTATTCAAAACCATAGCCATTAATTCGAATATTTCTTTGAAAATTCGCTCATTAAGTCATGCTGCATGACTGGTTTTTTTATATATGAAAAAACGTTGAATGTTTTCAGTATTGATATGCAGTGAGGAACATCCATGACTCTATATTTTCAAAAGAAAGCAGGTTCCATTCTAAGAATTTTGAGACCAACCGCACTCACCTACGGTGAATTTCTTTCTTTTTCTTTTCTATGATTTCTTTTCTATGAGCTTTCGAAATTTCGGCTACGGGTGATATCACACTGGGCAAGTGGGTTCCGCCCAGGGGGGAGGGGTGCAATGACGTCACTCGTTGCCAAATATTTGAAAGCTCATATTGAAAGAACTATTCATCGTAGGAGAGTGCGGTTGATCTTAGAATTCTTAGAATGGAATCTACTTTCATTTAAAAAAGGGAAAGTAATATAAAGAGAAGTCGTGGGTACTCTTCATTAGGCAATGCAGTACATGTGAGGAATACACATCCTGACATGTTTTCATGACCGGTCAAGATACAGACGGTGATGGCCAGTCATAGCCACATGTAAGAAGACCATTTAGCATATTAGCATATTATCGATTAGTCGAAATTCGTCAAACTGAAAAACACCAATTTTGTTAGTATAAATTTCACCAATAACTAATTATTATTGTGAAGGAAAGTATCGGAAAACGCACTTACAAGTCCAATTATCATGAAAAATGCACTTGTTACTGATTTATTAATTTCCGTTTGTATCGCACAATGTGAGAAAATGCACATCTTTCTCACAGTTTGAAGTAGTAAACTGCTCTTTCTTCTTTTATGATGCAACGAGGGGTCGAATACGGCTTTAACTTCATCAACATTAATATGACTACCTGCTTAAATGACAGTAAGAATTTATGAGGGCGCAGTAGTGTTGACTTCTGAATTATGTTCTAAGACTACCTACTAGGTACCTTGGAGTAGCCGTTTTGAGGTGAAAGGAGCTTCAGAAGATTACTGTGTATAAGTCTGACTAGACTAAGGATGAGTGATCCTCAGTGTGAATACAAGTGATTGGGTGCAGTCTATTTTGCCAAGTATGACATCATGGTAGTACGGAGAATTGTTAACCAACTCATTCTACCTTCGGTTGCGTAACAGGTAGTTTTTGCTCGTTAGGGGATTAGGGCCGTCCTCAATCTTGTCAATTTCTTGTCAAGGGCAGGTCCTCGGGCGGAGGTGGGCAGCTGCCTCCCTTTCTAATAACAACGGCCACCTTCATCAGCTCCAGCCAGCACTTCCTGATGGCGATCAGACCAGGGCGATACCTGTCAAAAGGCGGCGGGAGGCTACCGCGAAAAACACTTATACGTTTTCAAGGGCAGCGGAGCCGCTATCAATGACGGGTGATTTAGCCGAATTAGGACCAAGTTCCCTTTACTGGCTCTCATTTAGGGTAAAGTAGTGTAATCAACGGATTTTGAACCATATAAGGAAACGATAAAGACGTGGAGCAGGATGCTTTCTAACCAAGAACTTACAACCGATGGCAAAATACCCGCCTCCCTCGAGTGCAGTAATATTCATACACTGGGAGTGTTATCTATAGTTATGAAGTACACAAATCTTATAATATCTACAGTTATCTCAACAAGCATTTTAACGTGGCCACGTTAAATTCACAATGATGTTGACAAAGCTTTTCGGTGGAAATTCAGGTCCTCACTGTGAACGAACGGATGGACGTACAATTTTCCGGTTGGTCACAAAACATTCTCAAGATCGGAATCAATTTAAAAACGTCATAAATACCCTTATATTGAAAGTTTCCAAGTTACGGCATTCTGAAAATATCAACCCTCCCATTTTTCATCCCTTAGAGCTGACTGACAGTAACGCCGAGCTTAGCTGACTAACTAGACCCCAAATGGGACCTATACAAACCGAATTTCACAAATTTTGATTCATGGTAACTAAGGAAAGTGCGATGTACGGCGGACGGACAGAAATTTTGGTTTATTATTTTCAGTAATGAACCTTTGGGATCGAACATGGGGAAAACAAAGTTACCCCCCCCCCCCCCACCACAAAAATGATAGTTCCCGTTTCAAGGTATGTCGTATGTAGAATCCGAAAATGGAAGAACAAAATATCTGTCCTCCGCCGTAAGCCGTACTTCGCACTTTTCTTAGTTAATATGAATAAAATTGATGAAATTTGATTTGCAGCTCCTGTTACCTGAAAAAACCCAAAAAAGCTGTAATTCCTTTGAAAACAAACTGCAATTCCCAGTACTCGATTTATGGCTTTCCTGTGGGGAGCTCGAGGGTAGGAATTGAACAGAAAAAAGTGATCAACGCAGAAGGGACATCTATGCAGGTAACTAATAAAAGGTTGTGTAATAATTTGCAGAATTTTTTACTCCATTTTCGGATTATAATTACCTTGAAACGCAAATCATAAAATTTTGTGAAAAGTTAAAAATGAAGTTTTCATGCTCGATTCTAAGATGCATTATTGCAAATAACAAATCAAAATCACTCAAGGTCACTGGTATATAATTTCGATTTCGTAACTTTTGTTGAATAGCTGTAGCTTTAAGCATTGACAATAAAATCATCGAGGAATCCTGTATTTCGTTCAACAGCCAGTTATGAGCAAACTCAATGTTTCTTACATAATTCATATGTCAGTGTAAACACCAAAAATTTGTGCTCGCACGTAACACTCGTTACTGGGACGATTGCGATCAACAAGTTGATTGAGCCATTTCGAATCCATCAGCTCGAATTTGATGGTTTGATGAGAGCGTCGTTAATTTCTCGCCATTTTCACCATCCGAGACCCTTGAAGATTGATGTGCACATTTGCGCATTCTCAAGTAGGAAACAGAAACCGATAAAGGAGGCTTTGGCCAGCGGTACTATCATTGTGGAGAGTGTGATGTTTCAGTGATGTCACTAACGACTAAATAACGTCTTGGTTACAAAACACTCCCTTCTACGCACAAACTCAAAGGGGTTATTTCCTCCCAATGAATCTGCACGTGATATAGGTAATAAAAAAAAAGGAGTTCCGGTCATGCAGCATGACCATATGAGCAAAATTTCGAATTCTCACGCTAATATAATATAAACTGTTTATTGTGTCAAATTACCATTTTCCCCTCATTTCTCTTGAATTCCACAGGATTCATCCCAATTTTGGTCATTTTTAAATGTTTGAACTTTTCAGAGAAAACGTACCTACGTGTAGCTATCAGTCTATGTCTCAAGTTACGGTTGACTATAATTCTTGGTGAATTTAAAGAAGTTTTTGGTAAGTGGATCTACTGGCCAAACACATTGGCTGATAAAGTTTAATATCATCGTGCTTAACTTAATTGATTACCGATGATGTTGTGACAGAGCCAAATCCTCAACACATATACCCTTGGCGCCTACGTAAACAGATCATTGCTAGCATGGATTACTTCATAGTAAGTATAATTAGGTATACAAATACTGCAAATCAAAACGTCGCATCATAACGATGTTGGTTAACACAATGATGCATTCACAGGTATTTGGTCGGTCATGACGATACTTGATTTTGATTTTTGGGTCCGTGTTTCTGAAAAAAATGAGTGAAACGGTCTGGAAACATGAGTAAGTTATACAACTTAATTAAACTTAATTCTTGTTATAAAATTTGATGGTGGAGTGTGAAACAAACTTTAGTATCCACCTTTCCACACCAATTAAATTGAGCACTGTACATAAAATACAAAACTAAAACTAAAGAGGTGGTTAAGAAAAGTGGGATGGGGGACTGCTCTAGTCCAATAACAGGCAGGCAGAGCAATGAGATCAAAAAACTTAGGTAATACCGTTGTTAATAATTTGAGAATAATAATGTTATTATCTTACAATATTATCAATAGGTAGTGAATAATTTATTATGAATAATGTATATTATTCATTACTATTTATTAATAGTATTGATTTTAATTAATAACTTATGGATACTCGTATATTAAATTATTTTTATCGCTCGATTATAATATTGAATGATTTTTTTAAGCTAATGCGATGTAGCACTGTCATGACGTAATTATGATGATGCACCGAGTTGTAGACTTCCGGCAAGGTCAATGCTTTACAGAAATATGTATAATCATAAATCAGGTTTTTCTTCTGGATTTCCATCAGGTGCATGTTTTAAGAAAAACATATCTTACATCGATACAGATTAAAATCCGACTGCATCAAGTTATTTTTCAACATTGCAACGGAAAACGAAACACCCGCTCAGCTCGGGCCATAAGCTCGCTCACTTCTAATTAATAATACGCAGCTAATCAGTGTTATAAATCAAGGTCATCAAATGAAGGTGCCAACCGACCTACAGCCATTATACTAAGCGTTACGTAAATCAATCAAGTTGAACATAATATATAGGAATTCTTGAAAACCAAATGATAAATATCTTCATGGACTTCGCCATGGGAATGAACCGTACAACTGAGTTTATATAACAGTGTTGATTGATGTGAAAACTACGTCCTCCAAGAGGGATGGCAGTGTAGCTCGTTCACGTCTTTTCATTAAGTAATTGGTGTAATAGATGGATTACCGTAGTATTTAAATATCCACTTTGTCCAATTTGTCAAACTGCATTGTTACATAAACAATAAATTGAGTAGATCTTATGAACTTGGATGGACACCAATATAATATTATGTTACGCACTAATTACTACCAGTAGAAGTCATTACATTGCATGTCGCGATAAATGCATGTTATTTGTATTGTGGATGTTACTGGAAGTAGGCTGAAAGCGCGACTCATCTTTGGTTGTTAGCCCTTTTTGATACATTACAGGATTCCAACTGTTTCATCACTTGTAATTACGTTAAGAAATCTTTTCGTCTAAACGTTTTGGCAGAATACCAAACTACATAAAATGCTGCAAATTATTACTAATCTATTACGCAACGGTAATAATACCGACGGGTCTTTGATCTTAGGGATAAGATATTATAAGTGATTTATATTTATGCCATAAGAGAATTTGTTTGATTGTAATTTGAACTATTTTGTGAATAAACACTCTATTGATCGACTGATTGATTGGTTTATTATTTACCTATATCTAGATGCCCCTTCTGCATACATCACTGTTTTCTGTGGTCAATACCTACCTACCCTCGTGCTCCCCCCAGGAAAGCCCTAAATCATGTACCTACCGGAGTCGGCCGGAAAATGATAGTTTCATAAGCGGTGGATTTAATAATTCTTTCATTGATTATTTGTTCCTATTCATGAAGCATAATGTTTGTTCAAGTTAAAACGCTGCAAATTATAAAACAACGGTTTCTGATTTACCTGTATTGATGCTCCTTCTGTGTAGATCACTGTTTTCTGTGGTCAACACCTAGCGCTCGCCTCAGGAAAGCCCTAAGTCGAGTATTGGAGCCGGCGGGAATTAGACTTTTAGAAAAATGCGCGTGATTCATTAATAATTATTTGTTGTTATTCATGAAGCGTAACCTTTGCTCAAGCTACAAAAGTACGTGTCAACAAAATCCAAAATAACAAAATAACCATCATTCTTCAAATGACTAATATTACCGAACAACCAACTCGATTTCATTCAGTCATGCGTCATTATAGTCAGGTGCTCCCTAGCAATCATAATATCTGGGCTGGATGTATACCATTTCTTTCACAGTCATGTTGACGATGATGCTCAAGGGCGGCTGAGTCTCAAAATCTTTGTTGTATTCAATATAGGTGATAAATTCCATAATGAGTTTCTGGCAGTTCTAATACCTAAACATTCCTGTAAATCGATTTTCTTCCGTGTTCGGTAGGATGAATTGAGATATTTTCTTCTTTTCGCTCCTTTTTTTTCTTCTTTTAGCGAATTTTCAAAGAAAATGAAGCTATTGCAATGGCTTCGAAATTTAAATAATATAAATTTTTGGAAATTTTCTTCATAGAAATCCGTTTCAGACCATTCTAAAACGATTCCTGAAATTTAACACTTTTTTATATGTATATATATATATATGTGTCACTCCAGACGATAACTCTCGATAGAATTGAGATAAACAGCTCAAATTTGCACAAAAAATCTATCTTGGCAATCGAAAGGCTAAGTTCGAAGATGGGCGAAATTGGCCTACTCTAAGGAGGGTTTTGGCGCATTTAAAGTGCGCAAAAATTACCCAAAAATCCCCAAAATGTTATTTTCCAACAAGTGACCCCTCATTTTAAAGGTTTTTGCACGCTGAACACGATGGTGGAATCGGATTTTAGATATCTTGATCCGTTCTCAAATTAGAGCATTTAAAGTGCGCAAAAATTACCCAAAAATCCCCAAAATGTTATTTTCTAACAAGTGACCCCTCATTTTAAAGGTTTTTGCACGCTGAACACGATGGTGAAATCGGATTTTCGATATCTAAATCCGTTCTTAAATTAGAGCATTTAAAGTGCGCAAAACCTACCCAAAACCCAAAACGGTAGAATCAGGATGGACAAAACGTACAAATTAAAATAAATACGAAGAGAATATACATATAAAACCAAATTTTAGACCGAAGTTTTCCTTTATTCAAAACCATAGCCATTAATTCGAATATTTCTTTGAAAATTCGCTCATTAAGTCATGCTGCATGACTGGTTTTTTTATATATGAAAAAACGTTGAATGTTTTCAGTATTGATATGCAGTGAGGAACATCCATGACTCTATATTTTCAAAAGAAAGCAGGTTCCATTCTAAGAATTTTGAGACCAACCGCACTCACCTACGGTGAATTTCTTTCTTTTTCTTTTCTATGATTTCTTTTCTATGAGCTTTCGAAATTTCGGCTACGGGTGATATCACACTGGGCAAGTGGGTTCCGCCCAGGGGGGAGGGGTGCAATGACGTCACTCGTTGCCAAATATTTGAAAGCTCATATTGAAAGAACTATTCATCGTAGGAGAGTGCGGTTGATCTTAGAATTCTTAGAATGGAATCTACTTTCATTTAAAAAAGGGAAAGTAATATAAAGAGAAGTCGTGGGTACTCTTCATTAGGCAATGCAGTACATGTGAGGAATACACATCCTGACATGTTTTCATGACCGGTCAAGATACAGACGGTGATGGCCAGTCATAGCCACATGTAAGAAGACCATTTAGCATATTAGCATATTATCGATTAGTCGAAATTCGTCAAACTGAAAAACACCAATTTTGTTAGTATAAATTTCACCAATAACTAATTATTATTGTGAAGGAAAGTATCGGAAAACGCACTTACAAGTCCAATTATCATGAAAAATGCACTTGTTACTGATTTATTAATTTCCGTTTGTATCGCACAATGTGAGAAAATGCACATCTTTCTCACAGTTTGAAGTAGTAAACTGCTCTTTCTTCTTTTATGATGCAACGAGGGGTCGAATACGGCTTTAACTTCATCAACATTAATATGACTACCTGCTTAAATGACAGTAAGAATTTATGAGGGCGCAGTAGTGTTGACTTCTGAATTATGTTCTAAGACTACCTACTAGGTACCTTGGAGTAGCCGTTTTGAGTGTGAAAGGAGCTTCAGAAGGATTACTGTGTATAAGTCTGACTAGACTAAGGATGAGTGATCCTCAGTGTGAATACAAGTGATTGGGTGCAGTCTATTTTGCCAAGTATGACATCATGGTAGTACGGAGAATTGTTAACCACTCATTCTACCTTCGGTTGCGTAACAGGTAGTTTTTGCTCGTTAGGGGATTAGGGCCGTCCTCAATCTTGTCAATTTCTTGTCAAGGCAGGTCCTCGGCGGAGGTGGGCAGCTGCCTCCCTTTCTAATAACAACGGCCACCTTCATCAGCTCCAGCCAGCACTTCCTGATGGCGATCAGACCAGGGCGATACCTGTCCAAAAGGCGGCGGGAGGCTACCGCGAAAAACACTTATACGTTTTCAAGGGCAAGCGAGCCGCTATCAATGACGGGTGATTTAGCCGAATTAGGACCAAGTTCCCTTTACTGGCTCTCATTTAGGGTAAAGTAGTGTAATCAACGGATTTTGAACCATATAAGGAAACGATAAAGACGTGGAGCAGGATGCTTTCTAACCAAGAACTTACAACCGATGGCAAAATACCCGCCTCCCTCGAGTGCAGTAATATTCATACACTGGAGTGTTATCTATAGTTATGAAGTACACAAATCTTATAATATCTACAGTTATCTCAACAAGCATTTTAACGTGGCCACGTTAATTCACAATGATGTTGACAAAGCTTTTCGGTGGAAATTCAGGTCCTCACTGTGAACGGAACGGATGGACGTACAATTTTCCCGGTTGGTCACAAAACATTCTCAAGATCGGAATCAATTTAAAAACGTCATAAATACCCTTATATTGAAAGTTCCAAGTTACGGCATTCTGAAAATATCAACCCTCCATTTTTCATCCCTTAGAGCTGACTGACAGTAACGCCGAGCTTAGCTGACTAACTAGACCCCAAATGGGACCTATACAAACCGAATTTCACAAATTTTGATTCATGGTAACTAAGGAAAAGTGCGATGTACGGCGGACGGACAGAAATTTGGTTTATTATTTTCAGTAATGAACCTTGGGATCGAACATGGGGAAAACAAAGTTACCCCCCCCCCCCCCCACCACAAAAATGATAGTTCCCGTTTCAAGGTATGTCGTATGTAGAATCCGAAAATGGAAGAACAAAATATCTGTCCTCCGCCGTAAGCCGTACTTCGCACTTTTCTTAGTTAATATGAATAAAATTGATGAAATTTGATTTGCAGCTCCTGTTACCTGAAAAAACCCAAAAAAGCTGTAATTCCTTTGAAAACAAACTGCAATTCCCAGTACTCGATTTATGGCTTTCCTGTGGGGAGCTCGAGGGTAGGAATTGAACAGAAAAAAGTGATCAACGCAGAAGGGACATCTATGCAGGTAACTAATAAAAGGTTGTGTAATAATTTGCAGAATTTTTTACTCCATTTTCGGATTATAATTACCTTGAAACGCAAATCATAAAATTTTGTGAAAAGTTAAAAATGAAGTTTTCATGCTCGATTCTAAGATGCATTATTGCAAATAACAAATCAAAATCACTCAAGGTCACTGGTATATAATTTCGATTTCGTAACTTTTGTTGAATAGCTGTAGCTTTAAGCATTGACAATAAAATCATCGAGGAATCCTGTATTTCGTTCAACAGCCAGTTATGAGCAAACTCAATGTTTCTTACATAATTCATATGTCAGTGTAAACACCAAAAATTTGTGCTCGCACGTAACACTCGTTACTGGGACGATTGCGATCAACAAGTTGATTGAGCCATTTCGAATCCATCAGCTCGAATTTGATGGTTTGATGAGAGCGTCGTTAATTTCTCGCCATTTTCACCATCCGAGACCCTTGAAGATTGATGTGCACATTTGCGCATTCTCAAGTAGGAAACAGAAACCGATAAAGGAGGCTTTGGCCAGCGGTACTATCATTGTGGAGAGTGTGATGTTTCAGTGATGTCACTAACGACTAAATAACGTCTTGGTTACAAAACACTCCCTTCTACGCACAAACTCAAAGGGGTTATTTCCTCCCAATGAATCTGCACGTGATATAGGTAATAAAAAAAAAGGAGTTCCGGTCATGCAGCATGACCATATGAGCAAAATTTCGAATTCTCACGCTAATATAATATAAACTGTTTATTGTGTCAAATTACCATTTTCCCCTCATTTCTCTTGAATTCCACAGGATTCATCCCAATTTTGGTCATTTTTAAATGTTTGAACTTTTCAGAGAAAACGTACCTACGTGTAGCTATCAGTCTATGTCTCAAGTTACGGTTGACTATAATTCTTGGTGAATTTAAAGAAGTTTTTGGTAAGTGGATCTACTGGCCAAACACATTGGCTGATAAAGTTTAATATCATCGTGCTTAACTTAATTGATTACCGATGATGTTGTGACAGAGCCAAATCCTCAACACATATACCCTTGGCGCCTACGTAAACAGATCATTGCTAGCATGGATTACTTCATAGTAAGTATAATTAGGTATACAAATACTGCAAATCAAAACGTCGCATCATAACGATGTTGGTTAACACAATGATGCATTCACAGGTATTTGGTCGGTCATGACGATACTTGATTTTGATTTTTGGGTCCGTGTTTCTGAAAAAAATGAGTGAAACGGTCTGGAAACATGAGTAAGTTATACAACTTAATTAAACTTAATTCTTGTTATAAAATTTGATGGTGGAGTGTGAAACAAACTTTAGTATCCACCTTTCCACACCAATTAAATTGAGCACTGTACATAAAATACAAAACTAAAACTAAAGAGGTGGTTAAGAAAAGTGGGATGGGGGACTGCTCTAGTCCAATAACAGGCAGGCAGAGCAATGAGATCAAAAAACTTAGGTAATACCGTTGTTAATAATTTGAGAATAATAATGTTATTATCTTACAATATTATCAATAGGTAGTGAATAATTTATTATGAATAATGTATATTATTCATTACTATTTATTAATAGTATTGATTTTAATTAATAACTTATGGATACTCGTATATTAAATTATTTTTATCGCTCGATTATAATATTGAATGATTTTTTTAAGCTAATGCGATGTAGCACTGTCATGACGTAATTATGATGATGCACCGAGTTGTAGACTTCCGGCAAGGTCAATGCTTTACAGAAATATGTATAATCATAAATCAGGTTTTTCTTCTGGATTTCCATCAGGTGCATGTTTTAAGAAAAACATATCTTACATCGATACAGATTAAAATCCGACTGCATCAAGTTATTTTTCAACATTGCAACGGAAAACGAAACACCCGCTCAGCTCGGGCCATAAGCTCGCTCACTTCTAATTAATAATACGCAGCTAATCAGTGTTATAAATCAAGGTCATCAAATGAAGGTGCCAACCGACCTACAGCCATTATACTAAGCGTTACGTAAATCAATCAAGTTGAACATAATATATAGGAATTCTTGAAAACCAAATGATAAATATCTTCATGGACTTCGCCATGGGAATGAACCGTACAACTGAGTTTATATAACAGTGTTGATTGATGTGAAAACTACGTCCTCCAAGAGGGATGGCAGTGTAGCTCGTTCACGTCTTTTCATTAAGTAATTGGTGTAATAGATGGATTACCGTAGTATTTAAATATCCACTTTGTCCAATTTGTCAAACTGCATTGTTACATAAACAATAAATTGAGTAGATCTTATGAACTTGGATGGACACCAATATAATATTATGTTACGCACTAATTACTACCAGTAGAAGTCATTACATTGCATGTCGCGATAAATGCATGTTATTTGTATTGTGGATGTTACTGGAAGTAGGCTGAAAGCGCGACTCATCTTTGGTTGTTAGCCCTTTTTGATACATTACAGGATTCCAACTGTTTCATCACTTGTAATTACGTTAAGAAATCTTTTCGTCTAAACGTTTTGGCAGAATACCAAACTACATAAAATGCTGCAAATTATTACTAATCTATTACGCAACGGTAATAATACCGACGGGTCTTTGATCTTAGGGATAAGATATTATAAGTGATTTATATTTATGCCATAAGAGAATTTGTTTGATTGTAATTTGAACTATTTTGTGAATAAACACTCTATTGATCGACTGATTGATTGGTTTATTATTTACCTATATCTAGATGCCCCTTCTGCATACATCACTGTTTTCTGTGGTCAATACCTACCTACCCTCGTGCTCCCCCCAGGAAAGCCCTAAATCATGTACCTACCGGAGTCGGCCGGAAAATGATAGTTTCATAAGCGGTGGATTTAATAATTCTTTCATTGATTATTTGTTCCTATTCATGAAGCATAATGTTTGTTCAAGTTAAAACGCTGCAAATTATAAAACAACGGTTTCTGATTTACCTGTATTGATGCTCCTTCTGTGTAGATCACTGTTTTCTGTGGTCAACACCTAGCGCTCGCCTCAGGAAAGCCCTAAGTCGAGTATTGGAGCCGGCGGGAATTAGACTTTTAGAAAAATGCGCGTGATTCATTAATAATTATTTGTTGTTATTCATGAAGCGTAACCTTTGCTCAAGCTACAAAAGTACGTGTCAACAAAATCCAAAATAACAAAATAACCATCATTCTTCAAATGACTAATATTACCGAACAACCAACTCGATTTCATTCAGTCATGCGTCATTATAGTCAGGTGCTCCCTAGCAATCATAATATCTGGGCTGGATGTATACCATTTCTTTCACAGTCATGTTGACGATGATTTTCGGTGCAAACGAACGGCTGGATGTACAATGCTCCGGGTGGTCTCAAAAATTTCGAGATCAATTTAAAAACATTTCAAAAAACCATACCCGAATTCATTAATATTAATTTGGGTTCGTGGTAACTAAGGAAAGTGAAAAGTACGGCGTACGGTGGACGGACAGAAATTTTTTAAATTCCATTTTCGGAACCTTGAAACAGAAACCATCACATTTGGGGGGGATTATTATTTATTGTTCAGGCTCGACTCCAAAGGTTCATGATAGAAAATAATAAACCAAGAGGGCGCAGGGGGGGGGGGGGGGGCTAAAAAAGTCTTAAACTTGTCTTTGAACCTTTTTTAAATTCACAAAGGCCGGAACCACACAAATTTTAAGACAGAAATAAAATATTTCAATAGCCAAAAATAATGTTTCTGTGAAATAAACAAAAATTTTGGGTTTTTAGAAATCTTTCTCATTTCTCGTTTGTTTGATAGTGATATCGTGTGTCATCTTTCGTTCATCCGCTGCCATATCGGTCATTTTCATGAAGTTTTTTTTTCATCTCTTAAAGGTAAGTCGGTTGTTCATTAAAAATATATACATATTATCGATTCATGAGTCAAAACGTCCAAGTACGGGTTGAGAGCTATTCAGTAAAGTAGACGAACCCGGGAGAAACTGGAAGAGACTTTCTCCCGAGGGAGATTATCCCAGGAGATTTTCAAAATAGATAATCTCTTTTCACTATTATATTTTAGTGAATAGGCCCCCAGGTCCATTATCGGTCTTCGTATTTCGATTGCACACTGGCCTTCTATTAGGTGTCGCATTTCAATTCAAACGTAAAAGATGCGCCTTCGAGTGAGTAAAACTAACCATTTCTTTCATTTAGTTGTGATTCGTAATATTCCACATCCGTACAAAAAAAAAAAAGATTCGACGCTGCCACCACCCTGTTTAAATTTTTTGTTTAATACGCGGCATTTTTCCCAATCAAGCATTTTTACCTTGTGAATATTGTGTCTTATTGTACCTATCAAAACGTGCAAAAAGCTAACTCCTGACTTCAAAAGCAAATGTTTTGATGAACCGTGGTTATTTTTCTTCATTTAGTTTATTATTTACTATGATGAACCTTTGGAATCGAGCATGAAAAAAAAAAAAAAAAAAAAAATTTTAAACACCTCCTCAAAATCTGATGGTTTACTTTTCGAGATATGTAGAATCCAAAAATGCAATGAAAAAATGCTGACCGTCCGCCGTACGCCGTACTGAGCACTTCTCTTAGTTAGCATGAATCAAAATTGACGAAATTCGGTTTATAGGTCCCATTTGGGGTCTAGTTGGTCATCGAAGCTCGGCATTAATGTCTGTCACCCCTAAGAGGTGAAAAATAGGGGTATAAGTCTCCAGCACGCCGTTTTCTCGAACTTTTTTACGGTTTTAAATAGTTCTCGAATTTGGGAGTTTGGGGGGACCTGGTACGTCCAGCCGTTCGTTCACAGTAAGACCCAGAAGTTTGCACCGACAGGCATTTTCAACAGGATGGTGAATGAAATTATATACATTCAGCCCAAATATCATCACTAGGGATTCGCTAACAATCGGGAATTGGCCCGAGATCATCATTGCTAAGGAGAACATGATTATAATCACGGAATATAAAGTCGAGTTGGTTGTTCTGTGATATTATTTCATTTGAAAAATGATGGCTCTTTTGGAGTTTGTTGATAGGTAGTGAAACTGGAACAAACGTTGAAGTATTATTGATGGGTAAATTATTACACAATGGCAAATTATTACACAACGGTTCATTATACCATCTACGTAGAAGGGGCTGGAGTTTGTTGGTAGGTACTTTTGCAACTTTTTTCACTCCACATCAACAGTTTCCCTTCAGAATTTCATTATTGGAGTTTCTTTTTGCCATTTTAGTTACTGTTTGTCATCGACAGAATTATTTTAGCAACATTTAACTCGTGATTTAGGTAGGTACCTTGTAACGAGTACGGGGTTAGGTACTAACCTACGGAGGATCTGCGATCTGTATAATATATATGGAATAGTACATATTATATTATATAGACGGGTTATCTATACGGAGACTGATCTGTAACAGAAGGGTATTCTGTACAAAATAATAAACCGTGGTGCAGGGGTTCAACTTGGCAAACACAAGCAGCTTCAACCCAGACACAAATCACAAATTTAATGTTGTTGTATAGTGTACCTAGTTTACGTTGGAGTAGGTAGGTGCGTTCGAACATCCGCGCATTTGGTCATGACGCATGACAGGAATTTCATAATCTTAATGACAACTAGTTGACTGAAACTAATGTCGCGCAGATAGTGGGAAAACCCTCGCGCCGATCGTGGGGCAGGTCGGAAACCGGTGGAACGCGCCGGGAAGCGAGGAAGAACCCATCGTGTTTCCCCAGGCGTTACCCTCGTCGACGGGGCTCACGCCGTCCGAGAGACCCCCCCACTCGCCGCGCCTCGTCAGGATCTACCGGGTGAAGAGGTTGGGGCCTCCGAGGGGGTATTGGCCACCTCCAGGAAGGACAAGGGGTGCAGGGGATACAGCCACCTCCCCTAGAATGCGACGGGGGGTATAGCGGGGCAGGGGAAAGATACTTATACCCGCCAGCCTCAGTGTTGGCTACCACAAACCATCCAGCAGTCGACCAGTCCTGCTTTGCGAGCCCACAGGCGTTCGTTTGCCGACGAGACCCCCCATCAAGGAATTTTGTAATCGCTTCCAGTTTAAATTCTTTTATTTGGAAGTAATTTCAAGAGACGAAATTTCTCAAGTTTTAAAGTCTTGCGGGTCGAATTTTGAAAAAAAGTCGATTTCTTTTGCAACGCACCCCAAACGTTTTTGTGGCTCAAATTAGGAGGGATCCGAAGTGCTGGAGTTCGCAACATACGCCCTTTTTAAATTCACTCGTGAAGAAGAAAAAAGAAGACGCGTCAAGATGATGGCCGTAGCAGCAGCACAGAAGAACAGGGAGATGTTCGCCATCAAGAAATCTTACAGCATTGAGGTAAATTGTCTTGATTTGAACAGCTAACCCCTAATTTAAAATACATTTTTGTACAGAAATTTGATAGATAACACAAAAAATGTTGCTTGATGCTTCTCTCTGTTACACATTGTACGTACCTAACTTCAATACCAGCCTTCAGCTTTCATTTATATTTCTTGATAATATTTTCCTCTCCACATATGTGCAACTACTGATACTATTTAAGCCATCAAATTTTGAGTAAAATTGCATAAACATTCAAAACTCTCCTGATTCAAATGAGGAAATATTAATCAATAAACTTTCCAAGATCTTGTAACGAGAGCGTACATTTATGCATGGTCAGTACTAACTTTAGGATAGATTTTTATTTGTAACATTATAATATTTGACATATCTTCATCCCTTTTTTGGTTTTTAAATTCTTACGTTTGTTAATATTTCTGTAAATTTACATTTGTGAATGATGCACTAATAAGGGCTGTTCTGCCTAAGTACAATAAACGGTTTTCCTTACACAGAAATCATAACTGCTTTTATATACGTTCGTAGTAGGTAATCAATAATCTTGAGTGAACGACTAATGAATCATGAGGGAACTCACATAATATACAATAACTGGCATAGGTACCTACTCATTTGTTTCCCCTAAATACGTTCGATACAAAAGAGAAATACTCACCGGTTTTTGTTTACCTACAAAATTTCTAATTCGGTATGTCCATGAAAGCGCTAATCTGCTGTGTAGTGCGTGCCAGAATCCAAATGTGTAAAAAGTGTGATATTGAAAAACTACTGAATGGGACAAAATTGAAAAAAAAAAATCCATTTATAAAAATTGCATTTTTATGGATTAGGAGGCAGGGAATCCAAACTTCCACTGTATCGCAAATTCCGAAATTTAATGTTTTTCATTGGCAGAGGAAATTTCAAAAACTCAACTTTTCAAATTTCTGGGACAATTTTTTTAAGGTTGAATTTGACGTAGGTGGCAATTAACGTACCTAATTATTATGCTGCCGGTACAGTAGGTATGTAGGTGAAGTTCATGATATTGGCCTTCCGCATGAAAATGCGGGAAGGTGAAAACGAAAGTGGACGAACGGAAAGTATTGGAGGAATAGGGCCTTGACTTCGCTCCAAGGTCGCGGGGCTCACGAGCGCTCGCGTAATCAAAGGACGCGACCAGGAATCTGCAGTAGGTACGATTCTGTTAAGGACAGCAAAGTCCGTAAAGATAATACGAGGTAGGTGCGCTGGGCCGGCAACATCTCCATTGCTTGGGTCAGCACCTGGACAAGTGCCTGAGGGTGCAGTCCTCAAGTCCAAGAAATTGGTATTTTGTAGGATTCGAACGAAAGTCACTCCGGACAAATCTCAAAAATCTGTGCGCTAAGTTACATCTGCTGACATGGCGATTGCACGAAATGCAAACAACGTCCGTTTTTGGATGTTGGATTTTCGCAAACATAACGATGGATAAACTGCACAAGGGTTTCTGATTATTTGATTTTATCAATAACCTCTGCTCGTCATCATAGACTAAACAATTCTTTACAAAGATGATCTGAATTATGGGGTTTTGGATTAGCCCAGAAATCGCCTATTTTGTACGTAATCATCGGATGTCAACTATATATTTCGTCATCTCATTTTTTTAAAAGAATCCTTTGGAAATGAAGGAGAATCTCTTGAAGGTTGTGTTCCGTCAATGGTCCTTGGTAGCTTTTCAAACTGGGTTCCAAGCCGGTGCATCTCTGAAGTCCCTGAGATAGCCATCGGCACAAGCCTACAAACGTTGACCTACTCGGACAAGACGTACTCCGTTGGTAGAAGTATTCAACATGTTCGTCTGGCCAGGCGTTGAACAAAACTGAGCAACGCTGATAAATTATCTTATAAACTGAACACACGTTACTTGTGCTCGTCTCCTCGCGTACCGTTTTACAAATGTTGTTACGTAACTACCACCTACTACTCATCAATATCAGTTGAAGAAATACTGTTTTCCTTGTCCTACTTCAACTTTGCAGAGGGAGATTCCGTTGGAAGCTAAATCCGAATGGGTGAAGGATTATTATATAACCGTAATACTCTAGATCGAGTGTCTTTGCCTGATACCGCACAGAGAACTTTAGATGTCAAAACCAAGTTTATTCAGCCTGTCTGCTTCTAGAATCGTGATGGAGCATGCAAATGTGGGGTTTGGCGGGATGGTTCTTTTGTCTTCTTATTCCTTCGCGCTATTTTATTTCAGTTCTTCATCTTCAATCCTTCCCTAAGATTGCTCTTGTATTGAGCATTCCTCCGTATCATTCCCGTCAATGAATACCATGAATGAATCATCTCCGGGTTATAATGAATGTATGCGATGGGAGTGAGTAGTAAATCCAGTTCAGTAAGTCAGCTGGTCGCTTCGATCCGTGAAACTGGTTTCTTCCCACAGAAACCGCGAAACGAAACTTTTTTTTCTCACGATTTCTGAAGAACGCACAAAGTAGAAGACAAAAAAAAAAAAATAAAATAAATAAAATAAATAAATAAACTGAAACCTTGCCGATAAGAAACGTGCCATTGGCTTCAGGGTTTCTTCAGCCCTTTTATTTTTTGCCCATTTACAAGACCTTAGGAATAGGTATGCCGGAGTTTCCTTCTTTTTGTGAACAGTCAGAGGATTTTTTCAGTTGCCTTGATCGATTTTTTTATTTCTAGACATCTTTTTATATGTCCTTCTGTGAAAGGTGGGAAAGGTTCTCGGTCAGGTGGTTTTTCTGAACATTAGCGTTGCATAATAATTACGTAATAACGGAATTTGAAGTCCACGATAGCTGCATACTTCCAACAAGATATCCAACTCCAGAACATGGCTTTTGCGGATTCTGTAAGAAATATGGAGGGCTAAGTTCAGGGCAATATGCCAGGGGAAGCAACAGGCTGCTTTGAATTGACTCCGCCGACCGTGTGGAATAGATGATGTTTCCGCCCACAAAGGAACTTCTACATTCAGACCGAGAAAGCCGCTTACTTTTGAAAGGAAATATCAAGAAAATGCGTTCAGCAATAAAATCCCCGTTCTTGCTTCAGGAGCCTAAGTGCTGCTCAGGTGTTTCCCAGACTAAACGCTTAACCCCGAATCTTTATTTCTCGAGCGGAGGTACTTTTACAAAGCCCAACAGGGGCGAGTAAATCAAAAAAGAGCCCAGCGTCGGCTTAGCCGAAGCAAGATATATCTGAAAATGGGTGGGCGATAAAACGGGCTCCATAATACCTTAGTCCCCAAGGTGTTTACTGCTTTGGTGATTTACAAGATTTCCCTTGCCAGGAAGTAGCTTTTCTTCTGCTTCTTTGATTTTTACTATTCTGCAGTTGTTGAATTATGTGTAGTTCCATCAAATTATTATGTGTCTTAGTTATTTTATAGGTAAACTTAAGGTCCTGGACATTATTATGTCGATTTAGACCTAATATGTGTTTTCTTTGCCTGTCCACACAGTAATGCGTCGTTATCCTAGGCCCTAACAGCCACTGAATTATTTGAAAACTGTAACGCCGCAAATATAGTACGTAAACGAAAGACGGTATGACGGCTGGAAGCTTCGCTATAAGGGTTCTGAAGATGAATTATACATCACGGTTTTTATACTTCGGGATTTGGTAGATCCCCAACGGTTAAAGCTCTGGATTAATTCGTTGGAGTGCTCTCTAATAAATGGCGAAACATCAAAAGTTTTTTGGTTCTTTTCTGTCACATTTTCGTTTGTTGATGATCCTTTTATTTTGGTGGAGTAAATTATTCCGGAACTTGGGAGTTGCTCAACTTGAATGTACCCCAGAGGCGATCAAGAGCATTTGCGATCTTTGACGAAGGAGGTTTGACTTTCCCAAACCGCACAAAACAAACGGAATTAACGCCCAACCGTAAGCTTCGGCTTCCGCGAATTAATTAAATCAAGGCGCTCCCAGAGACCCCAAGGGCCTGTGGTGGTGTTGGCATAGGGTTGTTTAGACCAGGTCTCCCAGCTTCGATCATTTCACGAACGAGTTATTGAAACAATGGGGATCGCACCTGCCACCGACAGGGCGTTTGAGGGTCGGTCGATGGAGTGGCACGTATCGCCGTCACAATCGCATACGCCTCCGTCTTGATTGACGTATAATCAACGTATTTCCTCTTCCGAGATTTCTATAATGTCACATACAGTTTGATCTAACACAATTCAAACCCCTCTAACTGCTTTTCGGTTTCAAAACTTGAACAGTGCCGATACATATTTTATTTGCTGTATGGGTTACAGGGATAGTGTCTGAACGGCCTCTTACGATTTTAATCTCAGTTGGGTAATACGGGGGAATATTTTTTGGTACTTCAATACAGCAGGTAGCTATTTCGATGCCTCCACAGTGTAGGTACCTGTTCCTGAAACATATGACTTAGCTGCACTTATTTAAGTACCTTCCTGACATTTCATTTCGAGTGTAGTAAGGAGATTCGATTCTATTTCATTTCATTCAATTCTACATTATTCAATACGGTAGTCAGATTTCGATACACACATTCTTTTTACTTCTGAAACGTATTTAATACGTTCAGCCTAATTTAGGCTTTCAGTAGTATTATTAGCCATACTGACTTGCGCACCTCTTAGGTGTTTTCAGTCGTACGAATCTGCCAAATATTGGAGACTTCACATTGAAAATTCCAGTTCCCAACAGAAACATCTCCCATCAGGAAATATCCCTAAACCATCAAACAATCCTCATCTATATTACAATATCGCAGTCCTCGAAGCGACCACTAGCTCAGCGACCAACCTAGTTTTACCCTAACTAGCCCACGTGGTAACGGCATATCTATGTCAGGGTGACAGCCTGTTACAGAAAATGAGACTTCTTAGCCTCTAAAGCCCCTCTAGGTATTTTGCCGCATTACGTTTCTACCAAGAATCGACGTTCTCGACCAACTTCCGAATAATTCTGTATACTTTAAATTCCTGTCGCTTGATTTTCCTTGGTTTGAGGTCAGAAATATTAACAAAACCAAGGTTCACTACCTCGCCGGCTCCTATTCCGGCGATCGATCAGATACATGATAAATCTCCCAATTATCAGTGGTTCTACTAATGAGGTGGGCGATCCTCGGAGATTGTTTCCTGAAAGCGGAAGGTCAGTTATGTCCACGTCCTTCAAGGAGTAGATCCAAGGATTCGCTAGTTCGAAGGTTCGGCCTGTTTTTCGAGATTTTTAAAAAAATTATGTTTATGGTAAAGTTTAGGCTTTTCTCAATGGTTTCCGTTTTAATTTGAATGACTTTTATTCATATTTACTTATTTATTTATTTATTTATTTTTAATTGTGGACTTTCCTTTTAAGCCTCTCGTCATTTTCAAGGACTAGTTTAGCGGGACAGAGGGGCACGCCAAGGTCGGCAGGAAGGAACGTCACCTGAGTGGTGCACGTAACCCGCGATTTTATTTTTTCTTCTTTTCCTCCAGTTGCCGCGGGCATTTTTCCAAGATTCAACCGGCGTATTCGAGCTGATCAATATCTACCTGTTATACAGGGTTCTGATGCACATAAACCCGCAAAGCTTGAGATAACCGAGGGCAAAATCAACTACACTGTAATTTGTAATAAAAACGCCAATTATTATTTTTTTCTAAAACCAACACTGTACGGGCTTAAGTCGTTAAGGACCGAGATGTGTTATTACAATGAATTAAAATCCCCGGAAAAGATGGTTTTGAGTGTAGTATAATATCCACTGGGTAAATAAATTCATAGGGTAGAAATAAAATCATTCAATCTGATCAAGCTATCGTGGACAATCCTGACTTCGATCCACCTGTCATTACCCTGCTTCTTCGATTTTATTACTTTTAAAAATTTTGAATTGACATTGACGTCGAGTGTGTCGTTGCAGAATGGCTACCCAGCGAGGAGGAGGTCGCTGGTCGACGACGCCCGCTTCGAGACCGTCGTCGTCAAGCAGACCAAGCAAACCGTGCTGGAGGAGGCAAGGAACAGAACCAACGGTAAGACAATCGCAGCCAAAATACTTACTAAACCTACTAGAGAATCGTAAAGTGACTTGAACGTTAGTAAATGACTAGTAGTCACCACGCAGAACTGCTTTATTTTGATTCGATGCGCATGTTCAGTGTATATTTTTTAAACAGAGCTTTGTGCATACGGAGTTTCGATACTTTTGATATATTTATTTGGAGTTCTTATTGCATGATTTTAATTTTATTTCTACTCCTTCTCCATCAGATAACTTCAACAACGTTGAGATCATCCCTCAGCAAAAAGCTGGTAAGTTTCGGGCTCATTTTTTTTCTCTAGTTTTCTTTTTAGGGTAGTGGCATATGAGCAATAATAGACCGAGTTCCGTCCTGTTTTGGTTTCATATACTTTTGGTGAATTGATTGTGTGAAAATACTGAGTCAGTAAAGACGACGGTTAAATCATTGCTATTCCCGATGAGACAGGAAAACGAACGTATTGTCACATCATGTCAGAAACATGATCATCAAATCGTTTAGGAAGATCAATAGGAAAATGTCGTAAAACCGCGAACGATTTTAGCCTTTCGTGGCGTGCGGTTACGGCTCTCTCAAGTTCGACCGCTTACGGCGGCCACTGTCATTGTCAGGGCCATCCAGTCGTTGACTCCTCCGGGCCGAATCGCGTGATATAACCAACCAAGGGTCGTTTGAGATATTGAATGTTTCTGGACTTTTGAGATGAGAGTGACCGACATGATCGATTTCAGTTTTTGACTCTGTGAGAAACTAATTACCGAATAATCAAATATTTAAAGACTTGGCGAGTGGATTTGGACTCAGTACCATTTAAATTTAGATAAAACCTGTTTTACGCCGTCATTTGAAAATTGCATTTCCCTCACAAACCCAATTTCAAACGTAGAGTTTTTAATGGTTAATTTCAGTTATTTTCTTTATTTTTAATTTGTTGTTTTTTCAACTCAATCAGATGATCTCAAGAAATTCGTCGACGCTACCAAAGAGAATTACGAAGTCAAGCCAGGTAATTTGGGTGTTATGCATGATACAGCATATTGCGTTATTACTTGTATTTTATTTATTTCAACCCCGCTCGCGTTTTCTTTTTTTTAACGCATGGTTTTTTCAATTCCTTCTTTAGTGGAAATTGATGAAGAAGACAAGGAAAATGCCGCTCCACCCAAACCGAAAGGTAAGCAAATTTAGCGTATTGCTTTTCTTTAGAAATGGACATTGGAGGAACATGGTGTTCTATGACTATACAAACAAATCTTTCAAAAGGCATCTTTCAAAAAATGTTATTCGATCATAAATATTGAAATGACTGAAAATCGGAGAAAAAAACCACAGAGTGGAATTTTTTGGGTCGAGAAAATGCCACAGTGAAAGCGGATGGGGTTGAGTGGGAGGAGTGGGAATAATGACCTCTCTCTTACTGGTCTTCAGAACTCTCTACATCTAGAAAAGCCCCTGCCCACCATTCCACTGCCTTCCCAATCATCTTCAACCCCCTTCCAGAAGGGACGGATGAACAAATTGTCCCCCCGCCATCCACCACCTCCTCCATTACCCTCTCACTCGCAGCTTTTCACCACTACAATAGAAGATCAGGAAATTGCCGCCTCAAGCCCCTTTTCGCAGATTCCCATTCTCTGTCTCTACTTTACCCCCTTTCTTCGATAGATCTCTTCAAGTCCTTCAGCAGGCGAAACAGCGCTTTGCCTAGTACTTAACCGACCATCAAGAGAAATTTATGTAAATGACGTCTTCTGGATTTTTTTAAATGCCCGATTGCCTCTCTGAATGGCTCCCACACTGATTTGTTTTAGTTCTGTCAGTTCAATTTCTGTACAAAATGGGAATTTCGTGACAACTGTCAAAAAGTCAGCCTGGTGCATTTCATCATCTACAGACATCTTTCAGTATAGATAGTCAATCAATAACAATAGGATATTTTTGTAAATATTCCAATTATCACACACATTGTAACATTGACGGCAGGACAATGCTACCGTCAGTATCTAAGTATCTATTACTTCAATCTCCCGCCAGCAATTTATGATGGCCTTACTATGAAAGCCCTTGACCACAGCTACAACACCATCTTCCACGCAATCAAGTTGATCTAACAACTAACCGTCTGACTCAGATCAGCATACTGGTAAACCAGGACCGTCAATTATTTTACGGGATTTTCTTTTTGCAGACCAAGGGTTAACTGAAGAAGAAGTCATCCTCAGCAATGCCGCCAGCGAGTCTAAAGATGCTGAAGTTGCTGTCCAGAGAGCCGCTCTCGTTCTTAAGCTCAAGGATGGCATCGGCTCACTGGCCAGAATCCTCAAGACCATTGAAGTAAGTGTCACAAAATCAAACCACAGTTCCAGTCGTGGCAACTGATCCTGTCATTATAATGATTTAGAAGCAGTAAATCAGGACAGAAAGATTAAAATAAAAAACCTCGATATAAGTATAACAGTAATCGACGACATTATTAAGTATGTGTTGCATTTAATCGAACTGGAACATTCAAAACAATGATGAATTGTGCTCTGTCCACAGAACTTCAAGGGAACTGTCGTTCATTTGGAGTCCCGTCCTTCAAAATCCATGGGATCTCAATTCGATGTCCTCGTTCGCGTGGATATGTCCCGCCAAAACCTCCTTCTTCTGATTAAATCCCTTCGTCAAAGCTCGGCCCTTGGCGAAGTGACTCTACTCCAGGAAAATTCCATCGATGTCAAGAGTGAGTGTCACCTTTCAAATCATCATTGAAAGTAAAGAAAACAGGTCTCACCTCTAGTCCTTCGTGTTCTCTCAAGCTCTATCATTATTTGGATTGCTTCTTGGTAGTTTGATTTGACAACCGATGATTTATTTCGAATGGAATTTCTAGGCCCGTGGTTCCCACGCCACGCTAGGGAGCTTGACAACTGCAACCACCTCATGACCAAGTACGAGCCTGAGTTGGACATGAACCACCCTGGCTTCGCTGACAAGGTCTACCGTGAGAGGAGGAAGCAGATCGCCAACATCGCTTTTGACTACAAATAGTAAGTAGATGTATAGTAGGTAGTTACGTTGATGAATAATGAATGATTAGATTATTAGATAAGTAAAGTGACTTGGGATGTTATCTATGACGATCCGTTCCTAATTTGTTGTGATACCTTTCAGTGGTGACCCAATCCCATGGATCGAGTACACCAAAGACGAAGTCGCTACCTGGGGTGCCGTCTTCAACACCGTTATGGAACTCATGCCCATACATTTCTGTTCGGAGTACCAGGAAGCCTTTAGAAAGCTCCAGGCCGATGGAATCTTCCGTGCAGACAAAATCCCCCAATTGGAAGAGATGTCAGCATTCCTGAAGAAACATACTGGGTTCACTTTGAGACCCGCCGCTGGTCTCCTCACCGCCAGAGATTTCTTGGCCAGTCTCGCTTTCAGAATCTTCCAGTCCACCCAATACGTCAGACACACCACCACTCCCTTCCACACACCCGAACCGTAAGTATTTTATCTCACCCCCAATAATTAGGTTAAACACACTTTTCCAGTCTGAAAATTCGATGTTAACGAAAATCGCAGTTACGATTAGGAATAAAATCTCGCACGGCTAGAAAAAAATCCCTCTCAAATTTCCTATAGTAAAATCATCCATTAATTTATTCATAGCTAGAAAAACACTGAATAGCAACAGCAATGATGTCATCATTGAAATTAACTTCCCTGGAATTGATGTTGTAGTTCAGCTTACCATAAGTGGGTATTTTTTTCTCGCAGAGCAATCGATTTCAATTTTCTGCAGGGTTTAATTATCTTAACGATCTTTTCCCCGGTCACTTCCTCATTACTGATGATTGCGTCTCTGATTGGAAACCAGTGACAAGCACACCGTATGTCATCGCAAGAAAAAAAGTTGATGGACATAGGGAATCTAGGAACAGATTTGATGTGATCTGATTCAGTTAAATGTTTTAGAATTTGATGAATATTTAGCGCTTTTCACTGGGTGGATTTTCTCGATGATTGAAGGGTATAAGTTATTTCACAGTTGACGTGAAATACCCTGGGATAAGTAGGAGGAGATAGGTAGGAACAAAATAACCCGATTACCCGTTATCACTTTAATGAAGAACAAGTTTCCATTATAGCCCCCCTCCCGTCATTTTAGTTGCAAGGGATCCCTCTTTGCCTTTGGCCGTCAATTCGATTACTCAACCTTCCCATCGCTATCGTCATCTTTCTGATTGAATTAGCCACTGCTGGAGTGGTGGGGGTGTATCCATTATGGGCCGTGACATCGATGACGCTTAGGTAGCGCGAAGTTTGAGGTGTCAATTGTCGAACTTCGGGTCTTTACCAAGTGATACGGAAAAGTAACTTCTAAAACATAATTTGCCAAGTTGCCGCAGCTTGTTGCTTACTTTTAATTCACTTTCCAACTTGTATCAGTTCTGTAAGAATTTTCATCTTCATAGATTCATTAAACTCATTCATGAATTATACATGAGGATAGCAGGGGTTTCCTTGATTCCATAATCAATCCAATACCTACATGACAGTCCGCAAAACTGAATGCATCAGTTAAAATATAATTTTGGTGCAATGGAATAAAGCAGCTCTGCGCATGCTAACAGATCAGTAGAGTGTGTAGGGAGAACAGGAGCGTTCTGGGCATGTTATGGGTTACATTTCACAGGCTGTCACTAAGTTCAGCAATACCAGAGACGATCTTCCTTGAACCAGTAAATTATGTAACACATGATAAGCTTTCATTAGTTTGTTTGTTCTCAACTTTGTTGATATTTCGAAGCACCTATTAATGACGCGGTATCTCTGCTGTTACAGCGATTGCATCCACGAGCTTCTGGGACATATGCCACTTCTTGCTGATCCGAGCTTCGCTCAGTTCTCCCAGGACATCGGATTGGCGTCCCTCGGAGCCTCCGACGACGAAATCGAAAAACTCTCCACCGTCTACTGGTTTACCGTTGAGTTCGGTCTCTGCAAAGAGAACGGCCAGACCAAAGCCTACGGTGCCGGTCTCCTGAGCTCTTACGGCGAGCTCCTCCACGCCATCTCCGACAAACCCGAACACAGGCCTTTCGAGCCCAGCAGCACAGCAGTACAGCCCTACCAGGACCAGGAGTACCAGCCCATCTACTACGTCGCCGAGTCCTTCGAAGACGCGAAAGACAAATTCACGAAGTGGGTCTCCACCATGAAACGCCCCTTCGAAGTCAGATTCGACCCCCACACCCAAACCGTACAGATCCTTGACTCTGTCGACCGACTCGACAACCTCGTCAACACCCTCAACATGGAAATGCAACACCTGACGATCGCTCTTAAAAAACTCCGAGCTGGCAGTCTTCAGTAAGAAGGCCTAGCCATCCTTTAAACCTTGAATATTACCAAAACACTACCCCATCTCTTTCCTATACTAATATATATCGTGTATATAACGACCCATTCACCCAAATGTGAAAACCCTTAAGTTATACCCACCCCTTTTTCGTTGACTTTAGGGGATGGCTTTATTTAAACGGATTCTGGAAGTCGTTCTTCAATGGCGAAGGCTCCTTTCTGAATTCCTGTTCAAACCTCAAAATTTCCCAGAATTTACATTTTTAAAAACCCCCACAATACACATTATTACTGCACATACCATCCCCTAGAATCAACTATGACAATGTGTCCTCACCCAATCTTTATTTCTATCACTTTCTTCGACCAGTATTATCACATTAGCTAATAGCTTAGAAGAATAGTTGTTATTCAAGTTATTAGAAGAGAGAACTTTTATTTAAAAAACAAAAATTTACCTTTACTTCTTACAGTAAGAGTGTACTTATTTTCATATCACTACTATATCATAGAGTTCCTTGAATTAAACGAAAAAATTATAAAACGTTTTAAAAACTGTAAATTTTATTTACGAATGTAAATTATATTTATATTAGATTTACGTCTCTAGAGATTTAACCTTTAGAGTTATTGTGCATTATTATTATTATTATTATTATTCTATTTATCAATTTTGAAAGCTTGTGCTCGTGAGTCCCTAAGCGTCGTTCCCCCTTGCCCCAGAGCTATTTGCTGTGAGATATCTCTTTAAAAAATATATTGCACCGCAAACCAAACATTGTTTTTTTATGGTTATTCCAGATACCTGCGTCACAGTTAGATATTCATGAAATTGATCATAAGATCATAAAATCGCCCCTCGGGGCTTTAGCGGGATAGATCGTCAGTATTGTCGTTGACAGCTAGAAGACATGATAAAATATAATTAGGTGGTTTAGGTACAACCTCTTCTGCAAATACAAAACGCTGCAAATCCCTGCACAACGGTTTATTATTTTGTATAGAATACCCTTCTGTTACAGATCACAGCTCTCTGTATAGATAACCCTTCTATATAACATATGTACTATTCTACACCCTCCGTAGGTTAGTACCTAACCCCGTACTCGTTACTATAGGTACCTACCTAAACCGTTGTGTAATAATTTACCTGTATAGGTTCCCCTTCTACGGAGATAGAATAATGAACCGTTGTGTAATAATTTGCCCATCAATAATACTTCAACGGTTGTTCAAGTTGCAAAAGTACCTACCAACAAAATCCAGCCCCTTCTTGGTAGATGAGCCGTTGTATAATAATTTACCGTTGTGTAGTGATTTACCGTTGTGCAATAATTTGCCGTTGTGTAATAATTTGCCATTGTGAAATAATTTACCCATCAAAAATACTTCAACGGTTGTTCAAGTTGCAAAAGTACCTACCACCAAAATCCAACCCCTTCTTGGTAGATGAGCCGTTGTGTAATAATTTACCGTTGTGTAATATTTTACGGTGGTGTCATAATTTACCGTTGTGTAATAATTCACCGCTGTGTAATAATTTGCCATTGTTTAATAATTTACCCATCAATAATACTTCAACGTTTGTTCAAGTTTCACAAGTACCTACCTACAAAATCCAATAGTCCATCACTTATCAAATGAAATAATATCGCAGAACAACCAACTCGACTTCATACAGCCATCCTTGATTATAATCAGATGCTCCGTAGTGATGATATCCCGGCCGGATTTATACCGTTTGATTAACGATCGTGTTGACGAAGCATTTTGGTGCACATGAACGGCTGGACGTACAGTGCTCCGGGTGGTCTCAAAAAATTGTTTAGCTCAAGACAAATTTAATAACGTAAAAAAAACAATACCCTTCATTCGAAAGTTTTCGAGATACGGCGTTCTGAAAATTTCAACCCCTATTTCGAACCCCTTAGAGATGACTGACAGTAACGTCGAGCTTCGAGGACCAACTAGACCCCGAATGGAACCTATAACCCGAATTTCATCAATTTTTTTTTCATGGTAACTAAGAAAAGTGGCCCGTACGGCGTACGGCGTACGGCGGACAGACAGAAATATTTTTATTGCATTTTCGGATTCTACATACCTTGAAACGTAAACCATCAAATTTTGAGGGGGGTAAGAATTTTGTTTTTCTTGCTCGATTCCAATGGTTCATTATTGAAAATAATAAACCAAAAATTGTACCTTCCTAATATGAGTTAAGCACCTGATTCAAGTTTAGGTGACCCCAGCAGTCCCCAGCAATCCTTCTATGGACAATACAGAAAAAATTGAAAGGAGCGATCTGAAATAATAATGCGAGAAATGAGAATACTTCTATTTAGTTAGTACTGTAGATAGTTCCACTAAGTGTAGTCGCTGGTGTCGAAATGTCATGGGCATCCTTCTCTGACAGATAAATCAGGTTTTTCAACATGAGTTCGGAACATCTACCAGATATATCTATTATGAGGTACCTACTTCCTCATTTCGAATGGGATGGTTGACGATATAATTTATTGGGGTCGTGTTTGAACTCAACACGGATACCTAGTTTATCTCGATTATAGACAACCTTAACGACCATTTCAAACCATTGCCGTTTTGTGAATACTTCGGGCGTCACCTGTTGTCACTAAACCCACTTACCCTTGTGTTCCTCAAGAACCATTCTGCAACCCTTTTACCTACAGGTTCTTTCATCTATAAACATTGTGTTTGTTTGAATAACAAGCGAATACGTAATCAATACTTCTATTTCCGTACACCTAACGGAGTTTTAACGAGAAAACTACGTGAGGTCTTGACTTACGTTTGTCCACACGAAGAGGTAGGTAATGCTTAAGAACTAATGGGAATGTTGACAATCCTTTAATTCGTGGTTCCTGATCTTGAAATATTTCTCTCAGGCTAATTTTGGAATGACTCAAGATCCAACCCATATATAGCCTCGTAATGGATTATTTACGAAGAAAGCTTTTCGTCGTGCAGTTGAATCTTAATCATAATTCAAGAATTAATTTTAAGCTTTGCTGAACTCCGCAAAATCGGTACCCTGTTTAGTAGGCATACGTACTGTCACATAATGGCAAAGTAGGTACCTAAGTAATAAAAATAAAAGACCCATAAATAGGTAATTAACAGGCACGGATGTTTTGCTCATAAAGCTTTGTTGTTCAGGGTGAATTTTCAGTTTACAGGAAAAATATACCTACTTATTTTTCCTCATTTTCGTGCTCAACCCAGAATATAAAGCCAAGAAGGCAAGCCTAGGAGGAAAACTTCAGGAACCCACTCTGACATGGTATGGACAGAAACCCATTCTATAATAAATTATTGTAAAACATTCTAGACGTATGTGCCTGTGAGTGTAGATGTGTATTATGTACCTCGGGATCAAAGTTGCAGGCAGACAAATTCCGATTTCAGAAAAACAGTAAGCTTCAGTAGTGAATTTAGCTTTTACTGTCAACTATTACGTATAACACTAGAGCAGTTTTCATTGTAACATAAATCGGTTTCTATATAAAACAGTAAGCTTCAGTAGTGAATTTAGCTTTTACTGTCAACTATTACGTATAACACTAGAGATGTTTTCATTGTAACATAAATATGTGGCCTGTGAGCCAAAATGGATCGAAAGATCTTGATAGCGTTCATCCGAGTTACTATTCCTCATAATTCTACACATGAATGTTTTGGATTTACTAAACAAGTGCTAAATTTTTCAATGCTGCACGACTGAGACTGGAACGTTTTTCCTAAACTAAAGTGAACCACTTACAAATCAACTGGGGTTAACTCACCGTAGCCCTTCAATAAATGCATTAGATCATGAAGATCGGGGGAATTATTTATTGGTTTATTTTAATGGCTTGAATAAAAAGAGGTTCTGGTGGAAAAGTTTCCCGTGAATATTTCAAGATCTCCATGAAGAGCTTTGTGGTTGCAATAAAAGAGCTACACTAGCTCACTTTATGAGTGAGTTACTAATGGATTCAAGGTGGTAAACACTACATAAATCCGTAAGTACTAAACTTATTAGATAAATGTCTACAATTATGGAAATCGCTCGGTCGATGTTCGAATTCAGATGAAGGAAATGATAGTTTGCATTTGACGTTCATCGCGGTTGTTAAAGAGAAATGCGGGGAACCCCGGAGATCTTCAATCGTACTACCCGTCCAAAGGCACGTTTAGTAGATCTGGCGCATAATAAGTTGGCCTAAATGATCGATATATAGAGGAGGAGAATCTCCTACTGCACGTAGTTCAATCAGGCCAACTCAACTATTCTGCGTTTTTCTATGATATAAAAACGCTGCAAAGTCCTTGTCACACGGGTTTATTATTCTACTGGCCACACCTACAGAAATGTTGGCTGCTCATTTATTGTGTCTTTCGTGTGCAATAATTGAAATAGCTAGTATTTCTGATGGTTTCCACCAATTTTGGCCCCCAAAAACACGACTTAGGCTTTTTTTTCCAAATTATCTTTGATCAGTGGTAGTTCCATTTAATTGCCTTGATTCACCTGTTGACATTTTTTCTAGTGTTATAACACAAATTGATGGTGATTTCAGACAATTTCCCAGGTTTTCGACTCATAGAAAATTAATTTTGGGTGCTGACCCTTCGTTACAACCTCAAATCCTCACATTCTCTGGTCAAAATCGACTTCATATTCGGTCTTCTCGCCCTAAAAAACGTGAAAAAAGATACCTTAAAAGCTCATTCTACTAAAATACCAAAAAACCCCCATTTTTCACCCATAATACCCCTGGATATATATTCCGACCTGGCTGCAGAGTTTTGGGACACAACTAGGGCCCAAATGGAGTGTGCGAAAGAATGAATTTTTTGGACTAGAAATGAAGTAGCATAAGTATGATACGGCGGACGGCGTACGGACATTGCATTTTTGGAATCTACGCACCTTGAAACGTAAAAAAAAAATTTGAGGGGATATAATCAACATTTTTGCTGAGCGAATACATAGGTGTACTATTCACAGAATAATAAACCAAAAGAAGGTGTGCGCATGCTCAAGGCAATGCTTGAGTATTTTTTAGCATGAAATAATGGTGAAATAAAGAGCAAATTATGAGACTAGTAGGAGGTTCGTGGGGGACGTAAAGACTTTGTGTACAGCACAACATCGTGAAAAATTATTCTTACAGACGGATCTCAATCCAGTTTGTTCAATTCAAATTTTGATGAGTTATATGGAATCAAATGAGGACCCTCACCTGGTGTTACCATTTCAGTCAGATCTACTACAACCCTACCGTGTATTGATGGCTATTTCAAGGGTATATTGAATTTTATCAAGTTATCAGTATTTGGTACCAAATGCATGCAGTGTGTGTGTGTGTGTGTGTGTGTATTTACGGTCACCTATTGACCTAGTCCTGAAACACAGATTCGTGAAGGTGGATGCTGCAGATTCGACCACAGGACCTTATGGGTAATTGTCATTGAACGTGTCCACTTGGAATCCTGCGACGCACCTGCACGACTCATACAGGCAACTTACTGTGACTACGTGTTCGAGTTCAAGGGTGAAAAGTCTGATGTATGTCGGTGGTCGACCAAGTTAGCTGTCTGGAGGATCGCCGTCCTTGATCGGGGCACCGTCACAGACGGAACCTGCTTCACCGAGATCGATCTTTCGGTTAAGGACGTGCGAGCCCCTATTAAAGGAAGTCCATCTTATAGCACAGATGTTTATCTAGACATACGCAAATTACTCGTCATTAGGTGTATTCAGCGTATGAATAATACAATTGGAGTTATGCAATATGTATATATACTGATACATCATCCTAGTTCAAGGTTATCACATCATGGAAACTAAAGAAACTAAAAACTACTAAAAAAACTCGTGATATCGCCAAAATATTACCTACGTCTTTGTCATTACGTACACATCGTTTCCTGAAGGTCGTCTTCAACATCTCTTGTCAGTCAACAATAACAAGTAGGTAGGTGAGCTGTTTATTTATACGGACCTATAATAGCTGCAATAGCTGCAATATTGTTCAGCAATGATCTTCATATTATATTCGCACTACCACCGATTTCCTTGACACCGTTTTTCAAGGTGCCACCTTGAAAATATGGACAACTATAAATAGGTTTAGGTTATATTATGTACCTACCTGAAATAAATCCCGACCATAAGTGGAAAATCAATATTAAATGAAAATTTGTTTTCTGTAGGCAATACCTACCATCGTGCCCCCCCCCCCCCCCCCCAGGAAAGCCCTAAATCGAGGACTGGAACCGGCCCGGGAATTTCAGTTTCATAAAAATGCGAGGGATTCAATAATTCAGTAATTAACTATTTGTTCCTATTCATGAAGCATAGGGTAAAATAGTAAACCGCTGTGTAATAATTTACCTCTATAGATGCCCCTTCTGCGTAGATCAATCAATAATAAAAATATCAGTAATAACACAGAGCAACCAACTCGACTTCATACGGTCATCCGTGATATCAGATGCTCCTTAGCAATGAATGATGTGGGCCGAATTCGTACAGTTTGATTCACGATCATGTTGACGAAGCTTTTCGGTGCAAACGAAAGGCTGGTCGTACAATGCTCCGGGTGGTCTCAAAAGTTCTTTAGTTCAAGATCAATTTAAAAAAGTAAAAAAAACCATACCCTTCCATTGAAAGTTTTTGAGATACGACGTTCTGAAAATTTCAACCCCTATTTTTCACCACTTAGAGATGACTGACAGTAACGCCGAGCTTCGAGGGCCAGCTAGATCCCAAACGGGACCTATAAACAAAATTTCATTAATTTTGGTTCATGGTACCTTAGAAAAGTGCCAATTACGGAGTACTGCAGTCAGAAAGAAATTTTTTTATTGCATTTTCGGATTCTACGTACACTGAAACGGCAACCATCAAATTTTGAGAGGGGTTAAATTTTTTTTTTCATGCTCGATTCGTTTATTCAACAAACCGAAATCGTCAGTACAAAATACGAACACGAAACTTTAAGCTAAAAGGACCTTCCTTTCATCTTTCTTCTTTAAATATTCATAACTTACTTTTCAAGCATCCTTTATATTCGTGCCGCATCAAAATTTACAAGTCAATCTTTCTTGTCACTATTTCATGAATAACTATTTTCTTTTTTGTAATTTCAAATTGTGCAATTCTGGTGTGAATCATGGGCCTTTCGGCCTTTTCGCAATAAATGATTTTATTATTATTATTATTATTATTATTGAATAACGTGGGTACAAGTCCACACTTGAAAATTCATATCACCCATTCCACACACAAGCAAAGTTGCTCGCGAATTTTTCATTCGTGCAGACACACCTATATTTGTGTAAATGACGACATGGAACGAATTCCTTCTCGACTAAATTTTTTGGGTACTAGAACCATGAAATACAAATATAATATTATGAGATGTTGGTGCTTAATACATTCGTTTATTCAATAACTCGAACTTCCAGCTTTACTGTACCTATAAGCGTCAAGGTATATTCTTAGATTTAAAGAGATATAAGTAGGTAACGATATACGTAGGTACGGTACATGTAGGTACTGAGCCTTAGTGTAGATCAGTATACGTGCAGTCTAACATGTCTAACGTTAGTTTTGTAGTACATGTAGACAGACACAGATTTACATCTTACTCACTGCCCTTTTGCAATGGCTGAGGAGGGTTGGTTGATCTATTTTAAGTATGTACTTACCTTAGTACTGTAAGTTTGGTTTTCATGACTTCCATAATAAAAGTTTTTGATTTCGATTAATACGCAGGGTTGCCCGTACTCACGAAAGCCTTTCGAGGAGTGTTCGCGTCTGATGGAGGTTATAAGTAAATGCAAATTTAAGCCAAGGATGAGGGTTAAGTTGACTATGAAAATATAAATTTTACAAATTATGAAAAGGTGAAAAGAAAATGAGGTAGGTATGAGGATGGGTGAAGATTATGAAGGATTGTAGTACCTTGAGGCCGATGTTGCGACGCTTGGATGGGCCCATCCGATGAAGTAGAAGTTCTTAAGGTATTATAAATATAATGATGATGATCGTAAGGACGGAGAAATGCAGGGAATTTTGATAGTAGTAATGAGCTAATGAGGAACTTAAATGAGAAGGTGTTCGAAGCTGTAGTACGATTATTACCAAGAGGCAAAAGTTATGAATGTTTTTGGGACTCAGCAAAGGAAAAAAAGAACTGCTATCGTGAAGCTGGAGGCTGGACCAAAGAGAAGTGTGTGTGTGTGTGTGTGTGTCTCTGAGGCTGTGGGAAATTACAAAAAGCGTAGCGGCGGCAGAAGAAGCCTGATTTGAGCACAAAGAAGAGATGGATAAGGGTTATTCGATTGAAATGGCGAATTTAATGGTTTGGATATGTTGAGTGTATGGATGAAGGTAAATATAAAAAATATTAAGTAGGCAAATTTAGAAAATAATACAGGTAGGTACCATATATTTATATTTAAAAAAACTGAGCAAAGTTTAATGAAATTTCAAATCATTGTTGTTAGTTACATGATCCAGAATATCGTCTCATCTATTCAATACTAAATTCGCACATTTTTGATGAGTTGCCTGTTATCCGTCACACCTTCAGCATGTAATTTTGTTGTCATTCGGTGTTCAGCATTTCGGTATCGATACTATTGATGAACTTCGTACCCGTTACTTGTTACCTTGAAATGATTCATCATTCGCTAGGGTTGGAGAGAGGTCGTATGGCATCTGTGGGCTACGGGGAGAACTGCAGAGCTGAGGAGACTTAGCTTGCCCGTAACTAGATGGCAGCTGCCTTCACTCCGGTCTCCTCTTGTGATATATCCCTTTAATTTGCATTACTGTATCAGAAAGGTATGTTCTTTTTTATGTACCTAAAAATATGGCAGAATGCCTCCATGTAACATTGTTTCTGTTATTCCGTCGTCAGTAGTTGATTATTTGAATATGGACTCACTTTATACCTACTGGCTGCATGATGCATATTATTTTTGGCTGGTAATATTGACAACATTCAAAAACATCCGAATGTGGCTGCAATGGACACACTTTAAAAAAAAATCAAAACCACTCGAATATAGTAAACGCTGGTACTATTCACGCTTGATAGAGTAATGATTTCTCCACCTACTGTCTCTCTTGCTACTTCAATGAAATGTCAAAAGTTAAATGGAGGTTAACAATCGAAGTGCTTCATATTCTATTGCAAGGGAGAGGAGGAGGGAATAGATAGAAAAAAGGGGAAGAGAAAGTGGTGCGTTCTCTTTACCCATTGGCTATTAGGTTTGTCACCTAATAGCCAACTGAGATCGTGTCACCAGGTTGACATACATGTAGTGCAGAATACGCACTAGGTACTGCCAGCCCATCTAAGGTACAATCCTATCTATTAAGACTGCTTTAATTTTGTTTAAACGCCCAACTTGTACTTATCCTATCTATGTATAAATTGATTCATTTAAGTACCTATTTATTTTACAGTTGAGGGCCAGCTCAGTTTATCCGGTAAGTGTAATAAAATACATAATGCCGTATCACGTGATTTATAGGTACCCTGCGCCAAAAGTGCTATGAAAATGCATAGCAGCTGTAAATTGTGTTCTGACGACAACTTGAGAATGTCACTGTCGTTTTTATGAATGATTGATATACACAAGTTCATTGGCGCTTGGGTATGCTGTTTGGAGTTTTGTACGTTTCAGAGATGAAAGTCTTCATTCAATATTCAGATAACACCCGCAATAACATTTATCGATGCCTGTGCTCCAACTAAACCGCACCACTCTCCAGCTGAATCGATATTATCAAAGGTAAACTCGGCGTAGGTAAAGCCGAAAAATCCATCCCCCAGTATCAATAACTGGTCAGTGAATGTAGGGTTGCCAAAAAGCTATACTATATATGGTGGAGTTACTGGCAATGAATAACACATTATAACAACCAAACCTCGTTGGCATCGCTGAAATTTTCACCTGGTTTGAACAGTAACACCGAAATATCGCCCGGTAGGTGTCATGCATTGAAGGATAGTATCTTCAGCTCAAAATGTTAACATGAATAAATTAATCGGATAGCTTTAAGCAGATAAAAATATATCCAGGAGGTGGGTAAAGAGGTATGTCCTGCCAAAACGCTGGGAAGACCTTGTCACATGGGTTTATTGTTCTATTGTTATTATTCTGTTATTCTACAGAAATTTTTGCTGTTCATTTATTGTTTCTTTCATGTGAAATCATTTAAATAGATATTTCTTATTGTTTCCACCAATTTTGGCCCCCAAACTCGAATTAGGTACGCTCTTTTTTTTCAAATTATATTTGATCATTGGTAGTGCCATTTAATTCTCTTGATTCACCTAGTTGTGTCCCGAAACTTTGCAGCCCGATCGGAATATACCCAGGGGTGTTATGGGTGAAAAATGGGTATAAAATAAGTATTTTTTGTGTTTTAGTAACATGTTAGTAACATGAGCTTGTGACGTATCGTTTTCCATGTTTATTAGGACGAGGAGACCGAATATGAAGTCGGTTGTGACCAAATAGTGAAGAATTGAGGTTGTAACGAAGTTTCAGCCTTAAATTTACGCTACATTTTGGTATAAAATCGTTCTTCCGCGCACAGGCTCCATTTGGGTTGTGCTAGTTGTGCTCTGAAGCTCGGTAGCCCGATCGGAATGTACCCAGGGGTGTTATGGGTGAAAAATGGGTGAAAAACAGTATTAATTGGTGTTCTAGGAACATGAGCTTGGGTATCGTTTCCCATGTTTTTGAGGGTGAAAAGACCGAGTATGAAGTTGATCTTGATCAGAGAGCAAAGAATTGAGGTTGTAATGAAGGTTCAGCTCCCAAAATTATATTATAGTGAGTCGAAAACCTGGGAAATGGCTGAAATCGCCACAACCTTTGCCCGTGGATGTAAAAATGTAAATAAAAAAACGCTGCAAATCCCTGCACAACGGTTTATTATTTTGTATAGAATACCCTCCTGTTACAGATCACAGGTCTCTGGATAGATAACCATTCTATATAACATGTTATGTACTATTCTACACATATTATGTAGATCGCGGACCCTCCGTAGGTTAGTACCTAACCCCGTACTCGTTACTAGGTAGGTACCTACCTAAACCGTTGTGTAATAATTTACCTGTATAGGTTCCACTTCTACGGAGATAGAATAATGAACCGTTGTGTAATAATTTGCCCATCAACAATACTTCAACGGTTGTTCAAGTTGCAAAAGTACCTATCAACAAAGACCAGCCCCTTCTTGGTAGATGAGCCGTGGTGTAATAATTTACCGTTGTGTAATAATTTGCCGGTGCGTAATAATTTGCCATTGTGTAATAATTTACCCATCAGTAATACTTCAACGGTTGTTCAAGTTGCAAAAGTACCTATCGACAAAATCCAGCCCCTTCTGGATAGATGAGCCGTTGTGTAATAATTTACCGTTGTGTAATAATTTACCGTTGTGTAATAATTTACCGTTGTGTAATAATTTACCGTTGTGTAATAATTTTCCGGTGTGCAATAATTTGCCATTGTGTAATAGTTTAGCCATTTAGCCATCAATAATACTTCAACGTTTGTTCAAGTTTCACAAGTACGTACCAACAAAATCCAATAGTTCATCACTGGTCAAATGAAATAATATCGCAGAACAAACAACTCGACTTCATACAGCCATCCTTGATTATAATCAGGTGCTCCCTAGCGATGATATCCGGGTCGGATTTATACCATTTGATTCACGATCGTGTTGACGAAGCTTTTTGGTGCACACGAACGGCTGGACGTACAATGCTCCGGGTGGTCTCAAAAAATTGTTTAGTTCAAGACAAATTTAATAAAGTAAAAAGAACCATACCCTTCTATCGAAAGTTTTCGAGATACGGCGTTCTGAAAATTTCAGCCCCTATTTTGAACCCCTTAGAGATGACTGACAGTAACGTCGAGCTTCGAGGACCAACTAGACCCCGAACAGAACCTATTTATAATCCGAATATCATCAATTTCGTTTCATGGTAACTAAGAAAAGTGGCCAGTACGGCGTACGGCGGACTGACAGAAATATTTGTATTGCATTTTCGGATTCTACATACCTTGAAACGTAAACCATCAAATCTTGAGGGGGGGGGGGGGGGGGGGGGGTTAGAGTTTTTTTTTTTTTTCATGCTCGATTCCAATTGTTCATTATTGAAAATAATATATACCAAAAATTTTAAAAAAACTACCCGGAAGAAGTGTAATGATATTTTTGTGATGTAGATTAGTTCAATCTCTTTAATCTCAAGTACCTACAAACCTAGTTTTTTATTGGTAAAGTACACAGGTATGGGAATATGCTGACTTTCTCTCTTCATGGGCTCAGAAAGGGTTTGAGTTTCGGGGGCGGATAGGACTTGGGCTTGGGTTCTAGAAAGGGCATATGTACGAAATTTGACTCCAGTCCGACAATTAGGGCGCGGTGGAGGGAAAAAACACCGTAACTGGCCACTAAGCGATGAGCATAAAAAGACGTCAACTCGACATTTATATTTTTGGTAGGATTCTTGAGGGTTGGTCACTTAATAAAATATCCACTATGCCGACGTTTCGATTTATTTATAAATCCTCTTCAGGGCTTAGATGAGATAAGTCATGGTAGTAACAGGAACACACAGGCAGAAAAGGTGTTTATATTGCTATACATAGTTGAAATTAGTATGTATAGTTTTATCAAGAAGAAATGTTCATCAGAACTGTGACTGTTCATCAGAAGTTTATCAGAACTGTGACTGTGGTCTGATAAACTTCTGATGAACCAACCCTCAAGAATCCTACCAAAAATATTAATACTGAGTGGTCGAGAACGTTAATCATACTCGACATTTATTACAAAAAAATAATCGAAAATATTACAATAAACCCGAATAACATAGTACGGAGCTTTAGTAGTGGTAGTAGAATCTTGAATGAAGGTGGTACAAAACCAAATCGCAACACACAACCATTGATCGAGTTTGTAGATAGGAATGAAATTTTCCGTTTCATTTGACCTGACTTGTCGAAGTATTTTCTTGTTCATCTTCGTACCATTTCCAAATAATCATGAAAATGTACAGTTTGGAACTGGTTGTGCCACCAAAGTCGGATCTCCTGACTTGGATTCTCCAGTTTCACCTCCACATCCTACCATTTGCTATAGTTCAATTAAACCTAGGAGAAAGTGCGTATCTCATCGTCAAGGGACTCATCAGTTTGCAACAAGATAATAAATCAATACCTATTTAGTTTTGAAAAAATGCACCTACCCCAATGTTTTACTACCTAACATGGTTCATAATTACCTGTATGTTTAATGATGATTACCCTCGACTTTGTAGTTATTTAAAGAAATATTACTTACAATAAATCAAAATAACAAAGTTGCACGTTACCTTTAGTAGTGTGTACAACCCGAGAATGAAGGTAGAATCCAGTTCGTAGCACTAACCGCATACACAACCACTGATCAACGCGGGCCAATCAGTGCTCACACGTTATTCATCGGATTGCCCATATCACTTCACGCGGTTAATCGGCGGATAATACCGAGGCGATTCGAGAAAAAACACAAAAACACAATAATCTAGTCCAGGAATTATTGTTTAAAGATGAATTTTGACGAAAAACTACCACAAACCTACCATCCGTCGCGGGTGATCGAGGGACTGACTAATAGAAATGGTCGGCAGGGTGGGGAAGGTGGCGAGGAGGGGAAAGTAAGCACTTAGGTACTTGTAACTTTTATTATTTTTCCCTTCATTTTACCCGACTTATTGTCTTTACCTGTTTTTACCCTTTTCCAAAAAAATCCACGAAATGATTGAAGTTACCGATCTACGTGGCACTGGGTCTGCCCGCCAGAGCTTAAAATCTCCAGATTTAGGTTAATACTTGGAATTTTCCATCTGTTTTATTGGAATTGGTCATTAATGCGATCTTGAATTTCCATAAACCACCAATAGTTGTATGGTTGGTGTTTTAATCGTTCCAAATAACTAAATCATGTTGTGAACTGATGCCCTCGTGGCACAACCAGTGCCACATAGATTAGTAACTTGCATATTATTATTTCTTCGATTGTTTGAAGCAGTTAGAAAAATAAAAACACAATGAAAATGCAGGTAAATGTAAAAAATTAAATAAATAAATAACTAAATAAATAAAAATCGAGTGAATACCTACCTACCCCACCACGCCCAGCAACATCACCTTCCCCACCCTGCCGCCCCACTCTATTAGTCAGTCTGGCCCGATCAACCGCGACGGATGGTAGGTATGCGGTAGTTTTTATTCCAAATTCATCATAGAAGAATAATTCCTGGACTAAATTATACTGTGTTATTGTGAATTTTCTCCCCGAATCGCCTCGGTATCCGCCGATTTAATCGGGAGAAGTGATATGGGCAATTCGAAAACCACCGTGGGTGCATTGCCGGCCCGCGCCGATGATGATTGTGTTCAGTGCTACGATTTGGATTCCACCACCTTCATTCACCGACCATCCAGTACTAAAGGTACCGTAAAATTTTGTTATTTAGGTTTATTGTAAGTAATATTTTCTTTATAATTTATAAAGTCGAGGATCCTCTGGTGGCACACCCCATGCCACGTAGACATACCTACCTACCTTACATTTCTTTAATTGTGTGGATAAGTTACGAAACGAAAAATACAATGAGAATTCAGGTAAATGAAAGGCGAAAATATTAAGTAAAAACCTACCAAGGCCCACCCTGTTGATACATTCTTGTAGGTCCGCTATTGGTTGGTATGCAGTAGTTTTTCGTCAAAATTGATCTTTAAACAATAATTCCTGGACTAGATTATTGTGTTTTTGTGTTTTTTCTCGAATCGCCTCGGTATTATCCGCCGATTAACCGCGTGAAGTGATATGGGCAATCCGACACCTCACGTGAGTGCAGGTTGGCCTGTATTATCAGTGATTGTGGTTTTGATTATTAGTGCTGCGATTTGGGTTCTACCACCTTCATTCCCGGATAATCCGCTACTAAAGGTAAGTACAACTCTGTTACTTCCCTTTATTGTAAGTCATATTTCCTTATAACTATAAACAGGAGAGCAGTGAAATCACGACTTTAGGTATCTACTTGGGAGTTTCTAAATATTTGATTGAACTTCGTGGTTAACACGATCTGGAATTTCCAAAAACTACTGATAAGGGACCTGTACGGTGTTCTCATCGTTCCGAGTACCTGTCTGAATCAGGAGAATCGTCGCTCTGGTGGCACACCCCATGCCACGTAGACATACCTACCTACCTTACCTACACATTTCTTTAATTGCCTGGATAAGTTACTAACCAAAATACTCGTTACTAGGTACCTCCCTAAACCGTTATGTAATAATTTACCTGTATAGGTTCCACTTCTACGGAGATAGAATAATGAACCGTTGTGTAATAATTTGCCCATCAATAATACTTCAACGGTTGTTCAAGTTGCAAAAGTACCTATCAACAAAATCCAGCCCCTTCTTGTTAGATTAGCCGTTGTGTAATAATTTACCGTGGTGTAATAATTTACCGTTGTGTAATAATTTACCGTTGTGTAATAATTTGTCGTTGTGTATAATAATTTGCCATTTATGTAATAATTTACCCATCAATAATACTTCAACGGTTGTTCAAGTTGCAAAAGTCTTATCAACAAAATCCAGCCCCTTCTGGGTAGATGATCCGTTGAGTAATAATTTGCCATTGTGTAATAATTTACCCATCAATAATACTTCATCGGTTGTTCAAGTTGCAAAAGTACCTATCAACAAAATCCAGCCGGATCGCACACCCTCCGTAGGTTAATACCTAACCCCGTACTCGTTACTAGGTACCTACCTAAATCACGAGGTAAATGTTGCTAAAATAATTCTGTCGATTGCAAACAGTACCTAACAAAAAGAAGCGCACATCATTTTTTAAATGAAATAATATCACAGAACAACCAACTCGACTCCATAGGTACCCCACCAATAAAATCGGTTTCACTACCTATCAACAAACTCCAATAGAGCCATCATTTTTCAAATGAAATAATATCACAGAACAACCAACTCGATCTCTTAGGTACCCCATCAATAAAATCGGCGCGTCCCTGGTGACGAGATTTCGTCTGTTGTATACAATTTCATTCACACTGGAGTCGAACCTTCACCTGGGCCTTACTGTGAACGAACGGCTGGACGTACGATGCTCCGGGTGGTCTTAAAAAACTCGTAAGTTCAAGAACTATTTAAAACCGTAAAAAGATTCACGTAAAAAAAAGGTATAGGCGTTTTGAAAATTTCAACCCCTATTTTGAACCCCTTAGAGATGACTGACAGTAACGTCGAGCTTCGAGGACCAACTAGACCCCGAACGGAACCTATAACCCGAATTTCATCAATTTTTTTTCATGGTAGCTAAGAAAAGTGGCGTACGGCGTACGGCGGACAGACAGAAATATTTTTATTGCAGTTTTGGATTCTACATACATTGAAACGTAAACCATCAAATTTCGAGGGGGGGTAAGAATTTTTTTTTTCATGCTCGATTCCAATGGTTCATTATTGAAAATAATAAACCAAAATTTGAAAAAACCTTGTATAATAACACTGGAGGCAAGTATTAACAAGTGATTCAAGGCAGTTCAAAGACTCAACGATTTTAGTGGACTCCACAACACAAAATTGTCAACTTCACTGTCTTAAACATCTTATTAATTTATAAATGTTTTACAACTATGTACCTGCCTCAGAGAAAATCTCTATAATTGACCATTGTGATACAATTATTGTCCGGCTAATAAAAAATTTACCTACCCTCTATAAAAATAGGTAGACAGGGTCATACAAAATTATAGTTGATATTAAAGAGTGGTAGTAGCAGTATCTACCTACATATAATCTCAGTACCTATAGTTTCCCCGTCAGTAGCTAAATAAATTAATTGTGAAGAATGGGTAGGTAACTAAAAAAGTCCTTATCAACTCCACGCTCAAACCCAATAAACGAATGTTTTCTTAAGGGTTGGTATTGAATTATTTTATGAATGTGTGTAACCAAACAATTGCGGGTTCTATGAATGGAGGTAGGTAGGTAATTCTTCCAGTAGTTAGTCAAGATAATTGTTTCAAGACAATACCTTCCGTATGTACCCAACCCCCTCCCCACCAAACGATCACCCACCTACCCCACCCGGACACAACCCTTTCATTCCTAATGCTGATTTGGTCGAGACAGTGGCTGTTAATAAGTGACGCGTGCTCAACGAAAACTTATAGTAATTTACTCCCCTAAATAGTTTTGCGAATCAAGTAGGTATTACTTATCATACTTCGGGTCTTTGTGTTGTGTTCAGATTTTTACCTTCATCTCCCTTCTGAGTTCTCTTCGCTGCTACTGAACCCGTTTTCCTCAGTTGCCGTTTCAGGTGAGTTTCTATTATACATATATTTGGGTATTTTATTTTACTTATCTATCTAGAGCCAATAGTCCGCTTGTGGTACTGATCAATAATCTTTTATGGAAATTGGAATGTAATAGTTTTCCTTGTGTTATGGTTGCATAGGGATGTCCGGAGTGGGGGTTGGCACCTCTGGACAGAACGGAACTGACAAGGGGAGTCTACGGCGGTGGGGTCGTCGATTTGGTCCATTTTGGTTTACTATTCTGTGAATAATACACCTATGTAATGGCTCGGCAAACAATTTTTATAACACCCCCTCAACATTTTTTCTTTTACGTTTCAAGGTGCGTAGATTCCAAAAATGCAATGTCCGTCCGCCGTACGCCGTCCACCATATAACGTATAACGGCTTCATTTTCGGTCTAAAAAATTCGTTCTTTCGCACACATGCTCATTTGGGCCCTAGTTGTGTCCCGAAACTTTGCAGCCCGATCGGAATGTACCCAGGGGTGTTATCAGTGAAAATAGGTATAAAAATAGGTAATTTTGTGTTTGAGTAACATGAGCTTTTGAGGTATCGTTTTCTATGTTTTTAAGACCACCCGGAGCACTGTACGTCCAGCAGTTCGTTCACAGTAAGGCCCAGAATTTGGCACCGACATGCTTTTTCACCAGGAAGGTGAATCAAATTGTATACATTCAGCCCAAATATCATCACTAGGGACGCGGTAAAAATCGGGAATTGGCCCGAGATAATCATTGCTAGGGAGCACCTGATTATATATACGGAGTATGAAGTCGAGTTGGTTGTTCTGTGATATTATTTCATTTGAAAAATGATGGCTCTTTTGGAGTTTGTTGATAGGTAGTGAAACTTGAACAAACGTTGAAGTTGTATTATCGATGGGTAAATTATTACAGAACGTTAAATTATTAAACTACGGTAAATTATTACACAACGGTTCATTATACCACCTGCGTAGAAGGGGCTGGAGTTTGTTGGAAGGCACTTTTGTAACTTCAACAACCATTGAAGTATTATTGATGGGCAAATTGTTACACAACGTTAAATTATTACTCAAAGGTAAACGGTTGCACAACTGTTCATTCTACTATCTACGTAGAATTTCATGATCGATTCCAAAGGTTTATTATTGAAAGTAATAACCCAAGATGTTAATGGAATACCAGTTTTTATAATATAGATTCCGAACATTACGAACATAATTGCCGTGACCCAAGGAATATCTTGCTCTTGAGGAAATAGAGGTACCTACCCATTACCTACTTATCAACTTTCAAGGTCCCTTATTAGGTCAAAAGAAATAAACCAGTAGGCCAAAAATATTCATTTTAGTACACTTTTGGTTTATTATTTTCAATAATGAACCATTGGAATCGAGCATGAAAAAAAAATTCTTACCCCCCCCTCAAAATTTGATGGTTTACGTTTCAAGGTATGTAGAATCCAAAACTGCAATGAAAAAACGCTGCAAATCCCTGCACAACGGTTTATTATTTTGTATAGAATACCCTTCCGATACAGATCACAGCTCTATGTATAGATAACCCGTCTATATAATATAATATGTACTATTCTATACATATTATGTAGATCGCAGACCCTCCTTAGGTTAGTACCTAACCCCGTACTCGTTACTAGGTACCTACCTAAATCACGAGTTAAATGTTGCTAAAATAATTCTGCCGATGACAAACAGTACCTAACAAAAAGAAACACACATAATGAAGTTCTGAAAAGAAATTGTTGATGAGGAGTGAAAAAAGTTGCGAAAGTACCTACCAACAAACTCCAGCCCCTTCTACGTAGATGGTATAATGAACCGTTGTGTAATAATTTACCGTTGAGTAATGATTTACCGTAGTAATAATTTACCCATCAATAATACTTCAACGTTTGTTCAAGTTTCACTACCTACCAACAAACTCCAAAAGAGCCATCATTTTTCAAATGAAATAATATCACAGAACAACCAACTCGACTTCATACTCCGCCAATATAATCAGGTGATCCCTAGCAATGATTTCATCTCCGCCAAATTTCCTTTTGTGGGCGCGTCTCTGGTTACGAGATTTGGTTTGAATTGTATACAATTTGATAATTTCATTGACACTGGAGTCGAAAATGCCTGTCGGTGCAAACTTCGGGGCCTTACTGTGAACGAACGGCTGGACGTACGACACTCCGGATGGTCTTAAAAAACTCGCAAGTTCAAGAACTATTTAAAACCGTAAAAATATTCACGTAAAAAAATGGTATAGGCGTTTTGAAAATTTCAACCCCTATTTTGAACCCCTTAGAGATGACTCACAGTAACGTCGAGCTTCGAGGACCAACTAGACAGCGAACGGAACCTATAACCCGAATTTCATCAATTTTCTTTCATGGTAACTAAGAAAAGTGGCCCGTACGGCGTACGGCGTACGGCGGACAGACAGAAATATTTTTATTGCAGTTTTGGATTCTACATACCTTGGTTCATTATTGAAAATAATAAACCAATATTTCTGTCTGTCCGGCGTACGCCGTACGGGCCACTTTTCTTAGTTACCATTAAACAAAATTGATGAAATTCGGGTTATAGGTTCCGTTCGGGGTCTAGTTGGTCCTCGAAGCTCGACGTTACTGTCAGTCATCTCTAAGGGGTTCAAAATAGGGGTTGAAATTTTCAAAACGCCTGTACCTTTTTTTTACGTGAATCATTTAACGGTTTTAAATAGTTCTTGAACTTACGAGTTTTTTAAGACCACCCGGAGCACCGTAGGTACGTCCAGCCGTTCGTTCACAGTAAGGCCCCGAAATTTGCACCGACAGGCATTTTCGACTTCAGTGTGAATGAAATTGTATACAACAGACGAAATCTCGTCACCAGGGACGTGCCGATTTTATTGGTGGGGTTCCTAAGAGGTCGAGTTGGTTTGGTTGTTCTGTGATATTATTTCATTTGAAAAATGATGGCTCTTTTGGAGTTTGTTGATATGTAGTGAAACCGATTTTATTGGTGGGGTACCTATGAAGTCGTGTTGGTTGTTCTGTGATATTATTTCATTTGAAAAATGATGTGCGTTTCTTTTTGTTAGGTACTGATTGCAATCGACAGAATTATTTTAGCAACATTTACCTCGTGATTTAGGTAGGTACCTAGTAACGAGTACGGGGTTAGGTATTAACTTACGGAGGGTGTGATTTTGTTGATAGGTACTTTCGCAACTTGAACAACCGTTGAAGTATTATTGATGGGTAAATAATTATTACACAATGGCAAATTATTACACAACGGCTCATCTACCCAGAAGGGGCTGGATTTTGTTGATAGGTACTTTTGCAACTTGAACAACCGATGAAGTATTATTGATGGGTAAATTATTACACAATGGCAAATTATTACACAATGGCAAATTATTACACAATGGCAAATTATTACACAACGGCTCATCTACCCAGAAGGGGCTGGATTTTGTTGATAGGTACTTGTGCTACTTGAACAACCGTTGAAGGATTATTGATGGGTAAATTATTACATAATGGCAAATTATTACACAACGACAAATTATTACACAACGGTAAATTATTACACAACGGTAAATTATTACACCACGGTAAATTATTACACAACGGCTAATCTACCAAGAAGGGGCTGGATTTTGTTGATAGGTACTTTTGCAACTTGAACAACCGTTGAAGTATTATTGATGGGCAAATTATTACACAACGGTTCATTATTCTATCTCCGTAGAAGTGGAACCTATACAGGTAAATTATTACACAACGGTTTAGGGAGGTACCTAGTAACGAGTACGGGGTTAGCTACTAACCTACGGAGGTCCGCGATCTACCTAATATGTGTAGAATAGTACATATGTTATATAGAAGGGTTATCTATACGGAGACCTGAGATCTGTAACAGGAGGGTATTCTGTACAAAATAATAAACCGTTGTGCAGGGATTTGCAGCGTTTTTAGCATTATTCTTCTTCCTCTTAATGTTTTTTATGATTTTGACAAATTTCCCTAAATTAGGCCATAAATTTGTTTCACCAATTTCCAAAAAACTCGTAGCGCTAATGGCACTAGGGCCATTTTGAATTTGATGACGAACTAGCCCGTTGTTATTACTCAGTTACAAATTACGCTCATAGAGATCAACTATCAGCAATATTTAAAAAACGCAGCAAATTTACATGAGTCTATTACGCTATTGGACTTACATATAGGAATTGTGGCTGTCCATTTATTGTTTCTTTCATGTGCAATGATTGAAATAGCTATTTTTTATGGTTTCACCAATTTTGGCCCCCAGAAACACGTTTCTGACAAATGATCTTTGATCATTGATAGAGTCATTTAATTGTCTTGATTCACCTGCTGATACTACTTCTAGTGTTATTATACAAGATTATATATGGTGATTTCAGACAATTTCCAATATTTTTTACTCATAAAAAATGAATTTTGGGAGCTGAGCTTTCGTTACAACCTCTATTCTCCACTCTTTGGTCAAAATCAATTCAGATTCGGTCTTCTCACCCTAAAAAACATGGAAAACGATACCTCACAAGCTCATGTTCACTAAAACCTCAAAACCCCTCAGAAAACCCTATTTTTATACCCATTTTGACCCGTTAACACCCCTGGGTGTATTCCGATCGGGCTGCCGAGCTTCGGAGCACAACTAGGACCCAAATGTGTTCCCAAATTAGGACCCAAACTCTGAGCGGAAAAACGAATATTTTAGACCAAATTTTAACATAAATGTAAGGCTGAAACTTCGTTAGAACCGCAATATTCCACTCTTTGGTCAAAATCGACTTCATATTCGCTCTCCTCGTCCTAAAAAACTTGGAAAACGATGCCTCAAAAGTCCATGTTGCTAAAACGCAAAAAAAAACAACCATTTTTACCCCCATTTTTCACCCATAACACCCCTGGGTATATTCCGATCGGGCTGCAAAGTTTCGGGACACAACTAGGGCCCAAATGGAGCGAAAAACGAAATTTTCAGACCGAAAATAAAGTAGATATGGATGACACGGCGGACGGCACATTTTTGGACTCTAATCACCTTGAAACGTAAAAGAAAAACATTTGAACGGGCGAATCTAGACAATTAAGTAAATGGCACTATTAATGGTCAAAGATAATTTGATAAGAAAACAGGAGCCTAGTTCTTGTTGTTGGGGACCAAAATTGGTGGAAACCATTTAAAAAAATAGCTATTTCAATATTGCACATGAAAGTAACAATAAATGAACAGCCAACATTTCTTAGGTATGTCCAGTAGAATAAGAACCTGTGACAAGGGCTTTGGAGCGTTTTTGGAATCTACGCACCTTGAAACGTAAAACGAAAAAATTTGAGGGGGTGTTACAAAAATTTTTTGCTGAGCGAATAGGTACATAGGTGTATTATTCGTGGAATAATAAACCATGGGAGACTATTCCGATGATAAAAATATTTTACCCACAAAAGAGTGGGTCAAATTTGACTTAATACCCGTCAAAATTGGTAAAAATCACGAAGAAATGATTTTAATTTTACGAAAAGTCGTATGAAATGGTGATCTGATACTGAAAACCAAGGGACTAATTCATTTGGTAATCCTTCCTCCATTGTTCGATTCAAGAGAAAGCTGATCATATAACAATACGATCACAATAATTCGATTGAAGTGTCGGTAACAATAATAATACCTAATACCTACGGTATAACTGATAATTTAATCGTAGAAGGAGGTGTAGAGTAAATTATGGGACAGAGGTATTTGTCGAGAACGACAGCTGTTCCCCTATTAACTACACCTACTACCATAGTAATAGTATATTATATTTTCGATTCGAAGTATTGTTTTAAAAAACGCTGCAAAGTCCTTGTCACATGGGTTTATTATTCTATTGGAGTTCTAGAGATTTTTGTTGGCTGTTAAATGTATTGTTTCTTTCATGTGGAATGATTGAAATAGCTATTTATGATGAATTCCACCAATTTTGGCCCCCAAAACATGAAATAGGTACGCTTTTTTTTTTCTTTTTTTTAAGATCATCTTTGATCATTGGTAGTGGCATTTAATGGTCTTGATTCACCTGTTTACACTTTTTCCAATGTTATTGTACACATTGATGGTGATTTCAGACAGTTTTCCAGGTTTTTGACTCATAAAAAACCAATTTTGGGAGCTGAACCTTTGGTAAAACCTCAATTTCCGCGTCTTTGGTCAAAATCGACACCATATTCGGTCTTCTCGTCCTCAAAAACATGGAAAAAGATACCTCAAAAGCTCATGTTACTAACATGTTGTTAAAACGCAAAAAGTACCTATTTTTATACACATTTTCACTCATAACACCCCTGGGTATATTCCGATCGGGCTGAAAAGTTTCGGGACACAACTAGGGCCGAAATGGAGCATGTGTGCGAAAGAACGACTTTTTTAGATCTAAAATGAAGCCTGTACACGTGATACGGCGTACGGCGGACGGCGTACGGCGGACGGACATTGCATTTTTGGAATCTACGCACCTTGAAACGGAAAAGAAAAAATTTTGAGGGGGTGTTATAAAAATTTTTTGCTGAGCGAATACATAGGTGTATTATTCACAGAATAATAAACCAAAAGCTGATCAAGTTAGAATACCCACCCATTTACTATTAGATGAACATCTTAAAAATGTATCGGACGAAACTTGAAAAAAATTAAAAAAGTACCCCCCTTCCAGTTAAGTTGATGGTTTCCGTTTTAGGGTAGGTAGAATCCGAAAATGGAATAAAAACATAATATAATATTTGTCCGACGCCGTGTCCGTATTATTATTATGACTATTATTACAGGCTTTTATTTTACTCTGTCTGTGGCGGTCAAATCTTGTAGGTACCCAAACGGTTTTTCGCCCACTTCCCTATGTCCAGTTGAGCTGAAATTTTACTTTGTCATCTACCTTCGATGACATTCCATGAATAAGACATAAAAACGTATCAATCAACTACCTATAATTAATTAAAATGAAGCTGATATTTTGCATAGGTACCTAGTTATTCATGTCAATGTGTTTTGTGTGCGTAGTTTGTTGGGTAATTTTGAATTATTTATCTTTGATGACAATACATGAATCAAGCATAAAAACATACATTAATTATTTAAATGAATAATGAATAAATAATTATTAAACCAATTAATAAATTTAAAATAAATGAATAAAATAAATTTTATTAATAAATAAATATTTGATTAACCAGTTAGTGTTGCCCAACGATTTTATGTTTAGTCATAAACTTCCGATGTTGCATAACAATTGATTTCAAGATTTTCTAAAAGTACGCTGATTTATTTCGATATGATCTAAAAATAATAAAATAATTTCTTTCTGCTTGACTAAAAATGGAAGCGTGGGATGCCCATAATAGACTTTGTGCCTAATTATATTTGTGCCTTATTACCCTGTGTTCCCAGGTTGCAGAAAGAAATTATTTTGTTCTTTTTAGATAATTTCGAAACAAAATCTTGTTTTTAAAAAGTTTTTTATAATTTTTTTTATTTCCGAGTAACCATAAAACTAAATTGATGAAATTCGGTTCGCTAGTCCGATTTGGGGTCTAGCTGGTCTGCGAAACTCGGCGTTACTGTCAGCCATCTCTAAGGGGTAAAAAACGGGTTGAAATTTCCAGAATGCCGTTATCTCGAATTTTGTACGTTTTTAAATTGATCTCAAAATCTGGGAATTAGAGACCATTCGGACCATCCGGTACGTTCAGCTGTTCGTTCACAGCAGGCCCTGATGTTTGCAGTGAAAAGGTTTGTCAGCATGATCGTGAATGAAACGGTATACCAGTCCAGACATCATTGCTAGGGAACACCTGATTCACGCATGGCTGAATGATATCGAGTTGGTTGTTCCTTGATATGACCTATTTTATTTGAAGAATGATGGTTATTTTGGATTTTGATGAAAGGTACTTTTGTAACTTGAACATAAGCTTCATGGATGATATTACAAATAATATTAATGACAGAATCCTCTTAAACATACAGGGTACCTACGTTTGGAGTAACTATATATCTGAGCATGTTGACTTATTGTTCTATTTTTTTGAAACATTCAACATAACTCGTCCATTTCATTCAAGTTTGATGTGAAATTGTGTTGTGATTTTTTGAAGTGTAAGATCCCAGTATTAGTGTGGTGATGAGGGACGTGGAGGGGTAGTTGGAGGACTAGCCTAAGGCTGCTAGAGTGGTGGGGGAAATAGTTAAGGCACCCCTCATCTGGTTCGAGGCGACGAGCATGAGTTCATTACATTCTTACCGTACTCGCAGGTATCCAGAAAGTGTAGATATTTAGGAACCCGATGTCATTTGATATGCTCGTACATATATCTACCTACCTACGTATATTCCTACCTACACCGTAATAATTATGATGATTTCTATCGCCCTTCCAGTGATATCCAAGCTCACTAAGCGCTGCACCCTGCAGCACTCTTGTAGTGAAGCGCTGTGGTTCAGTCAAATAGTTCATTCAGGATTAGGTTTGGTATAACATCAACCCCACATAAAAAGAGCAGACCAAATGCTCAAATCCTCATCTTTACAGACATCAGTTTCACAGATTTATTGAACCGTACAAGGCACTGACAGTAATCATCATTGTAACAGAAATTAATTAATCCAATCATTCGTAGGTAAGTTGTTCAATCTGACGCGTTCCATTGCTTCCGCTGCCTCTTGTTGGTTTTTCCTTATGATTTCTCATCATCCGGCAGGTCGTCCGCAACAAACTGAGTACCCAAAGTAGATGTTGGTCCTCTTGCAGCGAGGATCTCATTTATTCTTCTGCATTTCTTATAACCTTCGCCGTACTTTATGATTTTCCAGGCTGGATGTTTCCTGAATTCGTTGATACTGACGAAGAATTCGGGTTCCGGTGGAACGTCCAAGATTTCTAGGTAATGTTTCGTTGCTGGATTCCCAGGTTTTTCATCCATGTACGCGTACCACGTGTCCGTTTCAAATTCTTCTGATGGCTTCGTCGGAGGCAATGGCAAACCCATACAACAGTCCAGTCTGGAACAGTACTGCTCATCTGCTTCTGCATCTTCAATAGGTATCAATGGTTCCAAACAAGGAGCTATTGGAAAGTCGCACTCGCACATGTTCAAGTTCTCCATTGGACAATGACCTTTTGGAAATAGATTACACGGAGTGGTTTCAGCTGGACATTGTACATTTTGAGAACTGACCATCATACCAGTCATACAACCCTCCTTTCCAACACGTACAGGGCAGTTGGGAACTCTTGCTAATGGACATGACGGGTCTGGCGGTCCAAATGGACACCTGGGTACCTCCAACGGACAAGGCACTGGATCAGGGATCGGGCAATTTCTAGGCTTCGTTTTCCCTTCCAGTCGCTCGAACCCTTTTGAATCTGAAGGAGCAGACGTTTTGACCAACGGCGGAGCATCCTCTCTCCCTGGTGAGGGTTGACTGGCCATGGCCGGTGCAGTGTTCAGGAGCTTCACCTCAGATAGTGGCGGCCTAGGTAATGACTCGAGAGAAACTTCAAATACCTCAGAGCCACTTGAAACAGATCGCGTTAGTTTACGCTTAGATATTCTTGAGAAATTTTTTGTTATTTCTTTGTCAGTTTTGCGGATAGACTCACTTCGACGACGGGTTGCGATTGCTTCCTTTGAGGTTTTTCGCTTACTAATGCTTTTGCCTCTGTGGACTTTGGGCGACGATTTTCTGGGTTGCTTCTTCTCGGATGAACTAGGCTGTATTATGCTCTTGATTTCCTGAGGCTGTTGCTGCTCTCCTGTTTGCTCAGCATTTTTCAGTTCTAGTTTTGATTCAGCAGTTTTAGTTTCTAGGATTGGTTCATTTGAGGTGTAGGTCGGCAACGAGAATGGTTTCTTTTTCAATGCTGGGCATTCAAACATATTTGATATGGGGCAGGATGGATCCAGGTTTTTGTCTCCAAGTTTCGTCATGGGGCATTGCCTTCCTTGAGAAGGAGAGAAAGTCAACGGGCACGGTGGTGCAGGTGGCTTTGGAACACTTATGTTGCCCAATGGACAGCTATCTGGCCGCGTCGTCTTTTCCAGTGAGGAACCGGTCGTAGCCGGATTTCGACAATAACAAGAGCTCTTATGGAGAGGCGAAAACGCAGAGCAAGGTTTGGGTGGAGTGAGGGGACACGAATATTGGTGGCCATGACATCTGCAACCAGGTAGTTTGGCATTGGCTTCCAGCAGTTCTCCAATAGGGCAAGACTCCTCGTCCTTTTTAGGACCAGGCTTCAAATTGGTGGTGACGGAGCTTGGCAACGGTGGTGCCAATGACATACCTTTGAGGCAGCAAGTATTGGTGTTACCCAGGGGGCAGAAAGTCGAATTTATCGATATCGGGCATCCTGGGCCATCTGGTGAAATCATAGGACAGCACCTAAAAAGTAAGATGCTTTTGATGAACAGATTTTTCCAGTGATTAATTATTGAAAGTGTCTCATAGAAGTCCAAGCCCAGGAAGTGGACATTTCAACGATCCACCAATTTTGTTAAATCTAAAAATTGTATATTTAGATAGAAGAATGAGAGGTGTCATGCTTGTATGGTGCTTAGAATGCTATTTCAGTCATCATCCTACAAGCCAGATTTTAAGTTAGGTAAATGATTCATTCGCTGGTGAGCTCTAGGACTCGCGCTATCGTTTGGGAGGATTTTGGTCGATCTTCGACATAAAGAAAATAACCGACGATTGCCTGCAACGTGAAAAAGAGAGCGGAAATTGCGTCTTTTCCCCTCTTCTATCCCTTTGGGCTTGATGTAACAGAAAACTGCCACGTTTGGAGCAAAAAACATCTTTAAGGGAATGATGAACTCGATCCACAAGGACGTTGCCTTGAGCTTTCTTATCCTATTCCCTTCACAAGGTCTCGACCACAATGGAGTTCCGATAATCCTCCCACGAGGGACTTCTGCAACGTACCTTATCGAATTTCTCGAATTATTGAGTCCCTTCTACAGGATAGGACGGATGAAAATATAAGGAAAGATCTTCGAACGATCCTAATCTAATTTCAACTCACCGCAGGACTGAATGTAATTGTGTTATAGTGACCATCGTAAAAACAAGGTTATGTGTTGTTTTGTAATTATCCCCTCCCACATAATCTAGGCAAACGTTTTCCCATCAGTTAAATAAAGAGCATTCGGATAGCTTTACTCGGTTTTCATCATCTCAGCTGGACCTGATTTTCATCGCACTAAGGTTTGCATTGCCTACGCATTAATCCCATAACTAGGTGGGTAAGGTGGTTAGTGCTCAATCGCTAAGTGTTTGGGGTTAGAGATTTTTAGGGATGGTTGAGGGATGGAAAGATGGGAACGATTTATACCAACATTTCGATTCGTCATTATTAATATTATAATAGTAATGAAAGTTGAATGTAAATTCTATCTCGTAGATATCATAGATATTTTTTGTGTAAAGATAGCCCTTTTGTCTACATTTGATACTGGTCTGTAGCAATATCCTTCAGAAAGTACTGTCTTCATGATTTAGTAGGTCCAAAGGTACATGTTGTTCAAGAAAAATTTTCGGCTTAACTGCAATCCGTGAGTGGCTCAGAAAGTAGTAGTTTGAAAGATAGATCAATGACCCGGTTGCCAACTATATTCTATGTTGGGTTTTCAAGGAATCATTCAGACAAACAGTCGGGTTTCGGTTATTTTGAATGGAATCAACAGGATTCAGACCACAGCCACCTCAAAATGTTTAGTAACTAAGTTAGGAGTGTACAGTAGGAGTGCGTAGAGGTATAGTGCACAAAGTAGTGATCTAGACAGAAGGGTTACCTAACCAGAATGCATTAAATCGTTGGGGAAGGAATGGTAGCATTTTGTCTCTCATCCTTACTTGGCATAGCAAAACGGACATTCTTCATTTCCGTCGAATATGATGGACTTCAGTGGGCCGAGAGAGCAGGTAAGGAGTGGACAGTCGGATTGTTGACCCATAGGGCAGGGAGAACGAGATTTGAGAGGGCAGCTTGGGGCACCGCGCGGTGGTTTGAGAGGGTCAAGGGGGCAGGGCGGTCTGGACGGATCTCCCGTGTTGGAGGATGGTAACTTGGTCGGTAGAAGTGGACATCTCCTGGGTCCATCAACAGGTGGAAGAGGTGGAGCATTTTGATCGTATACCGTGGCCACTGGGAATGGGCAGACTTCAGCTGGAAAAATGACGGAGTGGTTATTTAGAGACTAAATTGGCTCACATTCCACTAATAATATAACTAGACAGTCAACGAGTAGTGAATGTAATTGTGTTATAGTGACCATCGTAAAAACAAGGTTATGTGTTGTTTTGTAATATTATCCCCTCACACATAATCTAGACAAACGTTTTCCCATCAGTTAAATAAAGAGCATTCGGACAGCTTTACTCGGTTTTCATCATCTCAGCTGGACCAGATTTTTTCAATCGCACTAAGGTTTGCATTGCCTACGCATTAATCCCATAACTAGGTGGGTAAGGTGGTTAGTGCTCAATCGCTAAGTGTTTGGGGTTAGAGATGGTTAGGGATGGTTGAGGGATGGAAAGATGGGAACGATTTATGCCAACATTTCGATTCGACATTATTAATATTTGTAATATAACTAAACAGTCAACCAACACCGTGAGCTTTACAGCACAGCTACACACTAAAGATACGAAAACTTAGTGATACGCGTTCTGAACCAGCGTAGTGAAAAGTAGGTATGAAAATGCATGCACAGCCAAGAATACTCGAACTATTTAATATTAGCGATAACCAAAGAATGGAATAAATTCAATTATTACCAATAGGGCAACAAGCGGGTGAAAACGGACATGCAATCGTTCCTAGAACTGGAGATCTTGGTTGAATCAACCAACCGCTGTCTCTTGGGCATTCAGGGACATGGAATGTTCTTTCAGGAAACTTTTGGAATGGTCCAGGCTGAGCAGGGCAATCTTTACCACATCTGCATCGAGGAGGTGGACAGTTGGCTTGACATGATCTGGGGTTCCTACCGTCGTGAGATCTAAAAATATGAAGAGATGACAGCATGCAAAGAAAACTGTTTTCATATATATATGTATGTATACTCGTGCAGAAGGGCAGCGGTCGAAGAGGTTATCTGCTATCCATACATCAGGAACACTACTGCAACACAAAATGTACACGTGGGTTCCATAAGCCACACGTAACCATAATTTGTTGATGCCTACTATGCCTAAAACTACTAAGCCTACTATAGCTTTAATAATCAGTTTATGATTGTTGTATTTTCTTTAAACTATCTTCGATTCAACTCACGCCTTTAATATGGATTTCTTGGTTGATGATGAACACGGAGTGAGCGCTGTTCGTTTGGATTTAACATCACACATGAGACCAATGTCAGGTGATTTCAATACGCCATCAATGGCTTTTATCTTGTTCTGCACATCAATCCTGGGGGATAAAATATTGTGAAATTGACAAACCTGATGATCAGTACCAATCTCGTTAATAAATGTGAATTCCAAAAACAACCTTCAACGGTGAACCCTCATGAACCCTCACTTGTTTCGAAAATCTATAGGATCCCTGATCCGCGGACATGCGCAGTGAGCTTGCGGAAAATTCGTACTTTGACAAGCACATTTCGCTATTTGTTCTGGTTCCAAAGGTTTTAGAAAATGGAACTCAGGAGAACACAATTTGTCATCCAGAGCTTTGACTTGCTTTTCAATTTCATCTCTGGAAATAAGGCAATTTTTAGAGTTTTGTTATGCAAAATGTTATGATGTTTTGAGAATGTGGTTATCTATACATATAATAAAACAGTGTCTGTTTGTTTCTCTGTTTGTTTGTCTCGGCATCAATTGAGAACGGCTGAACGTAGAAAGTTGCGGCTGGTACCATTTGTCGCAGAATTTATCTGGGAAGGTTTATGAAAAATCCGCATTTGAATCTGTCCATCCGTTGAAACGCTATGAATGAAATACTACTAAAAAACGTGTTATAATCACTTCTATGAGGACGTTTATGCTTATAATAACTTTGAACGGTTGGACGTAAATCCGATTGTAATTAGATTCAGGATTCAGCTCGACGAGTACATTCAAGTGGTACTTCAATCAGGATGTTAGTGGGAGGGGGGTACAGGTTATGAGAGGGGGGGGGGGGGGGTCTACAGAAATTTCAAAACTACTTGACCAATTGGAGTGCAACTTTGGGAATTTGTTGTGTGAACATTGAGGAATGTTTCTAACCAGGTAGGGAGGGTTCATAGGATCCGGGGGGGGGGGGGGGGGTTAAAGGCAGTTAGGGTTGGCATTGGGGAAGGTTTCTGATCAGTTGTGGAGGGGGGGGGGGGGATACAGGGGGTGTCTGTTCTACCGTTGCGAAGCGCGGGTACACAGCTAGTGATTTATATAAATAGAAGGACACACCTCTCGGATGTTGGGTGTGCTACTGGCTGGCGTCTACTGGAGCTAGGCGATTGCATGGTTCTATCCCCGATATTCCAGCCATCCTGCTGGCCTGCATCTATTGATATTCCTCCGCGTTTCCTGACACAGTTATAATGTATGATGGATATTAGGTCGAAACTAGCATAATTGGAAATAATTCATACGCGCATATAGCATGTGAAACGTCTCTAGTTTGAACAGGTTGTTTTACGATTGCTGAAGTGAAATATAAATACTTATGTAGATAACTACAATGACATATACCTACTTATATAAACTGCTACTTAGCAACTTCAGTACACATAAGTACACCCCCCCCCCCCCCCTTTAAAAAAGGTTCTAGTTCCTTCCATCTTCTATTCAGTTACAACTCCAGCGTACATAGGCAAGTTACGGTAAGATAGCTACTTGTAGGAATCGACATGTTCTCTACACTGACTGTTAAGACTAACAGGCCCGATATTATGTACGGGTATTGATTCACCTGCCTTTCAGCGAGTTCAAAATGCAAAGGTTCTTTTTCAGGTGGGCAGGGACAGCGAGCGTCAGGGAGCGTGGTTTCTTCACAGGTGCACGGAATGTCGGGCTGGTAGGCCTCAAGAAAACGGCAAACGGGCGAGTTCAATTTCTCATCGAGCCTTTTGATTGTTCGTAAGACTTCGTTTTTGTTCACGTCCACTTTGTCGAGAACATCAGTCAAATCCACGTTCATAATGTAGTCCAAAGCTGCCCCAGCCTGGTCAAATTAGAGTAATTCATTAATGAGCAAAAAATACTTCTACTTAAATCTGCAAACTACTGTACTACTACCTACCACTACCAATACCACTACCACTACCTACTACTGTACTTCTATCTTCTGTGGATCTGTATAATACTTCTAAGTACTTCTGTGTGTGTGTGGTCTTTATATAGATCCGCTAGTTCTCTTTAGTTTCGAATCGAGTATCTCCGTCAGTGTGTTGTGACGCTTTGGGGAAGATGCCGGTTTGGATCAAGAAAATTACCTATTTGGAAGATACTCAGCCTTGAACGCTATGAACGAATTTAGTAGGTACAACTTATTTCTTCGTCGTAATATTATAAACTTTACTATGTCGATGGTAATTGGAGATATAATTTGCAATATGACTTACAATGGGGCAATTCGGTGATGCAATTACTTTATCAACAAATTCAACGCCGGGTTCTAATTTCTTCTTCGGGTAGTAGATGTCATATTTTTCGTTTGCATAGTATGGGCTTGCAGAAGTATATTTAGCGGAAGACTGACCTTTGACCAACGACAACCGCTTTGGCACCCCCTCAGAGTCAACACACATTTCTTGATTACGGCAACACATCCGCATTTCGACCGGTTTCTAATGGGTTACAAACACTGTAAATTATTCAAAAAAATTCATATTGAAAACATAATTATATTTTATTAGAAATTTCCTAGGATCTACAGGGAAGAGATACAACCAAGTGAAAACCAGTTTATTTAGTCGAAAATGGTTCTCTAGCATGGCAGCTCTCCCTAAATCGCTTGATTCTTATCAGTATTTTTTACTTACATATTTTCGTTTAGAGAAAAGGTAGGTGCTCAAATAATTCAACCTTTTACCCCTTTTAAAATGAATTCGTCAAAAATTAGAAACAGATGAAAGTAAATTATACTTAGTTGTTGAACAAGTTTGAACATAAGACTTAAGCTGAAATCATTTATGTGATGAAAAACATGAATGACAGAAAGTGATGCTGGGTATGGCCAACCCGGATTCCATACTGAGGTCTTCGAGAGGATTTCAGCCAGCTTGTTATTCCACGTTGGATCCCTATTGAAAATGCCTAATTAATTTAGTTACTGTGTTAGCTGTCCCATCGATTTCAGAAGACGATCTCTCCTCTCATTTGAGTTTATTTTCGTATTTCACTGATTTTCGGTCATCAGGCACCTCATCTCGATGCCCGTCCTGCGGGATTCTCTGATCTTTTAGAACTGACTGTTTCTTAATCGGTTGCTGTCGCCTGGCACCCGGACAACAGCAATTTCTATATTTCGTTATCCGTTTCCATTCATCGCACCCACAAGATTTCATTTTTACAGAACATTCGCATTTCAACCATTTACAGTTCTTGGTTGCATAGTTGAATAAAACTTTTTCGCCGTCTATGTTGTAAATTTGGAACCCTTTGCCACGCATAACGAGTTCTCCTTTCGAAGGGCTGTCGTTTGGACCATCTTCAATGTTTGTAGGGTCTGCAACTGAGATAATGACTTTCGAAGGCTCTCTTCGAGTTTTTGGTGAGCGTTCAACTCCCGCTGTCATACTTTCACTAGGAGGTTTATTGTCTTTAGCTCCAGCTAGTTTTATTACACTCAATGAAGCTTTGAGATTGGTTTTTGATACTTTCTGATTAGATTTGGACTTCTCGACAGTAACTAAACCTTCTGATTGGCTCTTCGCTGTGGCGGTAACAACAGCGGCAGGTGATTTTGGACATAAGCAGGAACACTTTGGGTCAAAACCCCAAGACCTAATGAGGTTTCTTGAAATTTCTGGGCACGTACCAGGAACACACGTGCACTGGTACTGAGGCCAGTCTTTGAAATTGATGGGGATATTCTCTGCAAAAATACACAGCTGGGATTGTTCCGAGAAAGGCAAGTTCTTGCTGTTGACCCCCATACGACTCGATAGAGGGCGACTTCCGGACGCATTTCCGTTTTGATCAGCCTGTAAGATGCATTGAACTGGGCTGGGCATCCACGGTGCAGGACTCTTGAAGGGACACGGTGGACCGGAGTTCACGGACGGAACGCACGAACAAGGACATTCGGGCAGTTTGTCATATATCTGAACAAATTGGCAAGGAGGACCGTTTTTGTTGAGGTTGTTTTGTGTACAAGGGCAAGAGCTGACAGCGTTCATCTTCTTTTCGTAAATATTTCAAGCTCCAGTCAAGAGTTCCACACCTGCAACATAACCACCCTATCTTGTTATGATATGGTACCCTTCAGACCCATGGTGCTGACGTTATGTTGACTCTCTAATTATAGGACATAGGTCTCGATCATTGCTATGAAGTTGAGATTTTTCTTTCTTACTTTACATAACATAAAGGCATTGTTTAAAGTAGCTACTTCTTAAGGGCTTCATGTAACTACTAGATCTGTTGAAATTGATGCAATGTTGACATTAAATTTTCATATATTATATTTATTGTTCATCATTGTGTGATTCCAGCAAGAGCAGTCACCTGAAGGAAAAATTACAATAGATGAATCCGAAAACCAAACTGTGGGGATTAGATACATCGGTTTGTCATAAGGTTCAGGTTTCCGTTAGTACACAGTAGGGCAGAATGTAACTTTTCACGTATTCAAAGCGGATAGTGCTGTTTACGTCCCAACCGGGGTTTCTGCATGCTTAGACACCTGAGGAAAGACGTGTTGAGACGGAGGAGCGCCTTATTATTATGGATGAGATGGTAAGCTCACGCAGAAGTGTAACTGTATCTTTCGGAGCACATGCAGGGGCCTAGCATTTCCACAGGGACCATCATCACCTCTGCCATCGCTTGCCCTGGCGTCGGGTACATTGTGCACCCTCCTGCAGGACAAACGGCCACTTTGTCATCTTGTTGAGATTTTTTTTTGTATGTGTCGCCCAATGTTGCTCGTAGATGTTCTTCGAGGACATCAGCCCTCGATGCGTGTCTTAAATCTTTACCTGACAGGGATTGGGTACCACTTTTAATAGTTTTCGCCCCATCATCATTGTCGTCATCATGAACTTTTTTACCTTTTTTATGTCCTTGTTTTCCACAATATTTTTCTTGAGTACTGTCACATTTTAGGGGTTCCGATTCTGATCTCTTTCCCCCCTTGTGCTCATCACTTTTGGTTTCTGCATCATCATTCTTGTCAACCAAACATGGCAGAGCTTCTTTATCGGTCTTTTCAAGTTCCTTAATGGTCACTTCAACCAGCCCATGCGAAGTTTCTTTCACAACAGAAACCCTTCCACTTTGCTTACTCATTTTGCACGACTTATCTTTCTTCCTACATTTTTTATTGTGGCCAACTTCTCTCCACGAGTCACATCCACAATTATTATTCGGAATCTGATTGTCCTTTTTGCAGCTGCATCCCAAGTATTTACAGTTCTTCTTATCATAGTTTATAAGGACCTTTTCATTCCCACGGGAGACAATCTTGAACCCATTCCCTTCTAAAAGCAATTTCGATTCTCCACATTTATCTTCTTGAGTTGGGTTATCGTTATTCATCACAACTTGAGATGGGGTGCTTGTGGGCGTCATGTGTCTGCTCTTTCTTTTTCCGAACTTGGACTTGGAACGTTTGCGATGAACTCCGCTCAACGTGCTTCTGGATGCTTCCAGCATCCTTGAAGTGATCCACTCATCCACCTGATGATCCCAGCTGATCCCATATGGCACGACCCATCTCTTCCTCTTCGCCCACTCGGCGGAATCTTCAATAGGCCCTCCGTTTTTCTTCAGCAATGTCTCCGCTACACCGTTTTCATCTCTAGGCACTAAACCACTCACCGGCTGCAGTTTCGTCTTGAACTTGCTGCATTCACAATTCTCTTTGCAGAGTCCACATTCTGCAGTTTCTTTCTCGCTGTACCTGAGTAGCGGACAGGAAGCTGCAATGTTCAGCACACATTCTGGATCGGAACATACCGGACAAGATAAAGTTGCGAATGGTGTATATTCTGAATGCTCCTCGCATTTATCATGCATACCATCATAAATTTCATTGACATCAGAGTGAACACTTTCTAGAGGGTCAGTATTTTTCTTCTTATTATGGCGATCACGTTTTTTTCCTTTCTTGTTCACAGTGGAATGCGAACTAAGTGATGGAGCGTTACTTGCGCTTTCTGCCAGCGTACTCGTATCAAAAGTTTCATCAATCGTTGACACTACTGAACTGGTGTCCGTTCTCATTTCATCAGGAACTTTTCCTTTTTTCATTCTCTGCTTCGATTTCCATTGAAACGCGTCTTCCGAAATTCCAGGGTAACGGAGTGAGCCGTGGGGAGTTTCGTGAGCAAAATCGAAAGAAAGATTTAACTGTTCCATGGTTCCAAATAGGTCTCACCTAAAATGAAAAAAATGTAATCTTCTTCTTCGCTGTACTTAATTCTGTTTTATGAAAGTTGCGTTGCTTACTTCACTTCAAAGAGCATAATTTTTCGATCATTAAATATAAATGATTATTCCCGCAAGTATTATAAGTAAAATTATAGTACGTTTCCGAGGAATCCGTCGTCACTTGCTGGAGTACTGGAGGTAAGAGCTATGGATATAGGTAAGGACTTCATCATCAGGCCGTTGAGAATACAGTTTTCTAGCGTATTCTCTCGACGGCATGATGATGATGTCCTTACATCGAAAGCGCTCGCCTTCAATACTCGACCTGCTAGAGACCACCGGAAGGTAGGTTAATTTTATAATTGTCGACTTCAACGTATATATCAGTTGAACTTACCAGTCAGTAAAGGGTTGTGATTGTGGGATGAGTACTGTGCAGTTAACTTGTGTTGAATTTTTGCGTGTTGCCGATTTATTGCTGGATAATGTAATGTTTTTCTTAGTTGCCCAAAATCTAAGATACCTAACCCAACAACTCCTATCATACCTGAAGAGTCGTAGGTAAGACGAAACGATTTTCGCTGTTCTTATGGGGTTCCCATTGCTAATGACCTAATGGCTGAGTAGACACTGACAACCGTGGAAAATTCTAAGAACGTTTTCAATCAGTTGAAATGATGAGGGTGAGTTCGGGTTGGCATGCGCAAACGTGTTTTCCTATAGTAGGTAGCCTTCGATTTGTGAACAAATGTGGGCGGTAGTTTAGAAATGGCCCACTTGTTGTATGCATTCATTCCAGCAGATCTGGGACTTCTGTTGGTTTTTATTATGTACCTACCGTTGTCGATCTATCCAAAAGAACCAACGTATATAGGAAATTACCTTCAGTGGCCTTGTTGTACAGCGGACAAGGTACAACACGGATTTGTCTAATTTAATGTATTTTGAATTCTAATCGTAAATGTGAGTAAAACACCAAGAAAACACCAAGTTTTGAAAGGGATTACGGATATTGTATATTTCTGGACAGACTTGAAAATATAATATGGCCATTGATCACCTCATTTTTTCTTCCCTTTTTTGCCTTTTCCTCCGCTTTTCTTGACTGAGGCTTTCGTCTTCTTGCGATCACCATTGAGGTCATTCTCATCATATTGCGTGTCTCTTACAGTAATGCAAGTCGGCTTGGGTGGCTGGACTACTGGAGGGAACTCTCTCCTCGGTTCCATACTGATCAGGAAATTTTGTTGGTCGCCGGTAGCGGTGGGGCTCGCTCCCATAACCGACGGAACGGGGTAGTTCGGAGGCAGTAAGCCCGGAGGTGTAGGAAATCCAAGGGGGCAGTCAGCGTTGCAGAACATCCCGGCGTCCCTCGGGCAAGGTGGATACTTCTTCTTTTTCTTCTTCTTCTTAGGTGGTGACGGCGGCGGTGGTGGCGGACAAACCAAACAAGGCGGAATGGGAATATCACAGTCGCACAGAGGGATCCTGGGAATGGGGCGGTCAGTCGGGCAAGTATTTGCACGGGTATTAGAATAACCAACTTGAGATGGCCCTGACCGACCTTGGCCCTGACGAGCTGCTGTCTGGCAGTCAGAAGGGCATTCAGTATTGCACCTGTGTTTCTTATCCTTGCGCTCGTCTTCACTATCCGAAGAAGAATCATCGGCTGGAAATCGTTGACAAAATATTGCTTCGGGCTGCTTCAGTTTTTTGGGTTTCCTTAGAACTTTTATATTCAGGACGTGCCCGTTTACGGTCGCACTGAAATTTTTGTAGTCCAAACCTCCTTGTTGTGGAGAAGGGCCTAAGTCTCCAAAAGGTCTTACGGATGAATCTGGCATCCCTGATGCTTCCAGTCCAGTCATACCTCCTCCCATCCAACCACCCATTCCTGGTCCCATCATTCCGGGTTGTCCCATCATTCCTGGTTGTCCCATCATGCCCGGTTGTCCCATCATGCCTGGTTGTCCCATCATCCCTGGCTGTCCCATCATCCCTGTTTGTCCCATCATGCCTGGTGGGCCCATCATGCCTGGAGGGCCCATCATGCCTGGTTGCCCCATCATGCCTGGTTGTACCATCATTCCTGGTTGTCCCATCATGCCCGGTTGTCCCATCATTCCCGGTTGTCCCATCATATCCGACTGACCCATACCAGGTCCCATCGCTCCGGAAGGGTACCCAGGCGGCCCTATCATTCCTGGAGGATACACCATGCCTGGTGGCGGTGGTCCCATGCCGCCCGCAGGATCCATCATCTGTCCAGGACCCCAGGGCGTCATCCCTGGAGGTGGCTGTTGATCCACTTGTCCTTGTGACTTGACTCGAGGCAATGACGAATCGAAAACTCCACCAGCATCACCACTCCCTTCATACTGTTTACCTCTGATATCAGAAACTGCTTTGAACAAGAAAGACTTACTTTCCAAGCCCGACATTTGAAATTGAGTCACTATAATCTTCCCGAAACACGATAACCTTACAAAAATCGTTATATCTCCGACCGACTGATTCCGATCATTGCTTAAAACATAAGTTTCCTTTATGATCTTCGAAACCGGGTTGTTATTGTCAGGTCTCAGGTTAGCAGTTTGTATCAGATTAGTGAAACTTCCACTCAAATTTATCATAGTTTTCCCCAATTCCACGGACGAAGTCTCAGTATCCATTCTCACGACACTTACATGTAAGTTCAACGGAGGTTTCTTGCTTCCTTGTGGATTTTTCCTCAAGGAGAAAAGGCACGATTTACCAGACTGGAACTTTATGTTGCAAGTCTCATCCGGCACTTTGCAATACTCGTCTTCCATGATTTCCAAAAAAGGATAATTCAAAAACTTGAACCTTACGCATGTTTTGACAAGCTTGTTGTCCACTTTGCAGTTTTCGAGGTGCACATTGTCCACGAATACCTCGAGGAGAAAAATTCTTTCTCCTTTATCCACCATTGCCGGAACTTACGTCTGACCATGAAATACTAAAATAATTTGGACTAGGAATTTAAATTCATGTTTTTCTGATAAGTACATTAAAGCGTGTTTGGTTCGTAACCTTATTAGACACACATGATGCAAGACAAGTTTAATCATTTTAGCAGAGGGAATTGGTCATGAAAGATTTTGTTACTTTAGTTAGAAACTAAAATACAAAAAAAATGATGCAGATGAAAATGTTGATTTTGGATGACAATTTTTCTGTCAACCCCTGCATTAACGTGATATTTATTATAATAGCTGACTAAGAACTGCTGCGGGAATCGACGACATAAGGAGGCCGAGGAATACTGAAGATTTAGTAATCTTGCAGGAGAAAAAACATTTTTCTTGCCTTGAAACGTAAAACATCCAATTTTTCATGCTCGATTCCGAAGTTTTGACCGGTATTGTAGGTACCTACCTATCGCAATGTACAATAAAATTTATAAAACTGTTTCTCATGTTATACTGCGCATCTAGTATTAAAATATCGTATCATATATCATTTGATTTGCAGTTTGAGTTAGGCATCGGTGCTACAATGCACGGCTACTACAGGTGTCAATAAAGGCATGTCCATGCCTCCCAAAAAAGGGTTAAATCGCCCAAGTGAAAATAGTACAAGTTGGCTTCTTCATACAATACATGAGTCGGATTCGCCGATTCAAGGCCATAAACCGCCTGTTGTGACTGGGGTGAACGGTAGATCTGACCTGGTCCCTGCTGAAATGGTCCCCGCCGCAACCCGCCTTTCAAAGTCCCTTTTCAACCAGCACTCCCCTTTGGAACATTTGTCGTATCGAGAAGAGCCGTTCAGTGGAAAAGGGCTCCACCAGCAGCTGTGGAGTGTCCTTTTCAACGGGTTTCAGGGGCCCTGGGTGATGTGGTAGTGTCTAGGGAAAACCCTGTCGAATAGTTGGGATGAGTGATTATTATCTGTGGGTGGGCAGGCTGTACCGCAGGACTTGTTTGTCTGCTTGTCAGCTCGCCGACTGGGCTTTGTGACCACTAAAATAATATTTGCGGTTGAGCTTTCGTGTCAGGCGCACAGTGGTCTGCGATTGAGATCAGGCAATTAGGTACCTACGTACTTTCTTTTTCGCGAGCTATTCTTGCGGGGAATTTCGCAGGTAGGAATCCGAGAGTAAAATTTGTTGTTATACCCAAAACTGATTAAAATAAATAGGGAATATATACCGTTACTGCAAAAATAAGTGAAACGCAGGACAATTATTACGTTTCTGCAGCAAATATTTCTGATCACAGTAAATAATGGGAATACGTATACTAGGAGCGGTTTATAATACGGTTTATGTGAGTACCTACCTGATGATGCTCAGAAGTTGAGCGAAAAGCTTTGTGTTGAATAAGTTGGTTAAGCTAAATGTTCATTTTTAGCGAATTTTCAAAGAAAATGAAGCTATTGCAATGGCTTCGAAATTTAAATAATATAAATTTTTGGAAATTTTCTTCATAGAAATCCGTTTCAGACCATTCTAAAACGATTCCTGAAATTTAACACTTTTTTATATATATTTATATATATATGTGTCACTCCAGACGATAACTCTCGATAGAATTGAGATAAACAGCTCAAATTTGCACAAAAAATCTATCTTGGCAATCGAAAGGCTAAGTTCGAAGATGGGCGAAATTGGCCTACTCTAAGGAGGGTTTTGGCGCATTTAAAGTGCGCAAAAATTACCCAAAAATCCCCAAAATGTTATTTTCCAACAAGTGACCCCTCATTTTAAAGGTTTTTGCACGCTGAACACGATGGTGGAATCGGATTTTAGATATCTTGATCCGTTCTCAAATTAGAGCATTTAAAGTGCGCAAAAATTACCCAAAAATCCCCAAAATGTTATTTTCTAACAAGTGACCCCTCATTTTAAAGGTTTTTGCACGCTGAACACGATGGTGAAATCGGATTTTAGATATCTAAATCCGTTCTTAAATTAGAGCATTTAAAGTGCGCAAAAATTACCCAAAACTAGGATAATCTTTAAACTCTTACCCCCCCCCCCCCCCCCCCACCCCCTTAGAGTGGTCAGATTGAAAAATGTGAGAAGTATTAATTGAAGACGAGAGTTCGAAGCAAAAAAGGGGGAGGCAAACGATTAGTACAACTCCTTGAATTTCCCATTTGACATATAATTGTTATGATACCTTCATAGATAGACAAGTACCGGCCCACGTATTACTAGAAGGAAGACGAAAGAAAACATCTAACCCACATGTTCTTCCAAGTGATCCTTCCAGAAACCACATCCTTCCTTCATAGTTTATTTCAAGATTGAGCCTGCATGAAAAACAACCTGCACTTGAAGCACTCATGATTTTCTATAACAACTCCTTTACCTACTGCACTCTCTTGAGTAGGTAAGTCAAAAGTCCTAACTACCCTATCCTACCTAATATGAACCCACAGCGATCAAATAAATAAGCACTTAGTACAATTACGTAATAAACAAACGGTAGAATCAGGATGGACAAAACGTACAAATTAAAATAAATACGAAGAGAATATACATAGAAAACCAAATTTTAGACCGAAGTTTTCCTTTATTCAAAACCATAGCCATTAATTCGAATATTTCTTTGAAAATTCGCTCATTAAGTCATGCTGCATGACTGGTTTTTTTTGTTTATTCCACATTGCAAGATGGCTTACCACATAAGGTGTGAAAAGAAATTCGATGAATTGGGGGATACGTATGTTTAAAACAAATCTATGCGACATAAAAATATATTTTGAAGCAGAAATTTTCAGTAACGGTAAAAAATAAATACAAAGGCAATTAACACCACCACCCTGGCAATAGGGACTCGTCAAACATTTTCAGTCATCGACAAATTTACAATTACAATTCACACATTTATTGCACCAATAGTGCTCGCTTCGCTTTTGTTGGCTTTCCACGTTTCCCCTTCTGTCCCAAAGGCACAGATTTTGCTACTGGTGGTGCACTGATATCTTCCTTCAGCTCTTCGGCTCTTCTTCAGATTTCTGAGTTTTAGAAAGAACTTTCAAATACTGTTCTATGCTTTTGACCACGCGGAAGTGACACATCAATCGTACTTCCGGTTTGTAACCAAATGCCTGTTCGAACACTGCTGTTATAGCCTCACTTCCATCAGCCATCAATATTGAAGGGGAACACCTGTTCAAACTCAGTCTGAATCGAAAATAAATAACGACAATTATCTTACACATTTCCTACAAAAACCTCATCAAATTCCTCCTTTGTACAATTTGATACAATTATAGTAGTTATTTCAACAATTTTTTATTGTAGGTACCTATTGTATTACAGTATTACCCAATGGTTATACTAACCGTCAGATTCACTGCTGTGAAAATCTTCAACATCGTGAATAAATAATAATAAATAAATAAATAAATAACAGTGTTCTTTACTCCGAGCAACCTGACTCAACACTAAGTTGACGCGCGCGGACAGGTCGTAAATCGCTCGATCAAGATAAGACTCGATCGCACCGTCCCACAAATTAATCTGCTGTCGACAAAACATTATGTGATCGTTGATAAACTCTTATTTGCCGCAATCAATTTGCCGTTTTCGTCCTTCTTATTTTCCGTTAATTGGGAATAAAATGTACACAAAATAATTGCCGTGCCGAATCACTTTTTTTACGTAACAAAAAATCCAACCCAAATAAATAGCGCTTTCCAGAACAGAAAATTTGTGATTAAAAAACGTTATATATAGTGAATAGTTGCAGCAATTGCTATTGCAATGAATCCAAAGGTTTTCAACATAAATTTTGCCTATTTTATTCTATCTAAACTAGTCACACACATAGCTATAATTATGTATACGTACATGATGGGTTTTGTTCCAAAAATGTGAACAGGGCCTGGAAAGGGTGGTTATTATGTTATATTTGTTTCAATTAAAGACTATCGATAACTACCTGTTAGATGGGAGGAAAACATGAACCTGTTGCTTATTGAGCGGGGTAATACTGGAAATATTCCATCGAGGAATATCGGGACGCTAACGGTAGAAATCTGACTCCTTGCCCTATCGACACCCCTGTTAAAAGTCTCGACTGAATTCCGATCCGACCGTGAACTCATGGGAGTCGCTGGTCGTACGTCACACAGTGGATCCAAACATGTATCCTTATAGGAAATTTAACGCAGTCACGAATATAATTATTATAATGTTCCTATATACCTTTTGCAGCTCCCGCATTTTTCGGCAAATAACAAAAAACCCCAAAAACATGTTTTTTAACTTATCTTTCTGAATTTATTCCATGTGAATCGTTAAAAAAAAACGCTGCAAATCCCTGCACAACGGTTTATTATTTTGTATAGAATACCCTTCTGTTACAGATCACAGCTCTATGTATAGATAACCCGTCTATATAATATAATATGTACTATTCTATACATATTATGTAGATCGCAGACCCTCCGTAGGTTAGTACCTAACCCCGTACTCGTTACTAGGTACCTACCTAAATCTCGAGTTAAATGTTGCTAAAATAATTCTGCCGATGACAAACAGTACCTAACAAAAAGAAACACACATAATGAAGTTCTGAAAAGAAATTGTTGATGAGGAGTGAAAAAAGTTGCAAAAGTACCTACCTACCAACAAACTCCAGCCCCTTCTACGTAGATGGTATAATGAACCGTTGTGTAATAATTTACCGTTGAGTAATGATTTACCGTAGTAATAATTTACCCATCAATAATATACTTCAACGTTTGTTCAAGTTTCACTACCTACCAACAAACTCCAAAAGAGCCATCATTTTTCAAATGAAATAATATCACAGAACAACCAACTCGACTTCATACTCCGCCAATATAATCAGGTGATCCCTAGCAATGATTTCATCTCCGCCAAATTTCCTATTGTGGGCGCGTCTCTGGTTACGAGATTTGGTTTGAATTGTATACAATTTCATTCACACTGGAGTCGAAAATGCCTGTCGGTGCAAACTTCGGGGCCTTACTGTGAACGAACGGCTGGACGTACGACGCTCCGGATGGTCTTAAAAAACTCGCAAGTTCAAGAACTATTTAGACCCGTAAAAATATTCACGTAAAAAAATGGTATAGGCGTTTTGAAAATTTCAACCCCTATTTTGAACCCCTTAGAGATGACTCACAGTAACGTCGAGCTTCGAGGACCAACTAGACAGCGAACGGAACCTATAACCCGAATTTCATCAATTTTCTTTCATGGTAACTAAGAAAAGTGGCCCGTACGGCGTACGGCGGACAGACAGAAATATTTTTATTGCAGTTTTGGATTCTACATACCTTGAAACGTAAACCATCAAATTTTGAGGGGGGGTAAGACTTTTTTTTTTCATGCTCGATTCCAATGGTTCATTATTGAAAATAATAAACCAATATTTGTCACAGAAAAGCTGTAGGCAATTAAATTCTACGTCAAATGATACCAACCCCAGCTGTGTATCACCTGTATATTGGTTCAAATAACCTGAATTTCGCCTCAAAACCGGTGTAATCCATATGGTGCCAGTTGTATCGATACATGTGTGTGCTGAGGGAACTCACCTAACCTCAGCCCACTAGACAAAATTATCAACGGACCACCATAATCTTCCAAGCCAAAGGGTCTTATAAAAGGCCGGCGGACGACACCCCCATCGGATCCCTTCCGGTGCAGGTAGGTACATAGATTAGACGAGAAGGCGAAATTACCTAGGACTGTGAGGCTCCAGCTGAATAAATAGCGGCTCATGATTGAACAGAGCAATGTACTCGTAATGATGTCCCCTACCTACTACACTACTTTTTGCACTTTGTCCGCAATGAAACAGTATTGAAACGAATTGCTGATCACAGCCTTCCTAAACATTTTTGTTTGTGGGCTTATAAGTTAGTAGCTAATTTGCATTTACCTTTTTATTAAATAAAACCTTTCATGATATGGTATTTCCGATGTCTACACCGAAAGAAATCTGACATTTTAGGCAGACTCCTTCAACTAAGAAGAAAGTTACCAAATTTATCGTATTTTCGAATTTTTTTTTGCTAAACAGCTCCAATTAAAACATTGTTGCGAACAGATCGGCAGGTATCGGTAGTTGAAATCCACAGAGCTATTACTGTGATAGGTAAGTATAGATAGAAAACGCTGCAAATCCCTGCACAACGGTTTATTATTTTGTATAGAATACCCTTGTGTTACAGATCACAGCTCTATGTATAGATAACCCGTCTATATAATATGATATGTACTATTCTATACATATTATGTAGATCGCAGACCCTCCGTAGGTTAGTACCTAACCCCGTACTCGTTACTAGGTACCTACCTAAATCACGAGTTAAATGTTGCTAAAATAGTTCTGCCGATGACAAACAGTACCTAACAAAAAGAAACATACATAATGAAGTTCTGAAAAGAAATTGTTGATGAGGAGTGAAAAAAGTTGCAAAAGTACCTACCAACAAACTCCAGCCCCTTCTACGTAGATGGTATAATGAACCGTTGTGTAATAATTTACCGTTGAGTAATGATTTACCGTAGTAATAATTTACCCATCAATAATACTTCAACGTTTGTTCAAGTTTCACTACCTACCAACAAACTCCAAAAGAGCCATCATTTTCCAAATTAAATAATATCACAGAACAACCAACTCGACTTCATACTCCGCCAATATAATCAGGTGATCCCTACCAATGATTGGCCGTATTCACAAATTCCTATTGTGGGCGCGTCTCTGGTTACGAGATTTGGTTTGAATTGTATATAATTTCATTCACACTGGAGTCGAAAATGCCTGTCGGTGCAAACTTCGGGGCCTTACTGTGAACGAACGGCTGGACGTACGATGCTCCGGATGGTCTTAAAAAACTCGCAAGTTCAAGAACTATTTAAAACCGTAAAAATATTTACGTAAAAAAATTGTATAGGCGTTTTGAAAATTTCAACCCCTATTTTGAACCCCTTAGAGATGACTCACAGTAACGTCGAGCTTCGAGGACCAACTAGACGCCGAACGGAACCTATAACCCGAATTTCATCAATTTTTTTTCATGGTAACTAAGAAAAGTGGCCCGTACGGCGTACGGCGTACGGCGGACAGACAGAAATATTTTTATTGCAGTTTTGGATTCTACATACCTTGAAACGTAAACCATCAAATTTTGAGGGGGGGTAAGAATTTTTTTTTTCATGCTCGATTCCAATGGTTCATTATTGAAAATAATAAACCAAAAACGGAACCAAAGCAAAGAACATCAAAGCTTCTTTGAATGCCTAAAAAAATGTTTGAACCATTATTTTAGAAAATTATAAAAAATTCGATAAAAAATAGTTTAAAAAAATTTCAAAGAAAACTGAAATTTTTTGCCAGTAAAAGTGTTTACTGGGAACAATTTTCACTGAGAAAAATAACATAATTTTTAACTGGGGAACTTTTTCATTCTGTTTTCTTTGAAAATTTTTTCAATAAATTTTTTCAAATTTTTCATAATTTTCTTTAAAAAAAGTGTAACTTTTTTGTTGTGAAAACCAGGGGGCTCATTGAGTGGTGTACCATAATCGGCCTTTCGACCCCAGTAATACCCAGAATCACATCACGTAACAGATCATAACATTTAAACATACTTTTTATTACATAACATTTTAACCACCCGACAGAATCACGTGATGCTTGGGATCACATAAATTGTGATTCTACTTTTTTAAACGTTTTTTCCCTTCATTTGCTGGCCTTGCCGAACATTGTAAACCACAATAATATTATAAAGCGATCTTTTAAAAACCACATAGTATAACAAATGACATCGTCTATCTTCAGGCAACCAAACATGCAGCATTTCTTGAGAATATATTTTTTCATTGGCTCTTGAACTTTAATGTTCAAGCACTACATCCCTGAAATTACGTTGACCAAATGATAATATCAGTGCAAAGGTAATTTGGAGATCTCATTCCTTGAGAGACGCATTTCACGTCAGCATTGATCCGAACTAGTCTTTGGTGGCCGAACCGTTATTGCCCCGGGGTTGAGGTTAAATTGTCATTCCCTACCGGGGACCAAGTTCTCCTCAGTACACAAACCCCTTCAGTAAGGATCCTGGTAGCGATATTACTCCTGGATGTGCTTCCGAATGTCATCATGGATTTCTGCTATAACTCACACCGTCTTCCCACCTCTGGGGATGCTTGTATTCGTCTCCGCCCCCGTTTCTCGTCGATGTAATAACACTTGGTTACCCGCAGTCACACCTGAGCCGAATTGATTTCTAGGCGACAGCAGCAAAGATCTACAAGGTCCCGAACCCATAGGTAATTCCAATATTTTACCTTCTTCTTCTTCTTTACCTATTTCCAATTTTTCATCCAACTTAATATGGAATTGACACCTGAGTCCATAACTTCAGAAACTACCTTTTTCTATATCCACGTTTTTCGTTCCTCTGTATTCATGCAGGGATCGATTCGGTTTGTTGTACCTCAGAATCAAATTTTTCTCTATGTTTGAGACCGGTGGAAGTCAAAACCGCGAGGTTGGCCGAATCCGACCACTATTTTTAATTTTAAAAACGCGACTTCAAGGAGTAATCATAAGCACCACTCCTTTCTGTGTCAGAAGCGCGAGGTGGAACTATTGTACTGACAATAGCCACAACTGAATTATAAAGGAAACAGGAAAAAACCTGATGAATTTTTCGAGAAAAATATTGTTTTAACGAATAATTAATCATCCGTCTTCATTTGAAATAATTTAAGGAATTCGAGGGGATGGAGACGTATTCTGTCAGCAGTGAGCTCTCTCAAAGATCTGTGAATGATGAAACCATAACCATTCAGAAAGGGCGACTTATAAAAGTCAATAACGTCGTAGTGAATAATAATAATGTTCTACGTACTCGCAACGATTCAAGTTGTCAAGACTCTGATGGCCGCTGCGCAGGTATTCCATGGTCGTCACTGATCCTCAGAGGTACTCCTCTCAGAAAAACTTCACGAGGGCCTCCAATTTCTTCTGGTCACAATTCTGTTTTCTACTACCTACTGGATGGTGTGTTCAGCAGCACACAGTTTTCTTGAACCTTCTTTGAAATTTCGATCGCGACGTGAATCGAAGGATGCGGAGCGTTGAATTGCGCCTTTAAATGACGATGTTACGATTCTGGACCGTTAGCGGTTCCTAGACAGGTGGGTGGAGCCCATAACTTAGGAGGAAAACGGCTAAATGGTCCGATATAGTTTTCCGCGAGATAATAAACAATCAACCGTGCCCTGGTACCTACCCTCCTTGATTTAGGTGATTTGTTTGTTCTTACTTCCAGAAACTGTTATTTATCCTCACTGTAACTACTCGCGCTTTTGAAGCTAAATATGAGCAGGGAAACTCGCGCTTTTGAACATGAAAAAATTCGCGCATTTCAAACGCACTCCAAGGAGATTAGCGCTTATGATACCCGTCCGTTTCAGACATCAAGGTACAAATCATGTTCAACGTCTGTCAGTCTATCGTTACGCAATTCCGTGTAACTAACATCGATATCTTATCGAACTGATGACGGCCCATAAAAGCTAAACTGAGGGTTAAGTGCCAGTTGTTCTTCGATGACCGCTTTTTAAATTCATCGAATCTTTACGGTAAATCGTCCTGTATAATCTTTCCGGAATCCAGATTCCTCCGGAATATTTCCGGTAACTCGGTTCTACCGAACTGATTTTGCAGACATTTCCAGGGATTATTAAGGGTTTAGGAATTCGATAGCCCAAAATGAATTTCATTGCAATCACAATGATAATGTCGGGCATGCGCAAGCAACGAGAATATTGTAACACACAATTATTATCTACGGTTTTATTCGACGAACGTACCATGAATTCCCAGGTGCAGTTTGTTTGTCTCATGGCCCCCTTAGAATTTTACAGCTTTTTAGCTTCTGCGCATAACATCAACATCTCTGTTACACCCACCTCTCCGGTTATGTTCGACCGACTACGGTGAAATTAGATAGCTCTTTTGGCCTTCTTGAATATATTTCGACTGGAGTAACTATAGATCTGATTCGTGTTGCATACAATATATATATTTCAAAATAAATCCAGCAATTACACCCTCAGTTTCATGAGCCCGTTGGGAAGTCTGTTTCAAAATTAGGCCATGCGTATAATCCGTTTTGCTGGAGTAACGTGACAGGCAGTGTGTCCGCTATAGATTGATTAGTAATGCACACGATTGATGTCCATTGCCCAGCGATGGATGCCTTTCCTTGTGTAACTGCAAGCCACAAGGTCACATGGATTCCATGCAAGGCAGGATGCTTAGGTCATCTCTCCAATTTCCCTTGCTTCCTGGAATGTGAAATATGGTGACACACTATGGAGCCTCTGTAAAGCGAGTGCAACGAGTCGCACCCTTCTCCTTGCTCGATGGCATCTGAATTAATTCCAATGCTACGGAACCGCAGTGCGTCTCCTAGCAACTTGGGTGAAATGTTTCCCTGCAGTTGATCCCTGGGTCTAGTGAGTCTTCCCTACCGAACATACCTGCTGGACCTTGTGGGGAGCAACAGCGTTCGCTTCCTGAATATTCATTGACGGAAGTGCCCCCTTCGGATACGCTTCGTCGTCATCAAAAAGGGATTCCCGGGTTACAAGGGCGTGTGTAGCCTTAATGGAGGGATAACCTCCTCTCTAAACCCTTCCCCTACCCCTCCAGACTGGATTCTGGCCTGCTATATAATATCTCTGTATGTGCACCTATTTGTGGCTCTATCAGTAGTACGGTATTAGGATCCTCTGAATACGAGTAGTAACAGAAAACAAAGCAGCAAATATAGGCCCCCTCCTTTTTTAACTTTAGGTACCTACCTACCTACTATGCCTACCTGTTGATGCTAAACATAACTTACAATCAGTTGAGTACCTTATCAGCATGACCTGCCTATTTGGTAATGAAAAAAAAAAAAAAAAAATCAAAGTAAACGTGTGGGTTTTCCTTTATTGCCTTAACCTGGACTTTTCTAACATCGATGTATGTCCGAGTATTTTGTTACAATCAGGCAGTTTTCTGACCCCTTCTCCACTAACTCTGCACCCTTGACCAGTTTTAAAGATTTTGGTAGCTAATCTCAGACTCCAAGCTGGACTGCCCTTGATTATACTTCCCAAGTCTCATTCAAATCAGAATATTTCTTTCGTAGGTATTGTGTCTCTATTCATGATCATGATGAAACTTACATTAAAATGTCTCCGGATCAATAAGCTATTCAATCACTGGCTCGAACTCCTTCGGAATAGTCCATTAAGCTTTTTTCAAACCAGTAAGCCCCCTCTTGCCATTCGGAAAAAAAATCCCTGAATCGTAAGAAGAATAAAGAGGGGAAGAGGGGTTGAAAGATAAATTAGAACAAAGGGGATGATAAATGGTCCCATCCAGTTTCCTCCTACAGCTATTTCCCGCAGCCTGTATCAAGATTAATTGAAACCATTGTTTTTGTCGACACATCTTCCACCGGTCGGAGGAGCGTCTGGCGGTTAACATCTGATTACGTTCTATGATAATCTCCTTGTCAACGCATGTTACTGTCAAGATCCTGATTAAATTTCACACGTGTCCGACAGGTAGTTCTACAAGGTGGCTTACATACGTGTAATTCGTCCTTTTCGTCCGTAGGTAGGTGCCACATCCTACTTTTAAGACATTCCCAATTATGTATTTCCATATCTCTGGTCCACCTCTGACAAAACTCCATATTCATGCAAGAACTGAAAAAAATGTACCTTCTCCAAAATCAGACTGTTCAGTCGTATCATGAGATTCACACATCAATGAAGAAAACTGTTCACACAACAAACTGCACACATACTCTCATACATGTAGCATAAAGACGTGACAAGTTAATAGAAAAAGTGATTGAAGAGGCCCTCCTTGGCCATATCCTGGTTGCATCCTGGTTGCGATGTAATAATATTATGCTCAGTCTCAATCTGTTCATCGGAGATTTTTAGAAAATGCACAGAGATAGGTAAGTTGGTGCAGTAATGTTTCTACATTAATTTCATGTGGGCGAGCTGGCCATTACTAGCCACTGTTCATGAGCAAAATGTCAAATCTCACGAACACAAACATATTTCGTACATGACCTTTATAGTAATCTTAAATTCTTGGCGTTTTATTTCAACATGTACGACGTGGAAAGCGTTCAGTCTAGTAACCTTTTGGTCTTGGAGTTTTCTAGATTTGAGGAGCTGCCTTGCAGACTGAGCAGAGCAAAATCTTCTAAGCGAGGGTAGAATATGATAATCGGTAGAATATGAAAATTTACAATAATTAAATATAGCGTATCTAGATAGTATAATAGTATTACATATAACATACTAAATATACTATACTAAATAAATTCATTGTCCATACGCACGGGCTCATGTAATTCCTCGCTGAAGGTGCACTCGAGGTTAAATCCACTGTTGTCGATTACAATAGGTTTATCTACGAGTTTAATGAACATTCAACCCATCGAGCTAAATCATTCGCTTCAAACCGTTTGAAGCGTACAGATTTAGTCGTCTCCACTGTACTGCTAAATAAGATTCAGCACATTGAAAGGGACTGGTCGACGTGGTAAACCAAGTTACGGCTCCCAGGTCGGCGTAGAATAAATGAAAATTGGGTTGTCCATACAGTAGAGATGAAAATGGCAAATGACGTCGTAAGGCCTCTTAATGTAATTACCTGCTCTCTTGGGAGAAAAGCAAAGGTCACTCAGATATTTTAAGTACCTCTTAAAACTGGATCCTACTTTTTGTGAAGAGGAATACTCGGGAAGAATTCGTCTTGAGCCGAATTTTTCTTATAATTTTTTCGTTTAGCACTCTTCTTCTGGTTTCACGGAGTTGGAGGTGGGCGGGTTAGAGAGTTGTAGAAATACAGATTTACTAATTATATATATATATATTATGTCAGTATGAGAATTGTTTACCTTCAATGCCCACCTAATAGATGTTGGCCAACCGAAACCTGATGTTAAAAATCCATATTAAGTACCTATGGTTAGGCATCAAAATGTCTGACTTTCATCATTTGAGTAAACAAATTCTCGTTAATAATGAAATAATCGAACCTGAACTTGAATCAAAATGCCTTAGGCCCCACACAATCCCAATAATCTGCTGGACCAACCCTCAAAGAGTGGTAAGCGCGCATGTGTAGGTGCACAAACATTTTTCGTGTGAAATTACTGTGGAAGGACTGTTTCCCAGCTCAAGCTGAAGGGTTAAATGAGGATCATGATAGTACAACGTCATTTTCTTTTATTAAAATATCAATGTTTATCAATGGTCTTCTCTGGATATTTTACTTTAAGATGAACTTTCCATCGATCTGTCCACTTTGTACTTGACTATGAAATCTTCGTTGAAATTATGACACCCGATCGGGTGGCATTTATTTTGTCGCATCATAGTCTTCACAGCATCTTCAAAACTTTGCAACCCTTCTTTTGAAATGTCCAAATACGCTTTCCTTGTCTCCCATGCCACAACACCTCCATCCTTCATTATACTGAAGAAATCCTTGTAGTGGTCGGACTTGAGCATCATTTTCTCCATGCTCTGTGCCACTAAGGCAACGTCGAAAAACTGTTGGAACTTGGATTTTCTTGGGAGGTTTTCTATTGATTTGGTGTTCAAAAAATGTATTTTATGTTTCACAGATATGCAACTGTAAGTTTCCTTAGTCTTTGGTGTATCTGCTTCTAATCGTGGTTTTGGGTTCATATCCAGTTCGTTGACTTTCAGAATGATTTGCCCTAAAGTCCTTTCTCCGTTCCCTTCGTGCACGTACGGTTTCTGATTCTCGATTTCGTAAAAACACCGCGACACATTCCTCCCAAAAATATCAGTGGCCCGATGCAAGTTCGTGTGGTGGTTTTTCTCGAGCATTTCCTTGTCTTCACAGTCAGTCGCAAACGTGTAGTACGGACCGATATCCATGTCGCCGAAATAACCAGATTCCGCTAATTGGTCACCTATCGCGAGCACCCCCATAGCGAAAGTCGGGTTGGACATACAATATTCCGTCTCTAACCACACAAAAGCTACGCCGTTCTTTCGCCACTGGTTGTATTCGTTGGAATTCACCAAGAGCGGTTTGTGTTTGTCTTTCATCTTCATGAAATAGTCCCACTCGAACACGCCGTTTCTCGAGTCGTACCTGGCGTTGAGCTTTTTCCTTAGTCGAGCGTCCCAGTGTTTACTCACGTCAAACTCGTTTCTGGTCCAGTACCTGCAACGTTATGTACCATTTAGTCCCATACCAGGTCTGCGGAAATGAACTCGCATTATGTTGAGTGCACTTACACACGAAATGCATATTTATAATATATTTGCACCAATTGAGCAAAACGAGTTACATAGAGATTGACTTCATTTTGAAACCAGTAAGTAAGTAGAAATGAGTGACCACTCAGTGCTCCTCAGACAGCCAAACCGTACTTGCCGTGAACTAGTGGGATTACCCGTGCGTTGCACGGTGAACAGGCAGAACTTCTAGTATTCATGTTTCACCTAACCACCAGGCAACATTCCTACATTCTCTTCTAACGGACGAACGGTTCATCGCATAGTTGAATCGTTTTGGTGTCGTTGGAATCAGAGAGGAAATCTCTTCCCATCAAATCCTGTTTCGTCCGAAACCGCTTCCAGAAGTTATACCGCTTACGTCACGCCACTAGTTACAACGAAATGTACCTAAACATTCTGCCGTCGTGAAGGACCACCGAGTTTACGATGCTGGAGTCGGATTTGGACAAACTCCTGTACCTAGCCTTTGTTACCCGTCGGTGTTTGAAGAGCAAGTCGGAAAAAACCGCATCAAGATCCGTTCAGTGGTCTGGCCATTCAGTCAAGAAATGCATAAACACAAACTTCGACTTTTGTAGATAGGAAGATTGCTGTCAGTTGATGATTGCCGTAGGATAGAATGGACCTTGTGGGAAGTGATGGGTGAGTTAAGCAGGGGTTTGTTTAGACCCGTGAAAAGCTGTGCTAGAACATTGGGAATCGTAGCGTTTGTGGGGAGCTAGTCACACCCATTAAACAGGAAGAACTCCCGTTATGATCATGTCCATTATCGTTTATGTGCCAGTAATTTGCGCAAGAGAAGTCAAAATTACAGTATAGTGTAGATTTGGCCTAAGGTGAGATCTCACTAATCAATTCAGTTATATGGTGATCTTTTACGTTCCATTCACTAAAGACCTATACCCAGACGAAGTACAACTAGACAGAAACATAGTAAATTAAATCAACAAAAATCTTTATACGAAGTACCTGAAGCAGGATTCTAGACTGTCCCTCTCTTTGTACTTCAAATCTGACAAATCCACGCAAGGAAGGCGAAAATCGTTGAAATCGGGGTCTGTGATCAGATGAATGAGTTGTTCAGATTTCTCCAGGAGGTATTCCATCGTTCTGGGCCTGACGAGGGCGTTCCCGAAGAGTTCCATCCATAGGAGGGTTTTCTGACAGAGAGGAACTCTGTTTGAGGGCTCCAGGGCGAGAATGAGGAGTAGAAGTTCTCTCGCAATAAAGTCTATGAGGACTTCAGCCACATAGAAGTGCACTGTAACCTGAAACGTGACTGTATTAAGAACCAGTGGTCTGCTTCTCCCTGAACCTAATGGCTACACGTCGCCCATGTTGAAAATGCTGGGTGTTCTTATCTATAATCTATAAACTATACAGCCAATATTCATCCAATATGGGCAGAAAACATAAATAATTAACATCGTAACTGCGGTATTTTGACATTCCAAATGAGGTTCAGCCAAGCTTAGGCGTGAAGTACATAAGATAAAGTGAAACTACTGGAAAAATTATATAAAAAAATAACTACCTAATTACTTATGTACCTGATTCTTCGAGAAACACTGGAAAAAATTATATTTAAAAAAACTACCTAATCACTTAAGTATGTTGGTAGTTCTTCGGGAAACACTACCTAATATTGTTAGGTACCTAATTCTTCGGGAAACCTAATTATATAGGTTGGTACCTAATTCTTCAGGAAACACAAAGTTCATACAGAACTCATGTAAAATTAACTGTATAAGTTGATGATTCATATTACCTAAGAATCTATACGTGCATAAGCATACAAAAGTAAATAGGTAATCATAATTTACTAAACCTCGACGTTGTGCGTATAATATTTGGAAATGGTCATTAGGATGTGTCTTGGATCCGAACAACCGGCCAGCAGTACGTTGATGGTTTCACTGGATTTCACTTGATCACCATTCGTCTCCATCAACACTCCAAGAGCGTCCTGTGCGGGGCTGTATCCCCAAAGCATTTCACCGTCTCTTTACCCCGCGAAATGAATATAGTCGTATCAAAGTTAGAATTTCAAAACAAGGTGGCTGGATGAAGAAAACAAAGTGGCAAAAATACCCATAAGAATAAGGGGTTTACTGCACAGTTGCTAAGGTAACAACAGGTCGCTGTCAGGGCAACTAACCAACAACCCTGCTGGGTTTGTGTTCACATCCAACATTACTCGCATAACTTTAATTGAGGTATAGCTGATAATGAATAGAGCAAACATATTTAAAATTACCATCAGTGAAAACACGTTCTTGCACGCAGATTGGTGTAACACCAATATTGTGCGAGGTTTACATCGTTCTATTGTGATGTTCATTGGTATTCATCAAATAAAATTTCAGTTTCGACCGTTTAGTTTCATTATTATTGTTCTATTCTATTATTTAAAATTTTTAACCTCAACTTGAGATCGTTATAGGGTGGAGTTCTGTGGGATAAGAAAATTCGTATTGGGGGGGGGGGGATAATAATATGCCTAAATTATTATTTTGCTTCTTGGACCAAGGAACGCCATGCATAGGATCTCCAAGCGACTGCCAACTTTTCAATGCAGTTGCTTTATTCCACTGTTCTGTAATATATTGTTTGATGACCGAGATACCATTAATTATACTCATAATATAATTATAATAAGTATAATAATTATTATAATTATCTTGTCGGTTTCATGAAGTTTTTGGAAACACATTATTGTGCAACTAGTACCTAAAATCACAAGAAAAGTTTGATGAGGAGCCTGAGATGCGTCCAGGCGCGGCGATCGTCGTGCACGTCACCCGCGATCATCCGAGTCAGCAACATGAAGGCCAGACATACAAAAGTCAGTAGGAACTGCCAGATGACGATCGTTAAAGGTAGGCCCACAAAGATCTTCAACACCACTTGAGGGCTGAACACACCAAAAACAAAACCCGCCAGGAAAGAGGCAACGTAGAAGTTCATACTCCTTAATCCAAGACTTACCGATAGAAAAATAATTTATACAACAACACTGTTAACTTTCCCACATGTTGAATGTTTGAAACGAGAAACAAAATAAGGAAAGTAAAAAGGTTAGTTCAACGTGAAAATCCATTGTCAGAAGGCAGTGGAGTTTCGTGCGTGAAGCCGTAAAAGTTGTGACAATGGATTTGTCAGTAACATCTATATGGTCATTGCCCTATTTCATCAATAATTGTTGGAATGCGAATATTTTCTATCAACAATCTTCGCCAGGTGCAAGTTCCGTTGAACGGTAATTTCCTCGCTAGGCTCCTGCGCGCCAGCTCAATCATCAAGTTCTCGTGTTTTAATGACGCCCTATTACTTATTACTTACGCGTACTTACTTGCGCTCCCGCATCCCTAGATAACCCGTCAAGAAAACCGAAAAACTCGAAAGCGACTAAGAACACCGTTTAAAAAACAGAACAATCAAGGTTTTTACCCCCCCCCCCCCACGTTACTCGCCCACATGGGGGTCTCCGGTGTTGAGTTTTCGTACACCCATTCTTGAGGGGTCCCTGAGGATATGTACCAAATTTCAACCCTCGGGACCATCAGGTGCTGGCGTTATGGAAGTTTGAAAATCGCTGTTCTTCAGTTTTTATTTTAGTTGTCGTTCTGTTTGTTCTCGTTCTTTAACATCCTCACAGACATAATGGATCGAGCTGAAATTTGGCACACATTCGTTTCACCCCATTTGGTTGGGGTGGGGGGTCGGGGGAGTATACCTAACAGTAGATTACAGAGCTGAAACGAGCTGAAACTTGGCACACTTGTGCAGTGAGACTCTCTGAGGAAGTGCTCAAAATCTGAGCCTGATCAGTTAAATAGAACCTGAGTTATAGCTGTTAAAAACCTAATCGACGACACCACATTTGGAGTGCTGTAACTTTCGCGTATTGCCTATAATTTTCTGCAGCACTTTTTAGAGAGTTGAAAACAAATGAACTAATTTGAACAAAAAATTTAAAAACAAATTTAAAGAAAAAACTCGGCGCTCCGCGCCTCGCCAGGGGGCAAGCCCCCTGGACCCCCGGATGCTTACTGCTCTAAGCCTACGGCTAAAATTCAAGAAACATGGAACATGCTTTAGCCACGCTTATACACATCGAAACAACCAAGTGACAACCAAACAAGCGTCATTGTTTACTATCGATTTATAACATCCATTTATATAGTTATATTATGAAACTAGGAAATAAATACCAAGAACAAATACGAAATAAATGCGTGATAAATCAAGAGCTTTCCAACGAATGGAAATCGATTTTTGTCCGATGAAAATAAAAGAAGTTTCATTTCCCTAGCAACTACTCGGTTGTACGTGAAAATCATAAGAAAATTTCGTCACCCATCCGCGTCACCCATTCCGCGTAACGTTTTTTGGCTAGTTAGTCCAAGGCTAAAGCATGTTCCATGCTAAAATGAAAAATTATGACTGGGAAAAATATTTTTACTGGGAAAACAAGTTTACTGAGAAAAATTTTGACTGGGAAAAAAAAGTTGACTGGGAAACAAATTTTACTTGGCAAACATTTTGAATGGGAAATTTTTTTTACTAGAAACAAAAATTATACTGAGAACAAGATTTTTACTGGGGAAATATTTTTACTGGAAAATAATTTTACGGTTTCTATATGCACATGCACCGGTTTAATATGGCTCCTATACATTGCAGTGAAAATGTAATATTGAATACGACATTATCCCCCCCCCCCCCCCGAGTCCCAGCACCTTGCCGTTCTGCTTCACTATAAAAATACAAATAAATCTTTTAACATTGCGTTTCGCCTTACCAAAACAAGACAGAATGCATTTGAACTAACAAGTTAAATACTGCTCCCCCGTCGGTTGTTTGTTGGAAGGTCTTATAGCTGTACACCTCATTTATTCATGCGTCATTCTCAGTTTCGCCCCCAGCACGTTTCCCCATCGATCCGCAAGCTATGCGTTATTTAGAACCCTCCGTTCCCCAACTTGTTTTCCAGAGTCCCCGAAAAATGAACCATTTAAGTGGTATGATTTAGAATTTATCGTAATAAAGGTGTTAGTGATATTTTGCACGGTATGTAAAATTGCTGGGAGGGTACGGATTCATGACTATAATTTTGGATCAACTAACACTTTTCACGCTAACGCTACCTTGCGGTTATTTCGTGCAGGAATGACTCATGGTTAAAAGGTCAACCAGTTGGTAGATAGGTACTCATTGTCAAAGGTTGCGATCAAAATCTCGAGGAACTCTTTTTAACGAATTAATTTTTAAAAAAAGTGCTAGGACATGAATTCCCGTGGGATGAGGGTTATGCCTTTGATGCTAAGTGGAATGGTTCTGGTTCAATACGGAGGTTTAAAATGTTTAAAATTCGTTACTATGAAACCTTTAGTTGACTGAAAATTTTTTATCAGAAATTGATTTAATCTCCAGTATCCAGTGAGGTTTGAGCTGGTGGTGTCATGTGCCTGAGATATAGGCTGGAATTTGTGCAGAGCTGCTGATTTCTGATCCTTACTTTACTCTTTGCTGATCTTTGCTCTTCTGATTACTGTTCTGTGTTACCTACGTTGTTATTGCATTCGAGCACTGATGAACCTACTGATGAATCAATGTGAGGAATTAATTGTCAATGAAACTGCTTGTTCAACTTTAGCACTGATGGGTGACATCAAGCGGTAGTAAAACTAAATTCCGAATTGAAAACCCGAAATTTCTTTCAGTATTTCGGCCGTATCGAAAAAAAGAAGAAGAAAGGTTCAGTCTTGCAGCATGGCTATAAGAGCGAGTTTTTGAAAGAAACATTCGTGCTATTGTGTAAAAAGATGATGATTATAGCGTGAATCCCCCCCCCCCTTCCACTTCTTCTAAAATTATATATTTTTTCGTGATTTTAGCCGTGTTTACCGTTTTTGACCCTTTTATAAAACCAAATTTCACACACAATTTTTTGGGAAAAATATTTTCATCGTCGAAGTAGTCGTTCTTTCTGTCGTGAATCACCATCCCACTCAACGTCAGGTGAATTAATAGTGATTTTAGCCCTTAATTTACCAATTTTTAATCCCAAAAATCCAAATTCGACCTCTATTCTGAATGTAAGAACAAACTATGTCTTTATTCACCCTTCCACACCACTTTCAGTGATTTTGTATCAATTGTTGGCAATTTTAGCCGTTTTTACCGATTTTCGATTATCAACCTCGTATAAGGAGCCAATACGATGGATACGAATGCCGAGTGGGTCGATGAGGGAGTGCTCTCCAGCCCAATCAGGATTGAGACGGGTGTAAAACATGGCTGCGTGCTGTCACCGACCCTGTTCATCGTGGTCTTGGACAGCATTATGAGAGCAGCACTTGGAGGAAGGCGGCGTGGAACTCAATGAGGGCTGACCTGGATTTTGCCGACGACCTCTATCTCCTCGCACAAAGGTTTAGCGACTTGCTGGGCTAGCTGAATGCCCTAAGCCAAATAGCAAACCGAGTTGATCTTCGAATCAATGTAGGAAAGACGAAGGAGATGAAGACTAACGAACGATGCCGGGACCCCCTCATCCTGCTGAATGACACCGTGGAACAGGTTGAATCCTTTGTCTACCTGGGAAGCGTGGTTACGATGGAGGGCGGGACAGGAGAAGATGTGAAAAGCGGTATAAAGAAAGCCAACGGGGCTTTTGTGCAACACTATCCAGTCTGGAGGAACAGGAACCTCTCCAAAAGAACGAAAATACGGCTTTTCATCACAAACGTGAAGTCGGTTTTGCTCTACGGCAGCGAAACCTGGAAAGTCACAGAATCCACCACCCGTCCACTCCAGACCTTCGTTAACCGCTGCCTGCGCAGAAAAATGGGAATTTGGTGGCCAGAACGGATATCAAATGAGGATTTGTGGAAACCTACCGATCAGCTCCCGATGCACCAGGAAATCCGCAGAAGAAAATGGAAATGGATCGGGCACACCCTCAGGAAACCAGATGGCGCCATAGAGAGGACGGCCCTGCAGTGGAACCCTCAGGGAGAGAGGAAAAGAGGTCGACCTAAAGAGACGTGGCGCAGATCTGCGGATAGGCAACTGGGCCCGGCAGGCAAAACGTGACCAGAAGCAAGGAGGATTGCTGCTGAAAGGAATAAATGGCGATCACTCGTGGAAGCCCTGTGCTCCAATAGGAGTTAACGGAATTAAGTCAAGTTACCGATTTTCGACACATCAAAACTCAAATTTGACCCCCTTAGAATTTTTGAAAATTGCTCTCTTTTCTTTGGCAATATGAACATTTTGGAGAAATTTGGAATTTTTTTAATCTACCCAAGGTCGGATATCATCTGGAGTGACACATAAAATATATACATACCTATGTATGTAGATATAGGTATACATATACATTTTTGTTAAAATCTAGGCATGAATTCAGGATGCTCTGAAACGGATTTGCCAATTTCAAAAAATCATGTTCTAAAAATTGTGGACCATTGCAATAGCTTCATTTTCTTTGAAAATTCGGGTTCATTTTCTTTGAAAATTCGGGTTCATTTTCTTTGAAAATTCGCTAAAAACCGGAGTTCCCATCCTGTGGAAGAACTTATGTTTTGAACTATTTTCGATCTCATTCAGGCGCTGTATTCCTCGCTATAATGGAAGCCCCAGTGTGAAACTTCCACCCGAGGAAGTTGAAGTTGTTTTGGAATCCGTGGGCGAGGGACGGCAACCACTTCCTGGCTTCTCTGAGGGCCGGTGTAAGGAGCTTTTGCCGGTAATCCTTTCAGAGCTGACCGCGAAACTTCCATCGGGTGGTGTCAAGAGGAGCCGACCGAGGAAGGTATCCAGCTCGCCCTTACGGTATCAAGTATCAGTTACCGTTCGAAGCTTCCTCAACAGGTTCGACGAGTTACGCTTTACCTATTACAGTTCAACACTCTTCAAGTTGACGCCCAATTATCTGAAGCCTATCGAAGGCAAACCGCTGAATACCAACTTGAGAAAGATTGAGGTTTTGATTCAAATCATCGGTTTGACGATATCGAATGTCATATTATACAGCGGATCTTTTCATTAAAACAGATGGTGAAAAGAGATTATCTATTTTGAAAATCTCCTTTGAAAATTTTGAAAACTGGGAGACTCCCATTTTACTGAATCGCTGTCAACCGGTACTTAGACGTTTTTACTCATGAATCGATAATATGTATACATTTTTAATGATCAGTCAACTTATCTTTAGGAGATGAAAGAACTAATCAAAATGAACGATATGGTAGCGGATGAACGAAGGGTGATACACGGTATCACTATCAAACGAACGAGTCATGAGAAAGAGGCTCTCTCTCTGAAAGAGATCTTAAAAGAAAAGATGGTTGCCAACTGGCTCACTTAGAAGTTACTGATTAACCCTTTCATGGATATTATAAAAATCTCTTCCGCCAGAAGAGAGTCGGACCGAAAAGAGAGATCCCTTTGGCTTAGTAAATAGGCCCCCAGACCGACATTAGGCCGCTTCCTTCGGTCGTATCTATTTGCTATTTGCTATTTCTCTGTTTTCTAACCTGTGGAAGAATGAGACCGAGTTTCCAGCTGAAAATTACTCATAAATTCCAACGTACGACTTATGACTATAAGAGCGAATTTTCAAAGAAATATTCGTGTTGTGTAAAAAATAGCGCGAAACCATAAAACTTTTCGTAGAACTATCCTATATCTTCGTGATTTTAGCCATTTTTACCGATTTTTGACCCTCATAAAATCAAATTTGACCCACTTTATGTTTATTATTTTCAATAACGAAACTTGTTGGAATCGAGCATGGAGAAGAAAGAAGTTTAAGCCCCCCCTCCCCCCTCAAAATTTGATGGTTTTCCGTTTCAACGTACGTAGAATCCGAAAATGGAATAAAAAACGCAAGTTATTACGCAACGGTTTATTATTTACCTGTATAGATGCCCCTTCTGCGTAGATCACTGTTTTCTGTGGTCAATAATTCCCCCCCCCCCCCGCCGTTACAAATTTAGCGATCAACAAAATCCAAAACAGCCATCATTTCGGCGAAATTTGGAATTTTTATCATGTACCTAAGGTTAGATTTCGTCCGGAGTGACATATAAATAAATAAATATATAAAAATATACATATATCTATACATATAATAAAACAGTGTCTGTTTGTCTGTCTGTTTGTCTCGGCATCAATTGAGAACGGCTGAACGTAGAAAGTTGCGGCTGGTACCATTTGACGCAGAATTTATCTGGGAAGGTTTAAGAAAAATCCGCATTTGAATCTGTCCATCCGTTGAAACGCTATGAATGAAATACTACTAAAAAACGTGTTATAATCACTTCTATGAGGACGTTTATGCTTATAATAACTTTGAACGGTTGGACGTAAATCCGATTGTAGAAAGTTGCGGCTAGGTACCATTTGACACAGAATTTATCTGGGAAGGTTTATGAAAAATCCGCATTTGAATCTGTCCATCCATTGAAACGCTATGAATGAAATACTACTAAAAAACGTGTTATAATCACTTCTATGAGGACTTTATGCTTATAATAACTTTGAACGGTTGGACGTAAATCCGATTGTAGAAAGTTGCGGCTGGTACCATTTGACGCAGAATTTATGTGGGAAGGTTTATGAAAAATCCGCATTTGAATCTGTCCATCCATTGAAACGCTATGAATGAAATACTACTAAAAAACGTGTTATAATCACTTCTATGAGGACGTTTATGCTTATAATAACATTGAACGGTTGGACGTAAATCCGATTGTAGAAAGTTGCGGCTGGTACCATTTGACGCAGAATTTATCTGGGAAGGTTTATGAAAAATCCGCATTTGAATCTGTCCACCCGTTGAAACGCTATGAATGAAATACTACTAAAAAACGTGTTATAATCACTTCTATGAGGACGTTTATGCTTATAATAACTTTGAACGGTTGGACGTAAATCCGATTGTAATTAGATTCTGGATTCAGCTCGACGAGTACATTCAAGTGGTACTTCAATCAGGATGTTAGTGGGAGGGGGGTACAGGTTATGAGAGGGGGGGGGGGGGGTCCTACAGAAATTTCAAAACTACTTGACCAATTGGAGTGCAACTTTGGGAATTTGTTGTGTGAACATTGAGGAATGTTTCTAACCAGGTAGGGAGGGTTCATAGGGTACGGGAGGGGGGGGGGGGGTGTTAAAGGCAGTTAGGGTTGGCATTGGGGAAGGTTTCTGAACAGTTGAGGAGGGGGGGGTTACAGGGGGTGTGTCTGTTCTACCGTTGCGAAGCGCGGGTACACAGCTAGTATATATCTATATATCATGTAACGGTGTATAAATTTTTGTTAGAAATCTAAGGATGAATTCTGGATGCTGTGAAACTGATTTACCTATTTAAAAAAATGCAAAAACTCCTGTTCTGAAAATTTTGGGCCCCATTGCTTCATGTTCTTTGAAAATGCCCCAAAAAATAATTATATTGCACCAGAACTACTCTTCAAAGGACCTATTTGGAACTCGTTTCAAATTAGCTGCTTTTATATTCATAGTGAATGACGATCTCCCTAATCACAAGGCCCTGGTCCTCAGGAGATTTCGTCCTCCTTCCCCGGTCCTCAGAGTTCTCGAATATCGCCGTAGTTTGACTCGACCTTTAACGTTTAACGACCCTCCGAAGTCTTAGTAATCTTCAAAGCGAGGGAGTTTCCGCAGGCGGAAAAAACCTGTCGGGGAAGAGGCAGTTTTCCAGTTGATGAACCGGCCTTTGATCAAAGCTCGACTCAAGTGGATACTTCGGCTTTCTTCTGACTTTCTGATGTTTTGCTCTGCATCCAGCTCTTTTTCATCTTCTAGAAGGGCAGTTGTTTTAAGGGAACAAATAGCCTTCTCGTCGGCGAGGCGAAGTTTTCACTCTTTCCTTGCTATGCTGTGCCTGTCGAGGAAGCAAAGGTTGAAAAAATGAGAGACTGGTTTCGTTTTATCAGTAGCAAAATGTGAATTTCGTCATTTTGCATTTGGAATTTGCCAATAATTCATAATGAGCCCTGCCTTTAAACAATTCGGATAAAGATGGTTATACTGATGAGGAGAGGATAAGTATAGGGATCGACATAGGGGTGGAGAGCAGACAGAGAAACATACTGCTTACCAGGATCGTCTATGCGTTCTTTCGTTTATTATTTGCAATAATGATCCTTTGGAATCGAACATGAAATGTTTACCCCCCCCCCCCCCCCCCCCCCAACTCAAAATTTGATGGTTTCAAGGTACGTAGAATTCGAAAATGGAATTAAAACGCTGCAAATCCCTGCCACAACGGTTTATTATTTTGTATAGAATACCCTCCTGTTACAGATCACAGCTCTATGTATAGATAACCCTTCTATATAATATGATATGCACTATTCTATTATATACATATTATGTAGATCGCAGACCCTCCGTAGGTTAGTACCTAACCCCGTACTCGTTACTAGGTACATACCTAAATCACGAGTTAAATGTTGCTAAAATAATTCTGCCGATGGCAAACAGTACCTAACAAAAAGAAACGCACGTAATGAAGTTCTGAAAAGAAATTGTTGATGAGGAGTGAAAAAAGTTGCAAAAGTACCTACCAACAAACTCCAGCCCCTTCTACGTAGATGGTATAATGAACCGTTGTGTAATAATTAACCGTTGAGTAATGATTTACCGTAGTAATAATTTACCCATCAATAATACTTCAACGTTTGTTCAAGTTTCACTACCTACCAACAAACTCCAAAAGAGCCATCATTTTTCAAGCGAAATAATATCACAGAACAACCAACTCGACTTCATACTCCGCCAGTATAATCAGGTGATCCCTACCAATGATTGGCCGTATTCACAAATTCCTATTGTGGGCGCGTCTCTGGTTACGAGATTTGGTTTGAATTGTATACAATTTCATTCACACTGGAGTCGAAAATGCCTGTCGGTGCAAACTTCGGGGCCTTACTGTGAACGAACGGCTGGACGTACGATGCTCCGGATGGTCTTAAAAAACTCGCAAGTTCAAGAACTATTTAAAACCGTAAAAATATTTACCTAAAAAAAATGGTATAGGCGTTTTGAAAATTTCAACCCCTATTTTGAACCCCTTAGAGATGACTCACAGTAACGTCGAGCTTCGAGGACCAACTAGACGCCGAAC